>VZTQ01002346.1:478-13193 GCA_013400755.1 Pelecanoides urinatrix | reverse complement strand
TGTTTTGTTTTGTTTTGTTTTCTGCTTGTCCTCTTAGTATCCCTGTCTATCTCTGCTTCACACAGCATTCACCAAAAGGAGTGTGTCCAAGAGTTGTGGTAAGTTGGGGGGAAGTGTTTCCTCTGATCTCTGTTCTTGCAATAAAGATAAGAGCTGTAAGAAATTGTAGCAGTCAGATCTGTCAGTGCCTATGAGTAAATAGATGATCATTCTGTCAGTTTTCAGCAGCATCTTTGTTGATCTCCCATATTACTAGTCTTTTGTGCTCTTGCAAAAGAAAGAGTTGAATTGTGCATTGATTGGTTCACATTTATGCCAGGATTTTTTTTTCTCCTCCGGAATACGTTTATTCAATTTCAATCAAGGGTACAGATCTTCCTGTAGAGCACAGAAGAGCTCTGAATAGTGAAACAAAGGGAAAATGGTGGCTGTGGAGAATTTGTGCATGTAAATTAAGGCAAGACTTTGATTTCCTTTCTCACTGTCACTTTTCTTGCAAAATGTGTTATGTGATATAGAATAGAATAGACTATTCCAGTGGAAGGGACCTGCAACGATCATCTAGTCCAACTGCCTGACCAATTCAGGGCTGACCAAGATAAAACATGTTATTAAGGGCATTGTCCAAATGCCTCTTAAACACTGACAGGTTTGGGGCATCAACCATCTCTCTAGGAAGCCTGTTCCAGTGTTTGACCACCCTCTCAGTAAAGAAATGAAATTATATTCATATAATGTCTGAATTATTTGAAGAAAAAGAAAAGAAAAAAGTCAAAAAGCTGTGATACTGTGACTAATATGTGCCCAGTGGGTAGAGCAGTAGATAGGGATTCAAGTGGCCCCAGTCATGTTTTAAGATTTTTGCTGTTAGTTTGCCTTGTAACCTCAAGAAAGTTCTCTCCTTTGTCTGTCTCTGTTTCTTTCCCAGCAGTTTATCTTTTCTAGTTAAAAAGGTCTTTGGCAAAGACTGGCTCTTATATTGTGCAGTAATGGGGAGTAATTATATTAATGTCTCTAGACGTTATTATAAATTAAATAACATCTGGTGGAATTTTTTGAGCCTTGAAAACCTGTTGGAAGGGTCCTTCAAATAATAATGGAAGTCTTGTGAATCTGTATCCTGTTGAGATTTTAAGCAACACTTAAACAGCAACATAGTTTTTAATTGTAACGTAATTATAACGTAGTTCTGTCCAGGATTCTCAGTCTAAACCCCTTGTTGCATAATGAGTTCGGGATGTGCTGAGCAATCCTTCCATCACGTTTCTGCATATATCTCATGACGCATTCTAAGAAACAAATGCTATCATTGTTACTTTTTCAGTTCTAAACCAGTTTTGTTCATGTGCCACACTAATGCTTACCAAGTTTTCATTAGCAATTCTGTTTTGCTTGTCTCTTCATTTCAAGTTTGCATTGTATTTCTATACTGCATTATTTAAAAATAAAGTAGCTTGTCTAAAAAGAAAAAGAAACCAACTGCTTTGAAATATGGAATGAAAATTATTTTATCCCTTTTGCTTACAGTTCTATGCTAGTTGCCATACTGCAGAGATTCCACTGAAAAGTATCACTGGGATATAATATTTTACACAGCAGAGCAGGGTGCTATCTGCTTGCCATGCCAAATACATCTTGCAGCAGACAAGAGTTTTAAAGGATATACCCATGAGGGACTATTAAATGAATGCGAATGGAGAGTCAAGTACAGGAAAGAGCCTTATTCTAAAGATGCAATGTTGAACAGTTGCTGACATTGAGACAAGCAAGGTATAGGCTGGTTTTGTATAGACATAATATAATGAAAAGGTATAAGTGATGGTGTTCATCATCAACAGTGCTCAACAAATAAACTATTTCTTTAACTACAAGTATTCACTGACTTTGAAAAGGTTTCTGGAAGACTTGGCATAAAAAATGATTAAAGAATCTCAAAAAAGTTCTGCTGGTTCTTTTAAAGGATTTTCAAAGAGAATCTTTCAATTTAATGTTGGAAGGAGAAGACCACAAAATGCATCTAAATGTTGTGATTAGCTGCATAGAAAATCACAGATGTTTGATCTGTGCAACACATTATCTGTTTTTTAAGACTTAACACACCACTGAACTTGGTAAATATGTGTTCATTGTTGCTATTCTGTTTTTTCTCTGTAGGTATTATAAGGATCTTTAGAGTCAGGTTAAAATATGTCTTATGACAAGTAAATTTATGTGAGCATTCTTGTGCCTGGCTTTACCGCTATGTGAAAGGAGGCAAATTTGTGTGTGTTTGTATAAAATGAAATAAAGGAACTAATAGCTAATAGGAATGTCAGGGGGAAAAGCTTGTGAAATTGTGGTGAAGAACTTTTAGAAGTTTAGAGTTTCTGAAACAAAACCTACAATATGCCTATCTACAATCAAGAAAACCACTCTTCATTGAGATTCAAAGTAGACTGAACTAGTGTTCAATTAAGGTGTCCTGGTTTCGGCTGGGATGGAGTTAATTTTCTTCCTATTAACTGGTGTAGTGCTGTGTTTTGGATGTAGTATGAGAATAATGTTGACAACACAATGATGTTTTAGTTGTTGCTAAGTAATGTTTACACTAGTCAAGGATTTTTCATCTTCCCATGTCCTGCCAGGTGTGTAGGGGGCTGGGAGGGCGTGTGGCCACGACGGCTGGCCCAGCTGGCCAATGGGCTATTCCATACCATATGGCGTCATGCTCAGCATATAAGGCTGGGTGAAGAAGACGGGGGGGAGATGTTTGGAGTGCTGGTGTTTGTCTTCCCAAGTAACCGTTACGCATGATGGAGCCCTGCTTTCCTGGGGATGGCTGAACACCTGCCTGCCGATGGGAAGTAGTGAATGAATTCCTTGTTTTGCTCTGCTTGCGTGTGCGGCTTTTGCTTTCCCTATTAAACTGTCTTTATCTCAACCCACAAGTTTTCTCACTTTTACCCTTCTGATTCTCTCCCCCATCCCACCCAGCGGGGGTGAGCGAGCGGCTGCGTGGCGCTCAGTGGCTGGCTGGGTTAAACCACAACATAAGGCAATATAAAAGCAGAAGCTATACATGCCATAATTAAGAGGGAGGACATTTTTAGACTTTTTCAGTATAGCAGGTGTAGCATTTTTCTTTTTATAATGAAGTGTTCTCCTCTCACATTAGGGATATCCATATTCTAAATTTGAAAATAATCTAGTTACATTTTGATTAAAAAATCACCATAGTAACTTAAGGGCAATTATTTCTAACTTGTCATACATTTGTCTAAATTATGAGAAGACTGAATTATGTTATCTCTGTTTATTTTGTTCAAATGAAATGTTGCTCTTTGTCAAATTTATCGCATTTGTTATCTTACTACAGCATCGGCCTTAACTGTTACCACATGTCCACAAATGATTTTGAGTAAACAAAGAAATATATATGGCTTGCTTTCTGGATTTAAAGCAAAGAGATTGCCTTCTTGTATCTTACTAGCAATGTTTCTTACACCCTATAAATCCTATAAATTTCTATTAAATATATAATTTCTTTTTTTTTCTCTTTTTTTTTTTTTTGTGATGGGAAAATGAGTTATGTGTCCAGTCTTTGAATCCAAATAGAGATTACCATTCTCGAACTCATTCATTAATTGACTTGTGGGTTTCCTAGACTATAATAATGGGGTATTCACTCCAAAGTAATATTCACTGCTAACCAATCAGACGTTTGTATGCCTATACTAATTATTTAAATCAACATTTGATACAACATAGTCATAAAATGAGTAACATTACTTTAAAATTTCCAGAGCATTGAAATAATGCTTTTTGGTAACTTCTTGAACATAAAGAAAAAATATTGCTGTAGAATGAAATTCTTAAGTGAATTTCATGGCAAAATAAGAAAACCAACTACTGCTAATTTTCCATGACTCAGTTCTTTAGGGTATTTGGATATAGAAGTAGCCTTCTGCTGATTTGAGTCCAACTTTGCTTAGAATGTTATCTTCTTCATTTGGTGTGCAAAGTTAACCAAATGAGGCAGCGAAACTGTTGACTAGTACATAGCAAGCATATACAAAATCTACATCAATCACAATGATTTAATAGCCAATTAAAAACAGCCCTTATTAGAGAGAGATAAAATAAACCACTTTGTAAAAGGGGTAAAGCAGTGTCATGGTAGAATTGGTTGTTAGTAATTTTATTTTTAAATTCTTTTAAGTTTGTAGCTGATACTTTTGAGGGAAAGAAAATAAGTGTTCATAAGATAATTAAATAAACATGGTTCACAGCAGAAGAGGATCAAGAAGCCATCTTAATTTGCAGCAAACTTTTTTTTTTTTAGATATTAGGAAAAATTTTCTGTCCATATGAGTGGAGAACCATTGGAACAGACCATTAGGGACTTTGTGGGAAACTTAAAGGCAAGTTAGACACTGAGAATGGTTTAGTCATACTTGATTTCTCCTCAGTGAAATGAGTAAATGTAGCTGAATCTCAGGAAGTTTCTGTCAGCCTTGTATTTTTATGATTTTGTGATCAAAGTCATTTTGAGTAAATGTGCAGAATAGATTACAAATTTCTGTGTCTAGCATATATTCATAATTATTTTACGAAAGATTAAAAAATTTCAGAAAGAGTAGTAAGTCATACTCCATACTCCTCATACTCCAAGGCATAAGCCAACCTCTGAAGCTAAAAAGAAGCTTTTCTTATTCATGTTTCTTTTCTGTACTAATGTTTTCACTTTCTAAGTCCTTCTGAAGCTGATGGCATTGCTTCTGTTGGAAATAAGATACTGGACTAGCAAATACTCTTTCCTCGTTAGTACTTCCTTATTACTTCTACATGTGTTTTATTCAGTTAAATACAATTTAATAGGAAAAGTCTTGTGTTTGCCCTTACTATGGCTTGTTATAATCATGCTGCTATATAATAAAAATTAGGATTGGGAACCAAATTATCATTCTCTTTTTTTCCATTTAGTACATCCCTTTTCCTCCTTTCTTTTAATTCTCCTATCTGCTGACATGACACTAATAGTACAACAGCATTTCAGTGGTAAGATGAGCTAGATACTGGGTTTCGGTGTACATTTAAATCTGATGACCTGAAAAAAATCTCATGTACAAACCCAAGAGCTCTGAATCCTTAAATGACAAAATTGATGGGAGATTTCACTGGGGCTTCTTATAATCATTTTATATTGCATCCATCTCTACAAATGCTTATATTCATCTGGTATAAATCCCCATTTCTGAGGGGATGATTTCCATGTATAAGCTGCTTCTCCATTTTTTATACTTGGCATTTACTTTTTTATTTTGGATTCTTGGCTGATATTTCATTCTGGATAACAGAGAATTTCCTTGCATTATAATATGAATAACACAGATGCTGTTATTAGTTTCTCTAAGACCTGCAGTTACCTCTCCAGTTCTGTTACGTTGTTTTACTGCTTTGTACCCTATTTTGGCTTATAAACAGAGGATGTTATTTCTGTATGCTAATCTTTCTGACTAGATGTTGAAGACACACAAGGGCAGTGAACCTCCCCATTCTGTTTCTGAAGCAATTACAGAATTATTGTCCTCTCATTCCTGTGTTCCTGGCTGCCAAGTTAAGGAATTTCCTCTTCTGTGAAATATGGAAGAGCAAAACATGCAAAAATGCAAGCCAAGGAGAACCTGCCAATTCCTGAAGTGATATTTTTGCATACTAGAGTCTCCAGTAGACAGAGGACTACCTAATTTGCACATCTATCTCATCTAAGTCTAAGTGGAGTTGTAATTGGACAGGACCATTGGAGTCACTCCGTCTCCATTGTACATGGTATGATTCATCTAAAATGTTGGTAGGGTTAATAGTAGCTTAGTTTATGAAAGAACCCTGTTGCACTGGTAAAGAAGCTGTACGCAACATGCTCACCCCTGCTGAAGTTTTTGGCCTCTGTAAGCAAAATGCTATAAAAACAGTGGCAACCCTATTGCCACTTACTTTCCAAGCCAGATTGCCTACACAGAGAAAACATTCATTTGACATACTGTTCTTGCCTATGAAGTATCGGTGATTAAGATGCTGGAGATACTAAGTATTTAAACTTTTCTTCTGATTTTCCTTAAAGACCAGAAAAAGGGTTTGAACTAAATCACAAGATTAGCCAAACCTCATCAAGAAATATCTTCGGCAGGCTCTCCAGCATTACAGTAGTCACTGTCAGTTGAAGTTTTTTTAGAGTTAGCATTACTCCAGCAGAGTATTTTCTGTTTCAAAACTTGCTAAAGCAAATGAAAACATTCACAGTGATTTCAGTGGGAGCTGGATCATGTCCTTGCGGATCATCGTGTGCAGACATGATGGTTTCTGACTGCTACTGAAAACTCTCTCTTGTAAATGAACCCCCTTATGGGTGTGATGGCACTTCAGCTCATGAATCATATGTGTTAGCCATTATCACTCTCTTCAGCGTAGTGAAAGCTGGTAATTGTGTAGCTGAGAGCATAGCTAAAGATTTTTAAAGCAATATTTAAGTCTGTCCCTTAGCCCCTTAAAGTAAATAAGTAATACAATGAGATGGGACTGTATGGCTTAAACAGAGGAAAAGGTCTTTGCATTTCCTTCCAAAGAAATTCAGTTACTGCTCCTGGCATATCTTCAGTAACTCTGAGCTTTCTAAATGTTTAAGTTCACCTTTGACAATATGATTTAAAAGGGGAGAGAGTTTCCAATGATTATCTAAAATTTTTTAAGTATTTTAAATGACTATCAGTCATTTCCATCTCTGTGAGACCAAGGTGTGTGTTTATACAAAGTGCTTATAATGACAGGCAAAAGTACTGACCCATCCTTTAGAAAAGAAACAGAAAAGACACTCCAGAAAGTGACTGAATCAAAAAAAATCTGAATTGTTTTTCAGAGATTATTGTTTCTCTCTCTTGGCTAAATGAGGACTGAAAGAGAACTGCTCTATTTTAAGCATCGTAGTAGGTGCCAAAAATTAAGCAGAACCAAACTGGATGTCATTCTTCTGGAAGGAAATGGTAGAGCAACTCATTATGACCTTGTGCCTGAGGCATCACAGAACACCCTCATAGGAGATGTGCCTGAAAGCCTTAATTGAAATTCAAGCTACTTAAAAACCATCAACCATCCTTCTCACCCAAAGTTTATTAGGATTAATTATTTGTTGCTGTTATTTTGCATGCATTCCACTGGGAACAGCAATAGATGGGAAAGTTTTTAACTGTATTAACCTTTTCTCTCACTTAGTATTTCTCTTAAGTACTGAACTTTAGAAAGTATTGATTATCTTTCTGTCAAATCACTCCATGCCTTAAAAATCCTCAACTAGTAAAAAATTAAAAAAAAGTATGCAACTTGAATTATAGTTCATTTGTAAGAACAGTGAAATCTATATCCTATTTTGTTATGTGAAATGTATTGGTTTTGCCTTTGTGAATTTTGATATTTCAGTCATTCATGATTCCTGTGGTTTACTACTTTTGTGAATTCTTTTAAACATGAGAATTGAAGGGATTAGTCAAAAGCATTCTCTTAAGTACTTTCTTCTGTGTTTCAATTTTCTGCTTTTTCTGAAATCTGCACTTCAAGAAGTTTGCTGGGGAGGGGTATATTTGAGTTGGAAGTGCTATTGTGTTTAATTTTATTTCTTGAAAGTTTCATGTATTTTAGAAGGTTAGGTTCATTGCTGGAACTGTAAGTGTGGTTCATAAGATCACCTAGCCAACCATTAAACTACACATTATGAAGTTAGTGTTTTCAGTCTTCATTTAGATAAGTTAAAATCAATAAGAATGATGTGTTTACCCTAGTGGAATGGAAATGTTCACATAAATCTCTAAGGCACTGATATATATATCTGGAAATGTCAAAGGTTCAGCAGATCTCTCATTGCACAGGGGAGGTTTTCACAGAGCCTGGATAGATGGCCTAAATAAAAATGTCTGGAGTTAGATTTGGGTTTGGTCAAGGCTTTGGGAAACATTGTACTGTGTTACAAGTTACAAGGTGAGGAAACTTTTGCCTCTTTGAAGAGCTTTGGCTGTAATGTTAACATTGCTTTGTATCGGGAGAGGGAAGAATAAAGGACAAGAATAAAGTTCCCTTCTTCGTATTTTCCCATAGCACACTATAATATGCATTTAAGGAGAGCTTTTACTTAAAGCAAACCTCTATTTAAAGATTTCTACATAAAAACTTGTCAGTTCTGTGCTACATCAGTAACTTATTTACCACAAAGGCATTCTTTCTGTCTTTGATAAACACTGTGTCTCCTAAAATTGTAGGGCAGTTTCATAAACCCTTTGGAAATACAGAAAGATACCTAGAAAGAGACATTTAAGACAAACAAAATACCAAAAGCAAACAAAAAAAAAGCTTAGTCATTTGTGAGTGACAGAAAAGATTACACTTATTTTTTCTTGACCTTTTTCGCCTTTTCTCATACAGTGTAACTTCTTATCAGTGCTCTTCCTGAACTTCAAGAGTACATAATACATCTGTCCTGTTTTGATTCTCTGGTGACCAATGTAGATCAAAGTATGCTGCACCATTTTCCGTAAGGGGGCACTAAGTTGGAGCTCATTGTTATACTCAGCTGTTTTAGGGATTTTCTGGGAGTGTGAGGGGGGAACTTTCTGTAGTATAACATCTCTGAGATCTTTATCGTCTCTCAATTGGATCTAAATTTTTGGACAGATTTGAAAGTCATTATGGAAGTTGGAAGGCAGGGAGAAGATGGTAAGCAGAGGCAGTCAGTTGCGCTGAGTATGGTTCTATAGATCTTTCCTTCTTTGAGGAAGACTGTCTAAAAACTAAGATTTGGAGTTACAGGCAAAATTCAGAAGCAGCAGGACTTAATCTCAAATACGTGTAATAGAGTCAGTGGGGGAAGTCCGTAAAAATTAGGAACTGAAACAGATGTGTTGCGTTCATTTTTGATTAATACCCTTTTCCTAAAATTAGTGTGTAAGTCAGTTAGAGAAGGCTTTGCCTTCACAGGAATTGGTTGCTCTGACCCAAATTCAGTGTTTTCCAAATGAAAGGAAGAGCACAGAATACCTCTGTTCAGAAAAAGAATGTCTTCCTTTCCCATGGATTACTTTTTTTCTTCTGCGAAGTCTTGTTACAGGGTATCTCACTAAAAGCCTTCATATCAGTTGATTTCTCTGTGCAATACTTAAGATCTTAATCAACTTTTAGTTTGAGAAGATTCCCAAAATTCTTGAGGGGGATTCTATTTCTTTTTTCAATTTTCAATTCATGTGCATTAACAGAGATACAATAAGCCATTGCATTTTACATTGAAAAAGGTATACTCGTGCAAGCATATAGCTCACCAAAAGCAAAAATGAAAGCAAATATGTTTTTGTTCCACAAACTCTACCAAAAGTTCAGTCTTTCCTTCTAACCTGAAAGTTCAAAATCAGTTGTATATCCTGTAGATTTTGCAATTGTTGGTCTAAAAAAAGCAGCACTGGATCCCAGCCTTCATTCATTTACTTACTCAACAGTAAGTCAGGACCTGTTCAAGTGTTTTTCTTACATTAGGGTTACAGAAAAAAACACTGAGTTGTGTTGGTTCTCAAAACAGGTGAACTGTGGTGTAGATGCTGGAGGGCAAGACAGAGCTCTGCCTTGCTTTAATTAGTAGGAACTTTGCAGTTAGTATGAAATTGTAGCAAAATCAATCTACTACATGGTAATCTGCATTATATTTCAGAGCAATACCTCATTAGTTATATTGCCCTCTAAAGGACTTCTATAAAAGCAAAGCAGTGCAGCTTTGCTGGCAGTTTTTAACTTGTGTGTGTTCTCCATAATTTCTCTGTATTATGGAAAATGAAAGTATAGGAATAATGTGAATAGGAATAATGCTCTATTAATTTAAATAGTATCTGTCTACATTTAAAGCTCAGATGACAAAGCAATTGCAGTATAATATAGAAAATCAGGAGGGGAGAGTAATAAAAGCATCTTCTAACTAAGACAAGACCTGACTAATTATTGGTTTTTAATTTAGGTGATGAATATTGACATTTTATTTGGAATGGTTTGGATTCTACAGCTCACAGCTTGGTAAAAGACATTTGTAGTTCTTAATATTTTTAAATAAATGTGGCATTAATTGATTACTTAAAACATATTAGCCTTCCCAACACTGAATTCCAAAAATATGCTTTTTGGATACTCTTAATTAAAAAAAAAAAAAGTATTGCTTTTTTTATTTCAAAGACTGAATTCCAAATTTCTGATTAAGATTATTGACCTGATCTTGGCGGAAAATGACACCATATTAAATACAATTTTTTTTCTTGTGTGCAGAGTGCAAATTCTTCACACCTAATAGACCACCCTTTTTTTGAATTTTCTTTTTTCAGGCTGAGAAAGCTGATCTTATTTACTCTAATGTTGCAACAAACTTTTCTTGCCTTGGAGATGGTACAAATTATACTCAGATCACCTTCCTAACGTCAAAGCAGTAGAAGGTGACATTAGTCTTTTTCTACACTAAATTGTTAGTAGTGCAGTGTAGCAAATATGTAAGAACATAATAAATTTGCTGCAAATACCCCAACGTAGACAGAAATAGACTGGTAATAATATAGTAAGACCTTGTGCTATGTAAATTATTTATTGCAGGGAACTGATTTCAGCTATATTTTTAAAAAACTTTTTTACTCACTTAAAATAAAATTTCTACAACCAACATCTCTATATCAACAATTTCTTAAAATTTAAACAAATTCTCCATGCAAAGGAGAATCATACCTTATATGAACATTGTATTATTAAGACCAAACACTTCTGTCGTACCATATAATTATCTGGCCACTGCCATTTTATTAAATGAACTAATCTTGTTTCTCAGTTGATTTTTCAAATGTTCAGGCCTCTGTAGTCCCATGCATTCTGGCAAGCACTGGAGAGCATTCTGGTCTTTGGGGAAAAATACAGAAACCTAAGTAAGTCTGCAAGGAAAGATCTTGAATAGCTGTTTTGACATGGTGGTTCTGGACTGGTTCCTCATGCAGGTGCTCTTTTTTCATGCTAATTCCCTGCTTTGGAAAAGCTATGCTGAAGTTTCTGACGTCACTTTCATGGCACATTGGGTCATCAATGGAAGTCCGGACTTGCAGAGACAGTGAGTAATTATAAAATACCTATTCATGATTAATTTCTCATGTCAATCCTCTAGTTTTGGAATCACTGTCACTGATTACACTAAATAAGAAAGATGATTTTTACCAGAGTAAACATTCTTGCATCACCAGCTAACCCAAGGTTAATTGTTATGCTTCAAATTCATGTCATGCACAGTTTCCTTGTGAAAACAAGCTCTAAGACTGGTCATGCACGTCCCGGGTTTATAAGAAATCAAAGGAGTTTGGGAAGGAAAGTACAAGTGTGCAGACTCCTAGGGGCTACTGTATCCCAATATCCCACTTCTCTTCCAGTAAACCCAACCCTGAAACTTGCACCCAGTTTGCTTTATAGGAACTTGTAGTAATTTTGAATCAAAATTGGATAATTGAACCAAAAATATTTTCTACCCGCTCTATTTAAGAACCTGACATGCACTGACAAAAGTAAGGTGAAGTGCTTCTTTTTTGTAATAAATTTAAACATTTTTTGTCATATTTATTGCTGTGAACTGCATGTATCCAGGGGAAATCCAGTTACTTTGGTTTCCCACACAGGATATTTTCCAGTGTTTGTGACAACGGGCATTCTGAAGGTGGGACAGGGGATTGTTCAAAAGTAGATATTGGTAAACTCATATGTATAGCACTACTGGATAACAGCCAAGATGCTGGAATCACAGGTTTGAATTATAGACTTTATGCAGGGATTGAGTTCTTAATCTGTATCATTTTTTCCTGAAAAAGGATAATAAAACCCACATCCTATATAATATAGGCTATACAATATAGGCTGCCTCCCTGGGACCCGGGTTAAGGACATCACTAGGAAATTTCCTAGCCTGGTACAGCCCTTGGACTGTTACCTATTAGTGCTCTTCCATGTGGGTGGTGATGAAGCCGCAATGCGTAGTCCAAGGGCAATCAAAAGACACTTCAGGGCCTTGGGACACTTGGTAAGAGAATCTGGAGCACAGATTATTTTTCACCCTATCCTTCCAGTTGCGGTTAGTGACACTGGCAGAAACAGCTGAACCCAGTCTATTAATACATGGCTCCATGGCTGGTGTCACTGCCATGATTTTGGGATTTTTGATAATGGGATGGCCTACACAGTACCAAGCCTGCTGGTGTCGGATGGGATTCGCCTTTCTCGAAGGGGGAAGAGGGTCTTTGCTCATGAGCTAGCGGGGCTCGTTGACAGAGCTTTAAACTAGACTTGAAAGGGGAAGGGGATAATATCAGGCTTGCCTGTGACAAGCTGTGGGATGACACGCCACAGTTAGAGGGACAGGGTGCCAGCAAGGGCCCTCAGCCAGTTGCTCTGAGACATGCTGGGTACACTGGAGCACAACTTGAAGTTTTATGGAGGTGAACCAGGAGCTCCTGAGTTAATAGGAGCCAAGAGGGAAACACCAGTGAAATACCTCAAAGGAATTAAGGTGTATTCCTCTAAGAAGGTGACATGGCCAACAGCTCAGCTGAAGTGCCTCTACACCAATGCACACAGCATGGGCAACAAACAGGAGGAGTTGGAAGCCACCGTGCTGCTAGAAAGCTACAACCTAGTTGCCATT
>VZTQ01002345.1:0-157713 GCA_013400755.1 Pelecanoides urinatrix | reverse complement strand
CATATCTAAAATAATGCTGCAGAACAGCAATATCCCAAAAGAGGTATATCTGTTAAAATCAAATTCTTAAAGACATCTTTAAATAAATGATTGTTGTTGTTGGCTTTTTTTGAAAACAAACCTCCCTGCCCTCATCTATCACACTAAGTAGTCTTTACTCCTCCATAATTTATTTGGCAAATGCAGATCATTTGGCCGCATATAACACGGTGGCAAAGGAGGGAGAAAGATTATTTGCTTTTTAAAAATAGTTCAGAGATTTTGGTGACCATTCATATATATATTCATTAAAATGTTTTTCCCCCGATTTTTGCAGGTACATAGAGATGTGTGAAATAAATTCTTACACGCCTGATAGTGTCCATGCATTTGCTTTTACTGTCTTCGTATAAAAGTAGAAAAAAGGCAGCAGAATACTGAATTGCACATGCCAAAAAAAAGAAAAATCAGAAATCATTTTCATGATTTTTGCAGGTGATATTTAGACCATCTGGGACCAGAGCCTGGACAGACTTGATCTTGGCACAAGGTTTCTTTTTTCTTTCTTTTTTTCTTTTTTTTTTTTTTTTCTTTTTAAAAGTTATTCATAGCTCATCAATTTCAGTTCAATTCTGGCTTTAAGGCTACAAAAACAGTGTTGGGATTTTGTCATCCATCCGGGGGATAAATTGTGGATCAATACAAAAGTAGGTGAGACTGTCCAAGGTATGGCTCTGTTTGGATAATCTTCAATTGAAAAAAAAAAGCAGAAGAGGATGGAACACTACTATTTAAACATACAAAATACATGCCTTTTCAAAGTACCTACTTCTGTAACTACTAAAACCAGAACGGTGAGGTTTTTTACAAATTTACAATTAACGTTCTCAGAGATTCTTACCTGTACAAAGGTGTTTATAGAGACATTCAATGGTTGAAAGTAAACTCCTTGGCACAACATAACCAAAAACAGCCATCCAGTGTTTTTTATAACACTTCAGCAAGTTTGCCAATGTCCATGGTGGCTTCAGATACAGTATCTGAAAGATAGTATGTTATAAATTCAAAGGCTGTTTTTCATATAGACATATTCCTATACATTTCACAACTGCTGTATTCTTCAATAATGTTATGATTTGTGCTTGCTGAAGTAGAATTTCAATGATTCTTCAGAAATAATGCCATATTCAGATTTAACAAGTTTATTAAAAAAGATTTGATTCAGCAGCATCATGGGTTAAACAGTGATGCTCATGTAGAAGCATTTAATGTACAATCATTTTCATGATTTTTGCTTCCCCTTTCCTCAAACGCTCCAAATACTCTTGAGTTATCTCTTAAAGTGTTTTAATGTGTACGTGTGTACAAAAGCCAGAACAACATTAAATATGCCTTTGATTTTCTAGTATTGTTAAAAAAGTAAAAATAAACACATTTTTCCTAGCTGTGACTATATATACATGAAGTAATATATGCATATTGCAATAAAATTGAAATTTATTACTACCAAGTGAAACCAGAGTTTGAAAAGATATTAACAACTATCAACTAAGTTAGTCAGAAGTGCCTAAAAGCTTAACAACTAATCAAAACTCTATCTTGTGGAACAACATTCGTGCCATGCAAACATACTTTTTTTTTTTGAAAGCCACAGAGGCTTATCTGCAATAAATTTAAACTTCTAACTAGCCCCTACCAGCCATAAAATGGCATCTAAACCAAAGCATGGATAATCTGAAAGTGCCTTGTACATGCGTATTTATTTTCTGTTAACAATACTTTTGACAGAGTGAGTGTTTGGAGGTTCTCGTTAACACCCTTGTAATTCTGTATTTGCGTGGTAACCAATTTAGCTGTGAACAACTTTATCCACATGGTACCTAAAAACATCTGTTCTGATGGGGAGGAAGTGCCTGCAACAACAGTGCCTTGATACTATATGAAACGTGATGGAATGATTTCTTGAAGGACATATTTATAATGCAGTGATTTAACCATACTAGAAAAGCCAAAATAGAAATTTAATGCAACTAATAAAAACAGTTCTGAAAATTCACGCTGAACAGCCAGCATCTCTGTTACCGTATATTAGAAGACTATTAAAATACTGCACAGTCATTACTGGTTAAATATGAACTGGTTATAAAATGAAATAGTAAAACTGAACACTGAACTGTTCACTGTCAGTGAACTGTTACGTTAGTGAACTAGATGGCTTAGCACTTGTCTGGCTCAGCACAGGTACCAACATCATTAAAATACCAAGGACATTTAAATCTTTTAACACTTGAAATATCAAGCAAGATGACATGAGAAATCACCTCCATCCACAGGTTTCCAAATGCAATTTTCATTTCAGTCTCCAAAATACAAGATAAAGCTTCTCCTAAGTTCTTTTCAAGGTCTGGAAGTGTATTTGGGAATCGCGCAGTAAGACTAGCATCACCTCTTTCTGTTTTCTCGAATTCTGTATCTGTCAAACCAATGATAATAAAAGATACTTATTGAAACTGTCTCTACATCTAATTTATGTTGATAGTACACAAACAACTTGCTCCCATAAATAAAGACAGACTGCACTTCATGTTATAAAGCAGATGGGCTACATCTAATGAGGTTTCAAGTATTTCTAGTTATACCCACTTGTACTGTGGGTATTTTTAATTATGAGCTACTAACCAAGAACATTAATTTCCCCAGAGCATTATTAATTTGTGATCTTACTCCACATTTCTTTTTTCCTTAAATAACTTACATTATATACAACCAGTGGGGTTATCAGCAAGTATAAGAAAATCACTCCTTAATACCGTAAGCTATATTTGTATCTTTGGAAAAATGAACAAGAATCAAGTTCCACTGTTTGGGATGAAGGTAAAGGTACTGGCATAAAATGTAAGGAGTGATCTTAGCATATTGAATTTTACAACTACTAAGAATAGGACCCAAACTGGCTTAACTGGAAAAACCTCTTTTCAGTCCTAAAAAGTTCAGAACACCTTTTAAATAACTACAAACACAGAAAATTCATGCTGTGTTTTTTCTATAAAACAGAAATAGGTCTTACTTGAATCTCCTAAAACTCTAGGAGACAGGTGTTTTGATAAAGGTCTCAAACTTTCAGAAAACCATTTACCTTTGAAAATAAAAAATCTGCCCCAAACAAAAAGCACTCCTAAGGATTCAAAGTATATGAAAACTGAAGTGATAGTAGAAACTATTCTCCCTCTCCTACACAGATTAGTATGTGTCTCAAAAACCAGCATATGTACATACGTGCACATTAAACAAACTTACCACATTTTGACTGTTGCAGCTCAACACAGTTCTGGTGCCTGTTCACATTCAGATTCTGTAGAGCAGTAACCAAATCAGCTTTGCAGAATGCCTTGACCTCACTCACAATGGCTTTATTACACAGATTTTTATCATCCCTAGGAGAAGAGAATTAATTTTTGACATAAACCCGACATTACTACATAGTAAGTAATACAAGCAACACACTGAAAAAATTGTCTTTGGTAAGCTTATTTTGTGAACTTCATTATATATGAAGTTTTCTTTCCCAAGCAATTAGAAGCAGTTCAAAAAATTAAACCAGAAAAATTAACTAAAGCAGCTATTCTGAAAAAATTAGAAACATACTGAAAAATGTTTTGGGCTTTAGGTTTGCTTTAAGAAAAAAACAGCTATAAATACTACAGCAATAATGCCTAGTTGCTATGATCTTAGAATGCAAACAAGGCAATAATTCTAAGACAGTAATATCTTGTTCAATTGCCACAATAAATTCTCATTTTTGACACTCTTTCTTACTGTTCTACTGGCCAAATCATTGTCCCAGATGCCCAGATGTTTATCATTGATCCCAACCAGGTGAGCAAAAACAAAGTATCTAACTGGATCTCAATCATTAATACAAGTATTTTTTCTATTTTGTAACTCCAGTAATATTTTTTCTAAGAAATCAGAATAAAATCCGAGAAAGCTATGCTTTAGAAAGCTTTAGAATTGAATATTGAGTAAACTTAATTCTACTTCAGGCCTCAAGCACATGAAGGTGATTAAGTCTACAATCTTTGTGTCTTATTATAGCCTTCTACTCTAGCTTTTAAGAGGGTGATTGCTCTTCAAAAAGCTTACTTCAGAAACAGCTCTTCATTTTAAGATATGATTTGAAAATAGCGTATTTGGCATAAGACTAAGTTACACCTCCTAAGAGACCTAAAACCACACAGGAACTCACGTGCAGAGTATGACAACAGCTTGAGGGAAGAGGTTCTGATACTGCAGACAACATTGCAAAACACGATCGTCATTGTTCTCGTCACTCAGGCCATCTGCAAATTTAGTTAAGACAGTGCTGACATGTTCAGAAGTAACTCAACATAAGAAATACTTCATTGTAGTCATGGTACTGTTTTTAGATTTAATACTCCACAAACAAGGACAGAGAAGTGTAATCTAAACACAAATCTGAGCTATGAATTCTTAGGTACTACTCCACTCAAAACTGCTCTGGTTTTGCCAGAAAACGTCGTAAACGTTTGCCAGAAAACGTTTGCCAGAAAACACGTAAATTTGAGTATGTTGGATTTTGTGATGACTGAGGCAAAAGCAAAAGCACACAACATATACTTAGCCCATAGGTAAAAGCAACTACGATGAATTTTCATTAAGTAATCCCCCACTTACCAACAGATGTAGCTAAAAGTGAGAAACAATTGATAAAACAATAGTGAACAAAGCACTAATCTGAATAAGGTATTTGCATACTATAGCCTTGGATATGCTCTGAAGGCTGCTGTAAGCTATTAGCTCAACAAACTTAATTTGTTTAATTAACAAGCTGCAGAGTGAAGACTATTAAACTCAAAGTTTAGTGCTAGGGTTCACACTAGGTGAACTGCAAGGATTAAGTACCCAAAACAGATCGATTGCACATATATTACATATTTTTTGAGAAGCAAGCTGCATGGATTGCCCCCACAATCTTGAATCTTGGTTTTTGAGACACATGTAGATGAACTGGACTGCAGGGATAGCTTTGTCCCGAACATGCTGCAACATTTTGCCCTTCTTCAAGTTGTCCAACTCTTGTAGAACGACCCAGGGAATTATTAGTGCAAGTCTGCCAATGCCTAGAAGGAAAAAACACAAAAAACCCACGATGAAAAAACAAAGACATTTTGAAGAGCCACGCAAATTACTACAGATAACTTCTAATTCAAGCATCGTATTTATGTGAGTTCACGCTTATCTTCTTGCCAGTAGTTCTCATATTCCATGCTTAAGAGTATCTAGCATTAAAAAACAAACAACTGAAAAAAGCCAAGTTCCTCTTTCTAATCTAACCTCAAACTGGCACTACATTAGTTACATGTAAAAATGACAATATTAGGCAAACAAAAGGAAGACACAATTTTAATCAACAGAATACTTTGACAACAGTGTGTAGCAATATTATAAAATATATTTGCAGCAATTTTCATCTTGTCACACACACACTGTAAGACGTTAAAGCAAGGTGACAGCAGCTGAACTAACAGGCTGAAAATACCTGAATGACCACAACAGTCACTGTGCCAAAACAATCATCAAATAAAAGGTGCAATGGTTTGTGCTAATTGCCAACCAGCATTCCCAAGCCAGAAACAGGAAGTATGGATATTGGACCATGGTTTTATTTGTATGTAAGTATGGTCTGAACTTTAAAAACTATTACATATGAAATACATAGTAAATCAGAAATTTAATGACTGTTCTGTCAGTCCACCCACACAAATACTTCAACTGTTTTCTTTCTCATTCACATTATAAGAATACAATTTCGAAAAAATCCATTAATATCCACCTGCTTTGTAATAAATAGGTCAGGAATCAGCAACCTTCTGAACATAATGGGTCTGGTGAAGGACCAGAAACTGGGAGCTGCAGTATTCTAAAAGAGGCATTCCAGTGTACACAGTGCAACCCCATTCCCAATATGGGAAAGAGAAATACAGTCTGACACACTCTTGAAAATTACTCAGGCCCTTATTAAAGTTATTTTCCAGGTGGCCAGTATAAATGTATTCATTAGCTGAAAACATCAAAGCATCCTAAGTATTCTGACAGATTCCAAACATGTTTACCAACAACTGACATGCACAATCCTAATCCTGCTAACATTAAATCACTAAAAGCTTCACAACATTTTAAAGCCAAACATTAAAGCAAGGGTCTGCAATCTGAATTCCTGAGAAACTGCTTGCACATGTCGTGAATTTTGTGACCTTTACCAAGACAGAAACAAAGCACTGACTGACTGCTTGTCAGATTTTAAATGTTTTTAGATTTCTAGGAAAAAAAATGCTAAAATAGTAGAAAACATCATTACCACTAGTAATGGATTAAACGCTTAAAAGTATCTTCTTACAATTGGTAAGATTTATTTACCTCTAAGAATTCAGGTACATTCCTGGGAACGTCGACCATAATTCTCTGTCGGTATGTAGGTATAAACATAGTAGGTTCTACTTTCACAGCTGAACTTTCCTTAAGTGGCAGCCTATTTGGGTTCACAGAACCAGCCTCTTAACTGTGAGCCTTCTGCCTCTATATGAAACCTGCTGCCTTTTTAAGGAGCCCAGGTTTGTTTTTCTGCACGTAGCCTGAAGTTCTTACAACATCTGTTTTTTCTTAAAATGTCTTATTGGTCACCACCATGTATTCACATACCTGGTATATCCTCAGATTTCAGGGATCTGACAAACTCAAGGTGACTAATCATTATATTTGTGTCAATCACCACTAGTATGTTCAGTCCAGAAGTAAAAGCCTCTGGGGGGAAAAAAGAGAAAGAAAAAAAAAAAAGGCAGTTGTGAAAAAATCAGTTGTGCACTCTCTACTCAGACCATTAACCAAGGGTAATAACTAGTTGCAAGTAGATACCAAAGAACATCAAATCATGACATACCAGCAGAAATATTTAAATCCTGTTCTGGAAGATCTATTTCCATACTTGTAAGTTCCCCACAAGTCTGTATTACAGAGATCTTCCAGAAATATTTAAATCCTGTTCTGGAAGATCTATTTCCATACTTGTAAGTTCCCCACAAGTCTGTATTACAGAGAGCGCCATCCTCTTCTGAACACGAGCAACATGCAAATCTTCAACTATCTGCATCTACAATGAAAAAAAATTGCACGTATGAAATCAACTGTAAGTAATCACTTACAAATTGTTCCCGAAAAAGATACTTTCGCATTAACTCTGTTGCGTTAAAACTGACTAAAAATGAAGCATGAAAAATTTTATGTTGGTACAGCAAATGTAAAGCCATGAGAACCTTCTGCACATCCTCCACTATAAGAAGTCCACAAAAGACATCCAAAAAACGGCCTAGAAGGAAGATTTGTTTATGACCTTTCCACCTGGTACCCAAAAACTTTGTTCCATTTTTGCTACATGGACTGCAAGTTTCCTGACAAGTGTTTCTTAAAAAAATATGTCTCTTTTCCAACTTGAAAGTTGGAGGATGGAAAATGAGATAGCTAGAGTATGTAAGCAACTATGAAGGCCCCCTACGTTGCAGAGAATAGCAGAAAGGCAATCTTTCTATCTCAGAAAGTTCCTTATTAGTAGTACTTTAGCAAGTTTGTTTAGTGTTTGAAAAAAACGCTGCACATTTTTTGAAGTGTAGATCATAAGCCAACAATGCAAAATACTAGGAAAGGTCATGGAATTGTCCAGCTACACAACCTCGGTGCCGTGAGTTTTTAATACAACTTATAAGTGTTAAATTAAAGCGTTACTAACCTCTTGGTCTGTTTCTGCATTCTGACTGTCTTGTATGGGTGGAAAGACTTCAAAGCTCTGTAGGAAGGATTAAAAAAACCATACCAACAACACAAATGTCAAGGAAGACTGAGGAACAAGTGATCCCCATGTCAAGAATTTTGGAATGTAGCTCTTTAGTATTAAACAAGTACATCACTAACCTTTTGGACAGACTTTAAGTCCTCACCTTCTTGGTAGGAGTCAGACGTGCACGGGACCTCAAAATTCTAGAAACAAGTAGGAACGGAAGTAGAACATGTATCACTCTTCTAGGTGCTTTTTAGAGAACACTGAATGTTCCCAAGTGAATTGAATAGGTAACATAAAACATATTTTCAACATCCATGATGAAGCATCTACAGTATAATTTCAAAAGGGCTTAGAAGGATGGCTTTCTTTTAAAATAAATATAGTGGTTTACACAGTAAGTCTATTTTTTCAATCTCTTGTGAGTTTGCGACTATGTTATTCTTACTGTGGGCTTCCCAGTACAAGACAGACATGAATTTAACGGAGTGAGCAAAGGGTCACTAAGATGATTAAAGGACTGGGGCATGTCGTACAAGCGGCTGAAAGAGCTGGGACTGTTTGGCCTGGAGAAGAGAAGGGGGAATCTTATAAATGTCTATAAATACCTGATGGGAGGGTGTAAAGAAGATGGAACCAGATTCTTAGCCATGCCCAGTGCCAGGACAAGAACCAATGGGCACAAACTGAAACACAGCAAATTCCATCTGAACATAAAACTCCCCACTTTTTTACAGTGAAGGTGCTTGAACAGGCTGCCCAGAGAGGTTGTGAATACCCTTAGAGATATTCAAAACCTGACTCGACACAGTCCTGGGCAACCTGCTCTAACCCTGCTTGAGCAAAGGGGCTGGACTAGATGATCTCCAGAGGTGCCTTCCAACCTCAACGATTCCATAATTCTATATGTAATTACTATCTTTGTGTACACACAAACTGATCGTGCTACCATAACATGAACTGAAATCATGCTGCTAGGCACATTAACGAGAACAACAACAACAAAGTAACTACGCTCAAGATAAAGTTGAGGTGCAGAGCCAAACACAAGCTAGGACTTAGAGACAAACCGATCACAGCCAAACGTGAAGTTCTGCAGGAAACGTACAAATTTAGTCCTAGATCTACAACAAGTTCTCCTGGCATCACTTTGCCAGCAATGAGCACCTGTTTGGCAGACAAGTTTTCATCGGTTCAGTTTATTCATTCAAAAAATGATACAGCCATGTCAGCTCAAAAAAAATTCTTTTGACTTATACCTAAATTGAAGTATTCCACACCCCCAGCAGCAAAGTAAAGCTATGAAAACATATGTGCAGACACAGTCCTAATAGGCAAGATCTTTATTCTTCTAGTTTGTTTAACCACTTAGCAGAGCAGAGAAACATGGTTTGCATTTGGATCAGAAAAATCCATCCAGTTAGCTATGAAATCCTGTTTTGAAATCTGTAAGAAGAGTCTGCTTATATAAAAACCGCCTGCCATTCAGAAACTAGCCTGAAACATCTACCGGCATAATACAAAGAATTGGGTTCTCATTACCTGCTTAAAACATAATGCTGTGGCTTCAAAGTCCCTTTCTTCAGTCCCTGAATTACCAATAGCTTTATCAGAATCAGCATCCTGTTTTTTCCGTTTACAAGAGTCCCATCGTTGTGGTGTTTCAGTTGAATAGCGTGATGGTGTATGTTTATTCACATGCCGTTTTTTCTTAGAAAACTCCTTACATTCTTCTTCATAGTCTTCTTCCCAAGTCCTAGATAATGTATTTGGCTCCTTAGTGAAAGGCCTATCATCATGCAGAGTCCCTGCAGAGGTGTCAGATGGCTTTTTTGGAATTCTGACATCTTCACTCCGTGTTTTTGATCCCTCTGCCTTTTTATGTGGTACATAATCGTACACAGATGACTTAAATTTTTCCAACATAGTTTGTTCCGCTTTTAACTTTAGTTTGCAGAGTTCAACTTTCTCTGTCTTCTTCTTCAGTGCCTTGTCCCTCTGAACTGCAAAGCTATGCCAGAGTCTTTTTCCTTCTGTTCCACCAAAATGACTTTTGTTATAACTTTCCCTGCTAGTAGTCACTACATCAGGAGTGCGTGTACTTTTTCCATGTTTAATTTCTTTGGCTTTAAATTGGATAACTATTCTCTTTTGCTTTTCAGTTTGGATTAAAGAATTGTCTGTGGTTTTGCTTCTATTTGGAGATTCTCCTTGGGATCTTCCATCAGCGCCATAAGAAATGTTAGAACTTTGGTCTTGCTTCTTCTCTCGCCCATCTTTCTCTATTTTGAATCTATAGAAAAGTTACAAAAAAAGTTATGTAATCTAGCCCAGTTAATATAAAAGAACAACAAAAAAAGCCTGCACTTGATTTAGGCTGTTACAGCTTAAGTATTTATGAGTACCAGTTTGGTATGTTCTTAAATACGAACTTGCAGCAACATCTGTCCTTTGAAATAGTTTGACACAGCATTTTTAGTATTTACATTTTTCCTAGCTGTACAGCTATTTTAGCTTACAAAATCGAGAAAAAGCTTTTTCTGTATTCACTATCTATTGGTTTGAGAGATGACCTACAAAGTCTAGCTCCATCTTACCACACGGATGAGTTTTAACAGCAGTTTAATGATATATCAGGTGTGTCACCCTAAAATCCAAGTGTGCAGCAGTTCAACTTGGTCTCACAGTGCCAAACACCGCACAGCTTTCATTTATCATACACCAGGTTTAAAATATCCAGCGAAGGTTTCTACCCTACTCTGTAATAGCATTGTCAAAAATCTTGAGGAGGTAAAGGCCATTTGAGAAACTCACGTAGGACAGGTAACTTAAATGAACTGATTGGCATCCAAATTCTGACATAGGAGACCCCTAACTGGTTCTTAGAAGCTGGGAGGGTGTACAACAGGAAAAATAATTTTGTACTTGTCTTGTTTCACTTACTCCTTCCTATGCAAGCCCTGCTGGCCACTGTCAGGGATAGAGTACTGGACTGGACAGACTTTTGGCATGAATGTAGTTACTGTTTAATGGTTATATCATACTAACAAACAGTGCTTGTATACATGCAGCTAAATATCCTACAACTTACAACTCCAGAAACAGAGCAACTCCAACAAGATTTTGCCATGATTAAGAAACAATCCAAATCTTTTCCCTCTCAGGATTCATGAGAACATTCTCACTTTATATGAGGTAGTTTTCAAATGCTGTTTACATTTGCTACACTCAAGATGAAAGACTGCTTTCATTGCCTTGGAATCAATTACTTCAAGCATCAGGAGAAATCAATGATTTCAGGACTACAGGAATCTATTAAAAGTACTAAGTTGCCTACAAAACTACTCTCCAGCCTTTTTTTCCTAACAAAACATGTGTGATATGCAATACAGTCCAACAAGGTAGTGCTCAAGACAAAAAAAATTGATCTTTTTATGACAGCAGTGTTGGAAGGCTGTAATTCCTACCTTATTTGAAGTGTAGTAGCATACATTAGTTAAAAAAAATTGTGAACCCTTTCTTCTCGCTATCTCAAACTGCCCAGCTTAGACAAAATCCACTCAATGCAATGTCAACACTTCATCAGTTAAAATACCGTATTTTATTTGGTGAACAAGTCGAAATAAATTCAGTATTTAAAAAGTCCTTGATTGTTTTATTTTTAAGTAGTTCCATTTAATGACAGAGCAAGAATTTACCTCTGAAATTCTGTCTCTCCTTTCATAGTATGGTTATAAGATCTCGTGCCTTCAGAGTTCTGAAAGAAGGAAAAAATCCAAGGGCTTATAGAGGGAAAGCAGTTTAAAAAAACCTTCATAAGATGGAACAAGCTATTATTTCATACTAGATTCACTACGATTTTGAATAAGTTAACCTCGAAAAAGGCAGTCACGTACCTTGCTGTGATTTAGTATTTAGATTTTGCTGTATTTAAGAACACAAGGGGAAAAATTGAATGCGGCACACAGTCCTGGGTTATAAACAGAGAAAGCTCAACTAATTAAATACATTTAGGATTCATGTGTTTCATACCCTTTACAAGTGTATCAGTATGCAAAATACACATTTTTGTCTATTTATAAAAATGCTTAGGGAAAAGAAAGTTACCTGAAGACTGCTTCCAACTACCCCCTAGGTAAGGCCAAAGAGATGATATTTCACTGGGAGTTTTTTGTGCAGAAGAGATGTGTTATTAATTCTCATCAGATTTACTGATTAGGTGGAACAGTGTGAAACTGCAGTTACGTAGGCCTGGTTGGGAGTCAAGATAGCCCCCAAACAAAGAACTTGAACAGACCTTGTTTCAAAAGCAGTTATATCACTGCTTGGCATATCTATATTGCAAGCTGCGTTGCATTCATGTTGCGGAATAACTGGAAGGTGACTCTGATCAGCTCAGAACAGAGAGCAGTTTATTATTGCAGCTACAGGAAAGAACAGAGAGCAGCAAAATGACAGACTCTGCTGCTATAAACTCTCCCGATATAAACTCTCCCCAACAAGGCAGTTAATTTTTATATACCTTTGGGTTATAGGACTCAGTTTTCCCGAAACTACAGCAGGGTGTAAGAAATTACAACAGAGAATGGTAACACATGGATTACTTCAGATAAGGAAGCTCCACACAGTACATCCTTTTACAAATAATTCACTCCTTAAATAATTGGGTCTTGCTGACTCAGTGAGGCCATTAGTTCACTGCTGCAGACATTTTCCTAACTAGAGAGGCCTGCAAAGGCCTATGAGGCCTTAGCTATTTTACTTCCACATTAGAAAGCACTTCATTAAGAAAATAAAAGGGTTGCAGAAACAAGTGGAGTCCTAATGAATTAAGGAAATTTTGAGAACTTCTGCCTGTGGTTGATTCTGGAGTTGTAACAGCAGCAAAACCAATGAAATCATAACTTAGGAGGCCGTTAAAGGCTGCTGCCACTGAGAATCATATTGATGCAACTTGCTGCAGGAAGACCTGTTCAATTCACATATTATAATCAAATCGGAATCAAAGTGTTTTATCGGTTTATTAACAACTCAATTAACTGGCAATCAGTGAACTACGCAGTCAGGATCAATACTAGCAATACAGCAGAAAAACTATAATAATAGACAAGTACAAGATTATACCAGATCAGATGACTTGGTACCAGAAAGTTTTACATCGCACACACCTCCACGATACGCTTTGGCACACACTCTCGTGCTGTTGAAGACGTGGGTGCTCCAGTCGTGTGCGCAGCCGTGCCACTTCCTACAATCTGCTAATGCACAGGCTGGTGAGGAAGGCCCCCCACGAGGTCACGTACACAGCCCCAAGGCGTGGGACCCCACGGCATGCCCCCTCGTACTGTCGCTCCAGCAGCTGGAATGCAGGCTACTGGCAGTGTCGGGCAGCGAGGGTGCTCCACCGGGGTAGGCGGAGGTCGTGATGCCGGTGGGACAACCTCCGGCTGACCAGGCTGACTGCTGCTCGGTTACTGCTTTCTCTCTTCAAGGCCTATTCCCCTAGAACCATGAGTTTTCGTGACGTTTTTAGTATTTCTTTTCAACTTAGCTCCTCTCTTTCTCGAAAGTCTCTTGATAATTCCCTGATTTTCACTTAATTTGGTCATCTTAAGCAAACTTTCTTACTGTTACTTTCCTCTTAGCATTATCAGTTTGGGGTAAATGTCCTCTTGGAGCAGACTGGTTTAGGTGTTCTGTTTACAATCCCATGGCTATCGTATCACCTGGTGTTATCCAGGCCATGTTACCAAGAAGCAGCTGTGCTGGCTCCTCTAGACAGCTCCGTGTAAAGCTGTTCTAATTTATACTGTGACAAATGTCCTTTCACTCATACTTATGGAATCTTACACCAAACCGCTAAAAGCCAACAGGCATAAAGTCTTCTGTGGTCATGTTTACACCACACAAAGCCCCCCCCACAATCATGCCTAAATATGACTCTACTTAAATGGCTTACTCTCACCTGTAAGAGCTGAGGAGGATACCTCTTATCCATGCTGTGATCACACTGAAGAAACACTTGCTACTATTCAGAGGTCTCCTTATCTTTTTGCTATTATTAGTGTGGGTTCTCACTGCTGCTTGTGCTGGTCAATGTCTGCATATAGCAATATTTAATGCTGTCTCAAACAGATTGAGGTCATGCAACAGTTAAAACTCCATAGTCTTCAAATTGGTATAGGCATTACCAATGGCAATACAGCTACAGTGCAAGGTTTTAAGCCAAGTTTTTACCCTTTGTATTAGAGAAGTAAAAAAAAAAAACAAACCACCTTAGAATAAGCTAATGTTAAAAGACAAATTGAATAATAATAATAATAAAGAATTCATGAGAAAAAAAATAGTAACAAATATTTGGCTTTGAACAACATTTTCTACAGGAGCAAAAGGCTTCTAACATATATAACTCAGTTTATAAGGCCATAATGTCATGCTTTTATAAACACTTCCAAACATTTTTTCAAACATTTATGATAAGACAGTTAAAAGCTCTCTTATTTCATATATATCTTACAAAATCCAAGGGAAAAAAATCTAGCAAACTTAAGCGTGGATTTATTAAACTACTGATTTATTGGATACATATTACACTACTGGCAGGAAATAACTTCCCAGAAGGGGATACAAACAATAAAAACGAATGGGAAGCTACATACAAGAGTGACCAGAAAGATTATCACCCCTGTGGCACCTGCATTTTACAAGCGATTCAGTGAAAGCTTACTCACTAGATCCAAATATGTACCAGAGTATACAAGAATTTTGGTCACTGATTTATGTCTCAGTGGTTAAAAGGAAATATTTGAGAGTTGCTTGCTAAAATGCTGCAAAGTACAATTTGTGATTAATCAGAAAATTAAGATGTATGATCCAAGATAAAGAACAATCCAGGAAAACAGTAGTCGTTTTGGTAACAGTTTTAAGCTCAACTTTCCTCAACCAGGAAGATATACTAAAATAAAAGAAATCCCTTATTTTCTGATACCCACACTACTCAGCCTCTGGAGAAAAACATAAGCTCGTTATCTGGCTAGAACTTGCAGTTATCTGACCAATTCAACCCTCCTACTGTTCTTTATACCCCACCTTTAAATTTGATTCATCCTTCTATCACAAGACTACTAAATAATTCAAGCTCTTCTCTTGAATGTGGGGGTTTGAATTAAAATAATGATAATAGTAATACAGCTGTTCCTACTTTGTCATCCCGGCCATCCAAATAGTCTTCCTTTACAGTCAATTTCTTCAGTTTCTTTTTAGACATCTTCAATTCCTAAGAAAAACAGTGTTGCTGTTATTATTTAGTTTTTATTTCCAGCTGGTATAAAAAATAAATTTTAACCGCATAGAGAAAAAATACTCTAATACTCTTCTTTTGTTTTCTCATTACAGACCCACAGCAGATTTCAACAGGGTTAATTATTCACTTCTCACTACTAAGAGAACTCTACAGAAAGAAGGATGGCAATCGCTTTACCATCTGCTCCAGAGACACATATTTTGTACCAGCAAACATACCAGACTAATAAGAGACAAACATCCTTTAACATTTAGTCATACAACCGTCAAGTTTTAAAGCAGTTCCAACTACATAACTCTCGCATTAGGACCCCCTACTCTCCCCCTGGGGTGGAGGTAATATCGTGACATCTCGCAACAGCTACACCACCCTCCCCACAAACCAGTCCTGCGAGCCTGCCGCCAACAAGAGGAGGTTTAAGAGGGCTGTGAGAAAGCTCCGCCAGAAGCCCCCAAAGCTCCAGAGGTGAATTTCCAGAGCACAGGTCAACCGCCCATAGAGATAAGCCCCAGAAGCAGCTCAGCCATACAGCCGGGAAAGCTCGGTAAGCGCACGGCTCCTGCAGCCAGCCTTCAACATGGGCGGGCTGAAGTGCCTGCAGGAAGAGCGGCTGCCCCGCGGGAGCGAACGGGGAGCCGCCTCCTGCCCCCAACCCCACGCGTGAGGAAAGGGCAAATACAGGGTGAGACCCCGCGGCCCCTCAGAGCACAAGCCGGCCGGCCTCCCTCACCCCACCCCGGCGGCTGCCAGCACCTCTTCCCTCCCTCCTTCGCCTCCCCGGCAGCAGGGCAGAGGAACGGCCTCGCCTCACAACCAGCCAGCTCGGACAACTCCTCCCGTCGAAGTCGAAGTCGAAGCCGAGGCGGACAGCGGCTTCCGCGGCCCCCCGCCCTGTCGCCTCAGGAGGACGGTCCTGGCGGAGGGTCCCCAGGGGCTCCCCGAGCGCGGCCCCACTCTCGGGCCGGGGACTTCCCTGTCAGGCACAGCCCACCGCCCTGCTCGCCTCCGGGAGCTGCCGCTGCCCCGGCCCCTCCCCGCCGCGGGGCGCGCTGGGCAAGGCCCGGGCCCCCCGGGAGCGCTGGGAAATGTAGGCGGTGCGGGCCCGCCTCCTCTCCAGCCGTACGTGCCGGGCCGCCACCGCCGCGCCTCCCTCCCAAACGAGAGGCGTGTGGGTACGGCGGCGCGTCCTCCTGCCTCCCCTCGCCTCCCTTCGACCCGCCGCGGGCTGTCTCCGGAGAAGATGGCAGCGGAGGAGGCTGCAGAGGCCACGCTGGCGCGGCTGTCCCCGGAGCGGCGGCAGCCAGGGCGGGATGAGGAGAACCCTGAAGCCGGCGGCGAGACCGCAGCGCTCAGTGAGGGCCGGGCGTGAGGGGGCCGTGCGCGGGCGGGCGGGCGGCGTGGCGGGAGCCGGGCCCTCCGTCCCTCTCTGAGGGGAGCGGCGCGGCGCCCGGT
Organism: Pelecanoides urinatrix; assembly: GCA_013400755.1. Classification (NCBI taxonomy): domain Eukaryota; kingdom Metazoa; phylum Chordata; class Aves; order Procellariiformes; family Procellariidae; genus Pelecanoides; species Pelecanoides urinatrix. The sequence continues at coordinate 141,130 of VZTQ01002345.1, read as the reverse complement.
GGCTGCCCCTCTTCCCGGGTCTGTGCGGCCCCGCCGAGCCCGGGAGGTGCGGCGGGCGGGCGGGCCGGCGCCATGCGGAGGCGCAGGAGGGAGAAGGAGAGAAAAGCCCGTAGAGGATTGAATTTACAGCCGGGCGCCTGGAGCCGCCTTCGTCCCGGGTCCTTTCTCCCTCCCCTTGCGCCGTGAAACCCCTGCGGGGTGAACGAAGCCCGGTTTTCCCCGTTTTACCGACTTTGTGTGGAATTGGGCAGGCGGTGGGGCCACACGTGCTCCCTGCGGCGGCCCGGCCCGGCCCCGGGGCTGAGCCTTGGCGCTGGCCTCGGCGCTTCCCGCCATGCCCGGGGAGCTTTGAAACAGCGAAACCAGGATTTGTCTCGTCCTTTCCTCCCTTTAAATCTAATAAGATTTTGTTGTTGTCGATAATTTTTTATTATTTCAAGCCGCGGTCTACAAGGCCCGTTACAAGCGGGCCTGTTGGGGGAGGGGGGGGGCCGTGTGTCCCATGCCCTCTCTGCCCTGTACGTTTTCTCCTCAGTATTTTCTAGCAAATGTATTTAAACTGGTTGTGCCAGTTTTCCAGCCGCGCCAAATGTGGCATTGATGCGAGTCATTTGCTAGTGCAGTCTTCCAGTTGAAGTGAGCTGACTCTTTTAATTTAAAAAAAAAAAAAAAAAAGTATAATTTAGGCTCTTTGAAGCATTATTATGTTTGTGCATAATCAATGATTCCTGATGGGCATTTTAAAAATCCTGCAGTCTTGCTTCGGTAGCAGCCTGCTTTTCTTAATCATTTAGTGTGGAAGTTTACCTCTCCTCATGTAGATGTATATACAAACTATATGTACGTATATGCATACTCTCTTTTTCAACCGTTTTAAGCTATACTCTTGCTCTGAAGATGCAGACGGTCCAACTCTGGTGGACTTCGATCACTGCTATGCTCTCACTATGCATTTTTGTAAGTGCGTTAGCAATTTTTCTCACAGCACATGTAGTCAATCATTGTTCTTCTTATGGATTTCTTACCAAAAATCCTTTTCTTTCTGTCTTTCTATTAATAAAGTGTGCAGAAACTATTACCAGGTATCTTGCAACTTTTTAGTTGAGAAGTAGGCAGAAAATACAAGTCTGTCTCAGGTGAGTTGTCAGCTTAAAAATAGGTCTGTGAGAAATACAGCAGTGCTCTCTGAGTAGCAGTGGCGGTCTTGATATATTTTAAGGTAGGTAGAATAATTTTAGTCTGTGCTGTCTTTCTAAACAATCTAACCACTCCTGTCTTGAGATATTCCTTCCATTTCCTCATTCTGTTTTTTTATAATGGCAAAGATTTATATCCGACTGCAATGTTTAAAAGCAAGCAACCAACCAAACAAAAAAAAACAACCAGGGGAATCGTAAGAACTGCTGTAAGATCCTTCCAGCCCTTATTCTGTCTTACACCAGCAGTGTGGTGGTGCATTCCGCCCCCCCTCTTTTCCTCTGGGCTACGATATGATCTCAGAACCTTCTGTTAAGCTTTAGCCATTGTGTATGAGTCGGGCGGTTAAGCATCCCATGGCCATACCAAGTGCTCGCATGGCTAAGGTGGGGAACAACACTGATCGTACCAGGGACACCAGCTACATGATCGAGGTAGGGAACAGAAACGATTCGTCATCTCTGATGGCTCTGAAGCTTTCCCTACCTGGATCATAGTTCAAGTGGAACAATACCATTGTTGTACCATAATTACTGCCCTGGACCACCTCAGATAGTAGCCAAAATAGAAATTTACTGATGACTAAAGCCAAGCATCTTGCAAACCTATAAACAGGGGTACTGAGTGAGACCCTTTGAGCTCCTGGACCGCAGCGGGCTGCACCCAGAATCTCCCTCTGAGTGGGACACCTCTCAGAGTCCGCAAACTCGAATTTGCGATACTCGGAGGAACACCGAGATTTGGGCTGAAACACTCCTCGGGGCTCAACCCTTTGCCCGTTGAGAAATGCCAAAGCATTTAACGTGAGTATTTCACGGGACTCAAGGGGAATTTTTAACAGGTATACCTTTATAAATTAGCTAACTTTAGGCCTTTCATTTACCTTTGGTACCATATTCATATGCATATATACACGTATTGATTGATCTAGATCTTTTTGCATGCTTATCTGTACAGTTACTAACAAGTATAATCTGTAGTTAAGTTGTTTTAGTATTTGTAGTAACTCAACTAATTCTTTGTACAGCTGTCAAATTAATTAATGTTTAGTTACTGCTGAGCACGCTTCTGCTAAACACTCTTAACCCTTTAGTCATAAACCGTTGTCCAGGTCTGAGACTAAGGGTAGATCCAGCCGCACCTAGGCTCCTCTCTGAGGAGTTTAGAAAGCAAGGGGGTCTACTCTGAACCTCATGACCCAACGGGAGAGCCTTCCTATCCCCTTTTGTATTAGACACAGACCGTTGACCAAGTCTGAGACTAAGATTGGGTCCAGTCATATCTTCTCTGAACCTCATGACTCAACGGGAGGGTCCCCCCCTTTACCCTTTTATCCTCAATCTCTGTACAAATCATTCCAACACAAGTCTGATATGATTTTCCCCTCTATAGACTTAATCCATGTAATAAGTAATAGAGTGAACCTTGCCATCAGATTCTGTTAAGTCATGTTTCTATACATTTCTGTTAAAATCACCCTCTGCCAATACCTTTGCCAATGATTCTTTACGCGGCCTTAAAACCACTCATTCGTGACAAGTAGTGGCCAGGAGTAGATTGCTAGGGAAGACTAGCAGAACAGAGCAACCTTACATTAATGCATCCTCCCGAAATATCTTCAAACACAAAACAGTTTGTTACTCCCTATTTTCCTGAGCCAAAGATTTTCGTATTTAAAATCCCATGGTGGATTTCTCTTCCATAAAATTCTCACTTTGGCACTTGTAGACTTGCAGCATCCGCAGCAGCTTGTGGCAGGGAGGTCTGCAGCGTTGACAGTCGGTCGTGTAGAGAACATTCTTCTGCTTGGAATTTCCAGCTGATATCTCCATGTGGTGCTTCCCAGTTTTTGTCTTGGAATGGACAGTGAGTGCTTGACTTCTGTGCTCTCTCTGCACCTCATGATCTTACAGACATCTGTCTGAAAAGACATCCAGGCTGAAAAGTCAGGGCCTGCTTTGTTGCCTCTCGATAGCTAAGAAAGCGATGCCATAGCTTTGTTATTTCTTGTCACTCTGTTTTGAAACTTTCCTAGTTCTACTTGTCCCTTTGAAGTGTGGGGGATCAGGGGCAATGCCATTCACTATGCGGGCTGAGTGGGGCTTTCTGCATCCTTTCCTAGTCTTCCTGATGTCAGTTGGTGGGGAGAGGGACCCACTACTTCTGAGGATTTATACATCTTCCTTTCTTCAAAAGTGTATTTTAAAATCCCAAGGTGGTAGTCCTGACTGGTGATGCTCAGCTCAAAGTCCATCCATTCATATGTGAAATCAAAATCATTTTTTTTTCCCCAAGTCCACAACTTGACTATTTTTTGTCATTTTATTGCCCAATCACTGAGCCTTCTAAGTCCTTTTGAAATTCTTCAGTAGGCCCATCTCTGCCCTACCCCAGAGAAGTCATTCATTTGCAGATGCTGATGGCACCAGCACTTAACCCTCATCATGGCTCCTGATGATAGCAAATGCCTTCTTTACTTCCCTCCTTTTTTCAGATTGTTCAACTAGTCCTAAACCTTTCTAAACTTGTGTTTTCAAATTTTCTTAGCTGCTATTGTTATATTGTTATGAGTATTTGAACCTCCTCCTTGCCTGCTTTTGTCTTGCTAGCACTGCATTTTGCCAGAAAATAACATAAATATTATTTTGTTAAATTTAAACATCTGATGATATAGATGGGTGAATAGTTTCTTCTGTCCAGGATGGCATTATTTCACAGTGGTTTCCAAAGATGAGTGATAATTAATCTCATATTATTCTCTAACATACTGTTTGTATTTTTTTTTTTCCTCCTTCACACTTGTAGTCTTTTTTGCCTGTTACAAGCACCGAATTATNCTGTCGACCAGCACCCCCAGGTCCTTCTCCTCTGGGCACTTTCCAGCCGCTCTGCCCCAGTGTTGATAACACCCTGATGTTTTAGCTGTTGCTGAGCAGTGCTTACAGTAGTCAAGGATTTTCAGCTTCCCATGCCCTGCCAGGTGCACAAGGAGCTGGGAGGGGGCACAGCCAGGACAGCTGACCCAGACTGGCCAACGGGGTATTCCATACCATATGACGTCATGCTCGGTATATAAGCTGGGGGGAGTTGGCTGGGGAGCAGTGACCGCTGCTCAGGAACTGGCTGGGCATTGGTCAGCGGGTGGTGAGCAATTGTATTGTGCATCACTTATTTTGTGTATTCTATCATCGTTGTTGTTGTTATTCTTCTTATTGTTATTGTTATTATTTCCCCCTTCCTTTTCTGTTCTATTAAACTGTCTTTACCTCAATCCACGAATGTTACTTTTTTTTTCCTGATTCTCTCCCCCATCCCACGGGGGGGCTGGGGGGTAGGGAGTGGGCGAGCAGCTGTGTGGTGTTTAGCTGCTGGCTGGGGTTAAACCACGACAGTTGGAAACAAATTAACATATTTGTATAATTCAGTTATATGGACAACGCTTTTACTGGTTATTTGTTTGTTTGATTTTGTTAAGATGGTGTTGTTGTCCCTGGAAAAGTGAAAAGCAACAACCTGGATGTGAAAGTTACTGAGTCCGAATTGGGAACTGAAGAAAAAGGAACGGAGGAAGAATCCACAAGGGAATCCGATAGCAACATTTTGGATGTATCATCTGATTATCCGAGAGGTTTGCTAATAAACTCTGAGAATATTTGTGTTGTGTGCTGGCAGAAAGGAGGAGAAAAGGTAGAAATAGTGGGGAAGAAATGTAAAGGGAATGTGTGAAATCTCATTTTCCATGCATCCAATAGGTATGGATACTTTTTCCCATGCATCTGAATAAAATATTGGAAACCTTTTTCAAATGAGGTGCCATATTCTCCTTACGAACATTTCTAGAAATCACTGCGGAAATGCACACATACCTCATCTAACTTTGGCTTCTCTTCTGTCACTGTGCATGATCTACATCAGGCTCTGATGCTAAAAGCACCACAGAGAGCGGAGAAAATCTATTGTATCTAAGTGGAGAAATTAAAAACTAGGAATTGCTTTTAGCCCTAGCTTTAAAACTCACCTCCTTATCTTGAGCACATTGATCAATTGCTGTCTGTGTTTCACATAGGAAAACCTGAAGCCTAATCTTCTAAAGACATTGTAAAGGTTTAAAATTGCTACAGAACCAGTATTACTGTAAACTGGGATGTTCTGTGTGCTGAAACCATTAAAGCTGATTTATTGGTTAAGCTAATTCTCTTGTTTTTAGCAAATTCTTCACAGTTCCCATTGACTGATAAATTGAAAAACCAGGAGGTAAATTTAAAGGTTAAACAATCTCCTAAGGGGAGAGAAAGAAAGTGGTAGAATTTAATGTATCCTGGCTATACAGTGAATAATTATGTACAATTGGTCCACTTTTTTGGGCTGATCTTCTAGTTTTACTAGACAGTTCATAGGATGTTTTTATACTGCTTTGTGCATGATTCGCATTCACTAACGATGTCGAGCAGTAAAATCAGGAGTAAATGGAGTGTGACTTGGTCTTTTCAGCTTGTTTTTTTCAAATGAAGGTCTTTCCAATTTGAGAAATTTGATGTGTGTCAGTGTTAAAAAGCAAGTAGAAATATATGGAAATATTGGATCTTATTAAAGAACCATTCTGGGGATTAATTTTGCAGTCATTCCTTCTACCATGGAGTTTAAAGGATACAAACAAGTACTTCAGTTAGTACTATAGTCATAGACAAATAGCAGTAAACTAAAAATAATTTTTTAACTAAGAATGTTTAACTTCTAAATATCTCTGTTTTTTAGAGAAACATATTTCAATTCAAAGACATCTTGCTGATCTAGAGAAACTAGCTGACCTGAAAGAAGGTGAGTTTACCATGGCAGTATCCCAGAACACAGATCTTCATGTTACAGGTATTTACGTTTTTTCTTAGTTTTTATTTTAACACAGTACATATATTTATAATGCTTGAAGACTAAGGGTTTCATAAAAAATGATTTGTTCCCTTACTTATTGAATGCTGTACTTCCTTCAGTAAATTTAAGGCCTTAATGATTCCTTTCCATCTTTTTTCTCTGCATTGTAGCATTTCTTATGTTGGCAGTGTACGTGGATCAGCAATTCTAGCTATACATCAGCAGCTTAGTCTCATTTTTACTTTACTTCAAGTGCCACCATAACATGGAAGCTAACTGTTGTCTTTGCAGTGTTTAAATATCAGTTTAAATAAATACGTACTCTGTTTTGGATGATTTCTTTTTTTTTTTCCCCATTCTGTATTAATTTCTGATCCAGATGTATATTGGAGGATTGCTTTAAGACTGCAAAATGTTTTTATTACAACTTCTAGTTTTTATCTGATTACATGTATGTATTTAGTGCTGGTAGTGGCAGCGCTTGCAACCGAAGCTAGTTTTTATTCACAGACCAAGAAGAACGTCAGGGTCCACATAGGCTCTGCATCATACGGCTCTTACACCGTAATCATCTTTTAGAGTGGCCACTGCTGGAAATAATAGCCTACCTCCATGTCTGTTTAATTTACTAACAAATATGCCCGAATCTTCTATAGAAAGTTTGTTCCATTTTTAATGAAGAGATGGATCATAAGTATCTCATAAGTCTGGTACTGGTAGCTGTTGCTGAGTCGAGTTACATGTAAATCCGTGGTAGTGATAAGAAACTCATTATTCCCTTGCCTGTTCTCAATAGTAATTTTTTTTCTTCTGCCATGGATGTAGCATTCTTCTGCCATGTGTTAATGGACTGACTTGTATTCAATACCATTCCCTTGTGTATTTGATACTCAATAAATCATAAGTCAATAAAAGAGGCTGATCAGCGTTAGAGAACACTGGTGATTTATTTGGTGAGCTGTAGGCTGCCTCTGTTGGCTTCAGTGGCATGGGACTCTGCATTGACATGTAATCCACTCATTAAAAAGTCATAAAAAAAGAATTTTACTGATGTGCAAGCCTAAGATAATTACTTATTATAGATGCTGACGTTGTGTGGCATGTTTCAGTATTCATCCTGTACTATTCTAACACATCGCTTTTCTGCTAAATTCTGCATGAGAGGTTGTTTGACATTCAGCAGGCTGAAGACCCAGCAGCAGATGCATGCTCTGGTACATAATTCCTATGTACAGCTCTACGATACGTCTCCCAATAGCTAGTTTTTATTTAGATTAGTACTTCAAGTGCTTCAACACCTTTGATGTCAGATAATCTTGCCTTTGCTTTTTTGTCCCTTATGCAGGATTTCCAAGAAGAAAAATTATTTTAACATAAAGTACATTATCTTTTTTGCAGCTTAAAAGGTTGCTGGTTTTAGCTAAAAGATTCAGGAGGAGGAAAGACAGATTCTTGTCCTAACCTCTTCAGTTGGGTTTTTTTTGAAATGTGGCAAGTCTCTAGACTTCATCTATAAAATTCTGTTATTCTGCAGTGCTCTTCAGAAGTTGCGTTAGCCTCATGTTGCTGGAGTAAAAAATACTAGAAAACAAAAACTAAAGGTTGTAGCAGTTAATGATCTTTAAAGTAAAAGTGGTTCTTGTCTACAACCTATGGAGTAGAAGGAGACAATCCATAAATTTGAAGTTTGTATATGCCTGAAATAGAATATACCCTGGGGAATACATCTTGAACTCCCATTGATAGTGCCTTCATTCTGTTTTTCTCTTAGCATGCATTTCTGTTAATGTGAGTGGTAACTGCATTTCATATGTTTCTCATACTTTTTGTTTATTTGTATTTTCAGATGAAAAGAAGCCTTGTCCATTGTGTCCTGAGGAGAAATTCAAAGCTTGCTATAGTCATAAACTCCATCGTCACCTTCAGAATTTGCACTGGAAAGTTTCTGTTGAATTTGAAGGTAATGACAATTATATCTGAGTAGTAAATACTGGAAGAAATTGTGGACACTGTGCTGTGTTTCATCTTTTTAAATTCCTCTTGACTTAAGCATCTTGTTACCAGCTCTGAATTAGAACCATATTTTGACATAATGAATTTTGACCTGGGATGTAAAATGTAAATGTAGAATAGCACTGCATTCTTCTACATGCCAAAATAGTTACAGTTGTGCATTTTCTCATTTAAAAAAAGCCAATTGCTTGGCATGGCATGAAAATTACTATAAAATTTAAAATATGTATATAATGAAAATTACTTTAATGAAAGTTTTGGTTATATTGTTAATAATCAGACACACACATGCGTGCAGTCATTTTTGGCGCATCATAAAGATTCCATGGTTTCAGATGAATACTTAAATTATTTATTTAGTATCAGTATTTAGTAGCCTAGTCTGTTTTTTAACAAACTCTGTGATCTGCTTGTAAGACGCATTAAAATCCCTACAGGAAGTTTAAGAAGGAAAAGAAAGTGAGCAGTATGTGTTTTTAAGGAACTAGGTGTATGAGTGTGCGGGAAATAAGATGACTAATCAGAAGATGGACAAGATTAAAGTTAAGTTAAAAATGATCTGACTGGAGTTCTGTTTTTGTGTGCACTAGCAGATGTCTTTTTTGTTGGTGTTTTTTTTCTTTAAACCGTGGAACATATGTTTCATAGGAGTATTCACACAAGTCTTTTAGTCAGGGGTAACAATCCTTTTGTAAAATAATTACAACTACTTTTGAAAGTTATATAGCCTGAAGACTCACCGTAGCTTTGTAGGATGCTAACAGACTTACTAAAATGAACTGCCTGTATGTAATTTTTTCGGATTTTAAAAATTTATAATGTATAATTAGCTGAAAATTTCTCTGTATGGAAGGTGAATTTATCATATAATTGGTAATGTTTTCTTGTTGCTGTCTTGTGGCCATATTTGGGAATCTTAAATGAGACCGTACCCTAAAAATAAAGAACATTTTGATTCAGAGTTTGTGGTATGGGACATATGCATTCTGTTCACTTACTGTACCGTGATGTGACAAGAATTTGTTTCCCAGGGTACAGAATGTGCATCTGCCACTTACCTTGTCGTCCAGTAAAACCAAACCTCGTTGGAGACCAGGTAAAAATGCTGAATCACGGAAATATTTGTTACCCTACAGAGTGGGGAAAATGGGTGATATAGGGGAACTTTTGCGATCTACTTGGTCTCAAAATATGTCTTGCTATCTCCAGTGTGGGATACCAAAAGCTTATCGGTCCAAAATACAAGTGTCTGATACAACCTTCGGGTAGTTGAATGTAGTTGTATTTCTCTCTCATTTCAATGGGTAGCTGCCTAGATCATGTAAAACACTGTCACAGTTTGGAGTAAACAGCTTTGTGTGGAAGAGATTAGGGGTTCATCAGGCCAGGCGATGGATGCCTCTCAGTTCCTTCCCTGTGTGCTGAGTATATGGAATATTGGCAGAGTTTAATTGGTTGTGGTGCTGTGGCAGGAGAGCTGTGCCGTGCTGGCTCTGCGGGTATGATTATTTACAGTCTCTGTAGCTGTAGATCCAGAATACGTTGTATGTGCTAGAGGTAACAGATGACTTCTTCATATGCCTGTGTTCAGGCGTACTTTAACCCTGTTTATATATTCTGAAACTACAGATATTATATTTTACAGACATTTTCAAAGATGGGCGCCCATTACCATTGTATCATCTGTTCAGCAACTATTACACGAAGAACTGACATGATAGGTCATATTAATCGTCATGTGAATAAAGGAGAAACTGAGTCAAGGTTTATTACAGGTAGGTCTTACTTCTATAAAACATTCAATCTTTTTATACAACCTAGCACATGGAATAACTATGATATGTGGGTGAGACGTGAGAAAAATTCTTGAACAAATTTAGCTTTACTAATGAGAAATCTGCCCTTAATATTTCAGAACTCTTTTTTTTTTTTCCCTCAAAGGTGTAGCAATGTTGTGATTTAGTGTCTGCATTGACCAGATACTCTGTTCTCATTGATAAATAATATTCCATTCACAATTAGTTTAATGTTGTAAATGTAGGCTTCTGTCCCTTCAAAAGAATGGAGGACATGGAATCCATGAAACAAAATCTGTATAGAGAATTTAATGCCGATGTGTTTATGTGTGTTTGTAAATCAGTCTTGGGTAAATCTCTGCAATATAAAAATCCTATGCTTTTTATCCAGACTGCATCAGCATGGATTCAGAAAACAAGATGACTTGTCAGTGCTGGAGAGTCATGACAGAGCTGTCCGTAGTTCTTTGGTAAATGACAATTCTGTCTGACTTTCTCCAGAATTAGACTTTTGTTTCTCAACTTGTATAAACTAGATTGGAAGCATTTTAAATAATTGGAATGCCAAATCTTTATTTTTGCAAGTTTTCTGTTCTCTACAGCTGTCAAGTAAAAAGCACATTATTGATTAGCTGGTGTGTAAAAATAAAGGCTTTTTTGCTATAGCCCAGACTGTTACTGTTGAAAATTGGTCTGATTTTTTTCTCTGTCTCTGTGTAGATGTATGGATTTTAACTAAATATAATATAATAAAGGTGAGACTGGGAGCTATGAGGGTCACACTTCTTTCTGTTGCCAATATGCAGTTTAGGAGTAGTAGTTTAAGTGTCTGGGGATCAGTTTGCACATCTGAGAAGCAATAGTAGTACCATCCATACCATATTCCATACCTTTAACTTAAATAGAGTTTGTGTTGTGCAATATATTAATCTTCGTATGGTTCCCTTCAGAACTGTTAGTAAAGAATGGCCCATTTGTCATTTTTTAACAATTTTTCCTCACAGGGAAAGGAGAAATTCAGAGGTCACATATTTCATGTTTTGTAGGCGCTTCAGCAACACCTGGGGGCTGTGAACGTGGAGCAGGTGGTAGAGCGGTTCACAGATATGCAACCTGTGTGCTTGAAAGCACTGGGAGTGCTTTCAGGCTGAGCTGAGCGCTGAAAGGTGTCTAGTTGATAGCTAACAAATTTTCCCTCGTTGTTCTTGGGTAAATTTTGCTACTGTTAGACTGGGGATAAATTGCTCAGAGGAATGACAGCATGTGTTTGCAGCCATCAAATCAGAAACCTTGTTTTGCCACAGACTATTTTATACAAAGGTTAAGTGCTGAAATTGTCCCTATGCTTGTGCTGTCTATACACGTTTCATGAAGCTGTTTGATAACTTACAGAGATTAGATCAAGGATTTTGAGGGATTTTTGCAGTTCGTTGATATTCAGGACTATGTTAGTAGGGTTTCAATTAATTATCAATGTGTTATGTTTGAACATGCAAAACAAATGTGCTAAGCTTCAGGCTCAGGGGCTTGCTTTCTTAAATTTGAGGGGATACATAGGACCCCAACTGAGAAACAAACCTGATGTTTTATGGGAAGAAAATTGTGATAGAGCTTGATCCTTATCTGCCACTCTTAGGACTAGAAGATAAATTGTTGCCTGCTTTTTTCCCCCCCACATACATGTTAACTGATCCATGTGCTAGTTGGATTTCAGCATAACACAGACTTCTTGCTATATGGGAGCAAATTTTCAATTTAATTTATCAAATGTGCTAATGTTAGTTTCAATTTTCACTAACTCTTTCCTTCCTCCACAATTATTTTGTTTTAGTTCCTGCTCCCAAGTCTACCCATGAAGTGCTGAAAGAGTCGGCCACAGATGTGCAGGTTCTTCCCAACTACTCCACACCTCAGAAAACAGATTCCTATTTTAATCCTAAAATGAAACTCAACAGGTAAGAGAACAGGGAGTGGGAGGATGCACCAGAGGGGTGGTGAGTTTGTAGTGAAAAATACTCATGCATTTTGAAAAGCAAACCCTGTGAAACTTCTATTCAGAGGGCAGGAGAAATAGTTTTTCATCAGAAGACTCTTCTTGACAAATAATATTTAAACCCAAGAACACTATATGGGAAATATTGTCATTTCTGAAGCAATTAAGTGTTTTTCTGTTATGAGTAGTTTATGGAGAACAACAGGATTTGGAAGGAGCACACTTGAAACCTAACGTCATTGTATACGCTTAAGATGTTTTTCTGTGAATCTCCACAAGATACTATGGATAGTCCCTGCTCTCTCTTCTCTAACTGAACAGCAGCATACCTATAATTTACAATTTTCATATTCTAGGCCTTTTTTATCTTGGGACTCAGATTCTCTTAAGTGTCTTCCCATTGTTTGCATTAAAAAAGATGAAGGAAGAAACATAGTCTTTTTTTAAGGAGAGTCAGAAATGGTGTCTGTACCACAACTGAAAGGTGCGAGCATTGACACCAACGCATGGGACTGCGCTGCAGCCTGTGCTGACCCTCATGTTCTCAGTGCTGTTAATATTTGAGCTTCCGTGTTTCAAGTTAGCTCGGATACGTCTGTGAAAGCTAAGGCACGCCTCTGAAGAAGGCCGTTGCAAGTAGGGTTATGGCCATGTCTGAAAGAACAAGGCCTGTTCCTCAACACGGTAGAATTTCATTGCTCTACAGTAATTTCTGACATCTTTTTAAACACAGAGCCGTTAGTAGGGTAGTGTCAGATTGTGCTAGGAAAGTAAGAAAAACACTTTGCTTTTGAATGCTAGCCACTTTTTTCCAGTGTTAGAGTAACTGGTAAGTTGATTCAGGATCTTAGCTTATAAATATCCTGCTGTAGAATTAAACTTCTAAGGGTAGTTGAGGTTTTTGATTTACAATTCTTCCATGTAAAAGGTAGAGTTTAGCTTAGATGTTCTAGTATTATGTTCAAGGGAGATAAATGAGGAAAAGGAAGGAAAAATATTTTCTCAAATTACTTACTATGACTATTCTTTTTTGTTTTCAAGGCAATTGATATTCTGCGCACTAGCCGTTCTAGCTGAGGAACGTAAACCGATAGAATGTTTGGATGCTTTTGGTGCCACAGGTAAAGTCCATTTCTTTACTCTCTTGGCTAATATCCAATAGTACGAAGCTGCAGAAATCAGCAGTAACTGACATCGCATATTCAAAATAGTGTGAGGTACACAATAATTTTCTTCCTTAGACAGGCATTCATTAGCTTCCACACAAAACCCCCGGCCTTCGAGAGCCTGGTATTAGGCCTTTTAAAAAGACTGTAAATAACATTAAATCAAAGTTTAGTGGTCTCCTTAAAATCGGTTGCCTTAATGTCCGTGAAATGGCATTTTCCTAAACTTACATCCAAGGTCACAGATCCCTGGTGACTCCGTGGCTGTGGAATTCAGCTGTAAAAACCTGTGGTTTGAAAATGGTGATGAATCCAAGCTTCTGTATCAGAATCATCTCTTAATTGATTACAAAAATTCTGAACATGAACTAAATGTAAAATTGTTACATCAGTGTCTATTAACCATCTGGAACAAAAATCTGAAGAGATCTGGATTGCTGCCTCATCAGCCAGCTACTGTAAACTTAAGGTCATAGTTAAGAACAGCAGTAACTGCTCAGCATTTTGCATAAAAATTCTTGATAATGAACTTATCACCATTCTGAACTAGGCCAGGCTTCACAAGTGCAACCTGTCCTGCACTTCTACAGTGTAATCACGGACTTCACTATGAAAGTCAGCAATAAACATTTGGAGGCAGCCTAAAAACCTTCACAGTACCTGTTCTCGTGTTTGTGTTTTACTGTGGTCTCTCACAGGGGTCTGTCTGCTACACTGGAATGCTAAACAAGCCAAGGGGCTTTCCTCAGATTGGGGGTCCAGCTTGCTGCAAAAATCCCAGGTCTTCGATCTATAGCCCCAATTATCGTGTAACGTAGTGACAAATAGACTGTCCCTTTACATTCCCCATTGTCACTCTGTGCTGAGGCAGAAGGTCACCAACTCATTTTTGCAGGAACATGACAAAATTTGCATCACACACACTTCTGTATTATAAGCATTTAAAAGGATGAATTTTTTTCTTAGCAAATTCAGCGACCCAGAAACGAACTCCTTATTCTGTCACGGAGTTACAATTCTGTCTTTCCTTAGGTATAATGGGATTACAATGGGCAAAGCATCTCAGAAGTTCTGTGAAAGTTACGATTAATGATTGTAATGAAAATTCTGTGACAATGATTCAGGAAAACTGCCTTTTAAACAAAATGAAGGTGAAACTGAACACTAAGGAAGAAGACAATGATGAAGCTATGGGAGATGGAGAAGAAAATACTGACACCATTGAGGTGACAAAAATGGATGCCAATGTTATAATGCATTTGAGATCATTTGATTTTATGTAAGTGTTGAATGTTTCTGTTAATAATTTTCTGGTTTGATAATGACACCCTCCCCCCCCATCTCCCAGTGTATGATTATTTAGGGAAGTTGGAACGACAGAAGCAACCAACAGTCAAATCACTTGGTATTTTAAATTTAACTCTGTTGGCCCAGAAATGGTGTGGGTACAGAAGTTTCATCTGAAATGGTTTAGAAATCTGGAGAAATATTAAGCCCTTATGACATCTGGATTGGACTGTAAACGTACATGAAAATTTTAAGCCAAACTGTTTTTGGTATAACTTCATTGTCTCTTTGATAAAGAGGAATGATTAATCATTGTTTTTTTTTTTTTCCCCCCCCTCCTTAAAACTTCTAATTAGTTGAAAATTCATACCTTTGCATATTCTTGTGTAGGACTTCATCACATCTCTTGTTTTAATCCATTTTGCAGCATATTCATTTTCAATTAAACTAGGCTAATTCTTCCAAGGTGGGTTTATAGATGCATACATTCAAAACCTATGCAGACATCAAAATAAGTGATCGGAATTTTTGTTGTTGTTGTTGTTGATTAACATGCAGATCTAAGCTAATTAAGCAGCAGGTATTCAGGCTGAAAATTAGTCTAATTATTTAGTACATAAACTGGAATGCATACATTTGAAGATATTTTTGTTTTTAGAAGCTTCCCATTGTTTTAAGGTTGAAGGTAAGCATCAGGCCAATATTCTTGTAACTTGAATTAGTCAGTGGGTCAGGATGCAAAAAAAACCCCAACTTGCTGGCTTCGTGGTGATGTGGTTTTTTCCAGCAGAATGCTGCCCTGGCTCTTGCAATCTGATGCTTAAATATTCCAGAGTAATTCATGAGAGGTGTGCTGTAAATTTTAGTCCTGTTTTCTCATTTTGTTTTAAATATGAACGTAGGTGAAGCTTATAAAATAGTGTTTTCCTGAGATTAAAGCTAAACTCTCGAGCATCTATAGATCCTCAGTGGGACTTCCTTTCTTTTCAGCCATTTGGACCCCTTTGGAACTTCTGTGAATTACCTGGATTCTGCCTTTAGAAATGTGAGAAATCTTGGAATTGTGTCGTTGACGTCCACAGACATCAGTTCTCTGTATGCGAAGGCTCAACATGTTGCCCTGCGTCATTATGGATGCAATATTGTCAGAACAGAGTACTACAAGGAACTGGCAGCCAGAATAGTGATTGCTGCTGTGACAAGGTACTGCCAAAACAAAATTGCTCAAATTCTGGTAGAAAATTAGAAAAGTATTAGCGATACCAAACTTAAGACGGCTGCTGTAGGTTGTACATGTTCGGTTTCCTTAATTCTAAAAGCCAGACTTCTTGATACAAAATTAATGTTTCATATTTTGTGTGCTGCTGTGGGATAATGTAAATTTTAAACTAAAAGACTGGGCAAGGTGAAAATGCATAAATAGGGGAGGAGTTTGGGACGGTGGGGAGGGTTTTTTGGTGGTGGGGAGGGATGGTAATGTAAAAAGTAATATCCAGACTTGCCTATCTGCAGACACTTTCATTCCTCCGTCAATTTTGTCGTCATTTTAGTGCTGCTTAGGACTTCATAAATATTAATTATAACTGCTTGAACAGCTTCTAGTTAAGCATTACAGTTAAACTTGCTTCAATGGAAACTGATGTTTGCTTCAGATCCTCATGCTTGAGGTTAAGATATATGTAATTACTAACTTGTGAAATCAGTCATTTGCATATAGATATTCTCAGTAAATTCAGTCTGTTAGATAAATGAAGACATAAAATCTGGTCCCTAATTGGGGAAAAAAACATACAGGCAAGAGGATGGGACAACTGCTCGGGAAAGACAAGGGGATGAAATAAAGTGTGCAGAGGTCTTCAGAACGCCAGAGCAAAAATACTGACCTAGATATGTTTAGATTTTACTTCTCGATCTCCCTGCATATGTGAAGTTGTTCCCTGCAGAATATGCTTAGATACAGATACGCTGCTCAAGCAAGGTTTTAATTGTGTTCTGGGTTACATGCTCCAACTCCCCTAAAGATTTCTTAATCCTTCCCAACGCTTACCTGTTGAGGAACTGCTCACTTCCCACAGTCCTTATTTTATTAACATTCGATGATTTACCATCACGCGTCTCCCTCTACATTTCTGCTTTCTCAGATTTTCATGTAGTGTGTTTATATTTTTTGTTACAATATCCTGGCAATAGGTAGGTATTTGGATAGAAAGATGATGCAGATGGCAGACCAATATTTCTAGACATGATAAAAAGAAGTAAAAGAAGATTTGCTTAGCCTTACAGGAAGTAGACAAAACTAGGCACTTAAGAAACAGAACTTTCTCCTGATCACTTTCTGAGATCTTTAGTATCTCTTTCTAGAAAACAGATGAGCTCAAGAATCTTTCAGCAGGTTCAGGTGTCCGTGGCAATCTTAGTCTGCTCGTTTCAGTACAATGTGGTTTTGTGTTTGTTTTTCCTTCATAGAGCTGCAGCTCGCTGTAACAAAGGCATTGAAGTTTTACTGGCAGTAGCTCTAGAACATTTTGTTCTAGTAGTGGTCAGAGTTTTAAGGGGACCATCTCCTGCAGATGATTCAGCAAAGAAAATAAGATACCTCATCCATTGCCAGTGGTGCGAAGAGAGAATTTTTCAGAAAGAGGGTAATATGGTAGAAGGTAAATGGATTTTCCTTTGTACCTTGTAGAAGGTCTGATTCCTGTGTCTCAGTTTTGTGCTTGTTTAGGCCTTGTTTGTATTTACACCCCTTTAGTAAAGTAATAATTCCCTTTAATGTAACAATGAGTGTACTATGCGGGGTGGAGAAGGTACCGTGCTTTATGGTAGTGGGTTAGATCAGCTGTCTGCGTGGGTTTTGCTGTAAGTGTGCTGGACTTGTTTCTAGGCAGGACGTACTCCGGCTGTAGCTGCTGAAGCTGCCAGGGTGCCCGATACGCCCGTGGATCTATCCTGTCAGTGAAGGGCGTGACGAGTGGGACAGTCTTTGCTACCGTCCAGTTCCTCCATACAGCAGCAGCCGGGTGGATTTTGGTGTCAGATTGCTTTTCTACTGTTCATTTCAGTTACCTTAAAACGTAGTGGACTAAACAGTATCACTTTGCCCTCCGATGAGGGTGTATTCTGCCTGGCCTTGGGCAGTATCTGTAAATGCCTGATGGAAGTACCTCGGCAGGTGTGGTAGGAAAAGTATGCAACATTCCTGAAATTCATCTAACGCTTGGTGGTAAATGAAGGCAGCCTCTAGGTTAAAAACCAGCTGTTTGTGGGCTGTCTCTGTACACGAGTTAGCAGAGGTAGGAGACGAAAATGAAGCTAGGAGGTAGCTGCTAGCCAGATGGCAGTCTGAATGGCTATTAAAGGAGAAGCCTCGTTTCAGAGTTACAGGTTCTTGGGTATCTCCCTACTAACTGGTGGTGTCTGTGAGTGCCCGGCTCAAAGTCAGGTGCATGAGCATGCAATGAGCTTGTTATTAAAAAAAATTAGATAGTTTTAAGAACAGGAATGAGTAATCGGTAAGTACAGTGTTACGGTAGAGATCTTAATTAGTAAATGAATTGTTTACTTAATGCGTTAATTGCAAGCAAGCTGACTTACGGCTTTGAAAACTTGTAGGTGGGCTGTATTTTGTAGATGGAACTGGCTGATGGCTGAAATTTTTTTTGTTGATATTTACTGTTAACCTGGACTGCTACTTATGTAAGTATGGGAGGGCTAACAATTTCCCTGTTACTTGAAATCTGCCAAGAAACGTAGGAAGTTATGTGGCTTTTTTTTTTTCCTTCAATGTTTTAACAATGATTAAAGATCAAGTCATCAATCACTAAATTCTCATAAGCACTGCTTGGCAGAAGTGAGAATGGTGTCACACTTCTTCTGTTGCTTGCCCTTCCAAATACCTCCACTGAAGTAAGCTACTACTTCGTATCTATGTCATCTCTCTCCAGTAAAGTAGGCATTGCTGACTATTTCAAAACAACTTAAATCCTGTTTTTCTGTTGTAGAAAACCCTTATCAGCAGCTGCCTTGTGATTGTCACGGCAGTATGCCTGGGAAGACGGCAGTAGTTCTTGGTCCTCTCTGGTAAGTACAGAACACAATACAGAATCGGAGAATAATTTAGGTTGGAGGGCCCTCTGGAGGTCAGCTGTTCAGTCAGATAATCATCCATGCACGTCTGCTGCGTATTTTAGCACTACAGAAGGTGATATAGCAATCAGGAGGAATCTAGGAAACGTTTAATTGATTTTAATTTAGTAGGGCATTCAGTTTTTGCTTTTGTTCATAGAGTTTATTTTATTAATAAATAAAAATAAATTTGCTTTAAATTTCACATCCAGTGCAACTTACGTAATACGTCCTGCACAGGAGAACCTGGCTGTGTGTTCGTCTCGTTGCCAAATGTTAAGCAACGGTTTATTACTTGATACTCGTGGAGAATTTATTTAGTAAATCCTCACATGTGCTGACGGTAGTAAATAACACACTGCTTGATAATTAGTACTTAAAATTTTCTCTTGTGAGAAACAAGAATAAATCCTTTTGTTAAGTCTTTTAGCCATTTCAAAGCAGTATTAAAAATGGTTGACCATTGACAGTACCTTTCTTCTGGGAATTAAATTACTTTCTCAGCATAGTAGAGCAAGTCAGTGGTGGAAATAAAACTGCTATTGCTGAGATCCTGATTTTTAACACGAGACCAATGGTACTGTCATTGGAAACAAAGCAATTCAATATTGCTAAGTTAAGAACACAGTCGGCAATATAATTGCTGATCAATTTGGGCAAGAGATTTTTAGAGCAACATTTTTGCTTTCATTAAGAAGTCTTAACTTTTCATGTCTTGTATTTCATAGGTCAGGAGCCCTCTTTAACACTGGATTCCTCAGAAGAATGCTCTTTGAGGCTCTCCAGTATGGTTTGGACGAAGCTCAGCCACTTTTGAAGACATTAGTTTATGAAGCTGAGTGCACAACTTTAAAATATTTTTCTACCCATAGTCCTTATGATGAGAACAAACAAGGTAAGAAAAATATCAGACTGGTCACAAAAAGGACTGGCCTTGTGGTGATTTAGAGAGGTACTGCTCTTTGATAACTTACTACTAGCAGCAGTATGTACATAAAAAGGACAAGAAGATGTTTGTTGCTTTGAATGCAGCGTGGGACTTGTCAGCTCTTGTCAGCTGGTCTTTGGTGCTGCAAAAGGAGTAGGGTCTGTCAGAGGCAGAGCGCTGGATTTAGATATCTTTCATCAGTATGACAGGTCCTAAACCAAATAAACATAACGCAGGCAGGTTGACTGCCATGAAATCCAGCCTGTTCCCTGAAGGAGATGGAGATACTCAGCGTCTGCTAGTTCTTTGGTGTATCCCGATCCCAACCTGAGAGCATGTGTTGTTAGGAAGGGAGGACTCCAGCTGTCGTGCTCTGCGTACTCAGCAGGGATTGCAAATCAGTGTGCCAAAAGAAATGGCTTTCTGTACGGGAATGCTGTTCTAGTATTACATGAAACTGTATTTTGAATATCTCCTCTAAATTCAAGTCACTGTGTTAGTAAGTAAAAGTTACCCATGTGTATGCTTCTTATTACACTTCCTTCTTGAGGCCAGAATGTGGTATTATTTCTTTCTGTTTAACCAAGGCATTTTGCCATTTTACTGTCCTACAGTGGAATTAATTTTGACTTTTAATTGTATTCTAGAGGAGTGTGGCGTATATATTAAAACACCAAATACTTCTGGAGAATCCTACTTGGTACATGGTAAGTAGATCATTTTGGTGTAGCTCTAGCAGTTTCAAATTAAGCTATAGTTTAAGTGATGGCTAAGCCAACCTAGTGTTCACATTTTTTTATATTTAACAATACTGGTACTCAGGATTTATTTTCCCACTGAATACTGATTTTGCTTTACCTTCATCCAGAATCATATTCACTGGTAAAAGCAGAATGCTAAACACTCCATGAAGCCTTCTTGACTTCACTTTTTACTACTGAAAATGGCATGTCAATTAGATTCAGGCTACATTTTTACTCTGCAAAATACTAGTTTATACAAGCAGACACAAAGGTGTGGTTGCTGTGTGGCTTTTTTTTGTCTTTGGCTTCACTGGCATTTTTTGTGGTCTCACTGAATATTCACTGGTTTCACTGGCATTTTTTGTGGTCTAGGAAAAAGAAGAAGTGATGAGGTGATTCGAAATGCAGCCAAGCGACAAAAATCTGAGAACAGTGCTGAGCACCCTGCATTTTACTACAATATCCACAGACACAGTATTAAAGGAATGAACATGCCAAAGTAAGGTTTTTGTTTCAAGTTCCAGTCTTATATTACTATGGCAACCGATATATAACTTGTATTCAATCAGCCTTATTAGCATTAACTCCTTTTTAAATGTTGGTTTGTTGTTGTATTGTTTTTTTGGTTTTTTGTTTTTTTTTTTTTTTGCCCAGGTTAAATAAGTTCTTAAAGTATCTCTCCAAAGCTGGATACAGAGTCAGCAGAACCCACTTTGATCCTATGGGAGTTCGCACGAACGCGCCCTTGGCACAATTTAAGACTATTCTGATGAAGTACAGCACTCCCACGTACGCGGGGGGGCAGGCAGAGGGCCCTGTCCACCTACCTGAAGACGTCCAGGCAGGAGAACAGGTTCAAGCTGCTGCAGACGGCAAGGCAGAAGATGCCGAGTTTCTGGAAGATGATAAATCTGGAGTCGCTGCCGCCGCGTTCACAAAGGACTACCCTGCCCACTGTGCGGCCGATTAATGCAAACCACTTTGTTCATAGATCAGGATATTACAGACTTGCAAGCACACCCTGTTCAAGTAAGCCAGTACTTCTTACCAAACTGGATTTTGAAAATTTGAGTTGCCTGCTGTTTTAATTTGAAAAGACATTTTAGAATTATGTAGCAGAACTTACCCCTGATCACAGCGTGTGTGGTTACGGTCTCCGAGACAGTTACTTGCTTTTAGGGTAACACCACTTCCACGCTGAGGCGCTGTGGCTGCTCCCGAGTCTCTGTGAAAGCCCTACTGCTAGCACAGAACCCAGAGGGGTGGATGGGGCCAAAAGTCTTAAGTGTTTCTGAACATGAGGTTAATATGAAACAGAATATTCCTAAAATGAATCATTCCTAAAACCTGACTGGTTACCATTCAGAGGGAGGTCATGTTAAGATGATAAAACATCACAGGATAAAACATGATCTGAGTTTAAGCAAGCCAGAAAGTCCTGACTCGGTGCACTTCTAACTCCAGATTGCACGTGTCATTTGGCATTCAGTTCTGTTTTCATAGTTCTGCCTACAAGCAAGGACCTAACGCAAGTGAGAACGGAACAGAATGGTTCCAAGACTGTTACTTCAGTTTATAACCGAACTTTAGTGAATTGTGTTAGTCACCCTAGGTAGTTGTTTGTTCAGAGATTACATTTGGCTGTGCACTGCGAAAAGGTACAGTGACAAGGCACCGCAAGTTGAAGTTCTAGGTGACGTTTTGCTATTAATTATTCGTCAATAATACAGTCTTAGCTGTTAAAAAGATCTCTTCTGTGAACGAGCAAAGATGCTGTGTGTTGGTAGTCGGTTCTGGTTTCCTTAAATATAAGGCAGCATTCCAGCCAAATAAGCTTGACTTTGTCCTTTCTTCCCCCCAGACTTCGTTCAGCTACCTCCCTGTTCCACTTGATTGGGAACAACTATCACAATTGAACTAGCCGTCCCAGTTTTTCACAGGTTTGGTGTTCCACCTGGCCCCCAGTGTTAGGTGTATCTAAGAGCAGAACGTGAGGGTTATTATTCGTATTTATCTGTCTCTGGAACTTCACAGTAAGAGCATTGCTTCTGTCTCACTGAGCGCCGGCCAGGAGTAACATGACTGACACACTCCTGATTAGGCAAAACTTCCTAGCTCCTGTCAGGCCAGAATTAAGTTACTGCCTCTTACGCCATCTTAAATTCAGGACTGCTTTGGTAATGAGTTATTTTCATTCTGTCCTAATTAAAAAAAAAAAGAGGAGACCACTAAAGGGATAATAGATTGCACTTCAGCAGTGATGCAGCAACAAACTAAGTTTCCTACAAAAATTTAGTGCTTGTAGTTCTTTTCCAAAGATAACTTAGGATCAAATTGGAAAGATAAATGCAAGGAGAAAGAAAAGTTAGTGTTTCTGAACTAAGCATTTATTTTTTTTTTAAGCGACATTTTTTTTTTTTTAAGACTGTTGGAAGGCTTTGCTTGCAGATAACATGCTGCTCACTTCAGCGTTAATGTAAGTGGGATAGAATCAGTCATAAAGTTAGTTAACTGGGGCAAAAGAGAATGTTCCAATTACAATAAAGTAGGCTAAAAAGAAACTTTTAACTGCAGCCTGTTGTGGGAAATACTTTTTGATTACTTTTACAGCTCCTCCTAAGTAACGGAAGACATAGTGTATCTTTTCCAAGTCAAAGCAACTCCTCCTTGGTGCTCGCGGCTGTGCATAAGGAGGGGCAGAGCAAGGGAAGTTCAGGCTTGTCCATACAATTGGGCTTTCTTCCTCTGTCAGATGGCCAGAAGCTGTTATGACCTGGGACACGGAGTTCCGCCTGTTGTAAGTGACCCGCAGAAGGGGTGTTTGCAGCTCAGGACTGTGAGAATTCTTTCTGTTCAATAGTTGTCTCAGTTGTTCATCAGGTAGGGCCAGTCCTGCAATAATTGGTTAAATTGGTTCAAGGCCATTGTTTGGGGGCTTCTCTTTGTTATTTCTTGATTCTCCTAGAAGGTACGACTAGCACGTTGCCCTCGTGCTGTATGGAGACGGGATCTGGGGAACACAGCAGTCTGTGGAGCCGTCTCTTAAAACAAGTCACCAACTGTGCACAACAGTGTGACCCAGAGCTGTTTTGAGCAGCTTGGGTAATCCACCTTGCCACGGTTGGCTGTCACAGTAGTAAATAAATTAGGATAATGCAGGTGGTGGTGGCAAGGTTACTGCTGATTCCCTTCAAATTCTTAGCGCTGGCCCACGTTGTACCGCCAGGCCGGAGCCGGTGCGCGGCGCGGTACTTGGCACAGAGGGCCTGGCAACTATGGCTAGTGACAGACCTTCACCAGGCAACACGTCTTTGTCGGATCAAGGTGTTACCGCCAGTGGCTTGCGCTGAACAGAAGATCAGAACTGGTTACCTGCTGGAACCATTAGGGTCCTGAAATCAGTATCAGGTTATTGGCTGATCAGCGTGCTGGAGGACAAACACCGCAGGATGATGGAAAATTGAAGTTCTAGGATACGATCTAGTTACCAGTATGGGTAGTACAGTGGCACCTCTAACGCTTTTTAGCTAATAATGTACCTCAACCCAAGTCATTGGTTACAGTTCCCCTACAGAGTTTTCTGTCGAAGCTGCTTAATATACAATTAAATGCAACCAAAGTTGCTGAGTTTAACCCGAGTGCTGTGAAAATCCTGCAGGAAAATCCTACAGGATCCGATTAGAACGGCAGTGCCCGTGGCGGGTCACCGGAAGGGCTGCGATCTTCTGTGTGCCCGTTTCTCCCTCGGGGCACGTAATGCGCTGGGGAGCTCCGCTGGTTCCAGTGGCCTGTAACAGCGCTCAGGGCCAGAGGTCAGCGGCGCCTCTCACCCCTCCCTCTGCACAGCCACAAACAAGAACTGTCCAAAGGGTTTCTTTGGTCAATTATAAGAGGAAGCAGCACTGGAATTGCCAATCGGTTGTTAATAACATTTTTGCTTTTATTGTCAATTGGAGGATTTCAGTGTCACTTTAGCAGGATACTAGAGCTATCAGGCTTACCCGCACCTAATGCACGTTATGTACTTGAGAAATAACATGGCTTTAAAAGGCGGAAGAGTAAAGTCATTTTGAAAATAAAATAGTTTATAGCACTAAAGAGTCACAGTGCAATCAATGGTTTAATCAAACAACTACATTATATATATATAATATTTAAAGAACATAAATATTCAGTAAATTCACTACAACATGAAAA
Organism: Pelecanoides urinatrix; assembly: GCA_013400755.1. NCBI lineage: Eukaryota > Metazoa > Chordata > Aves > Procellariiformes > Procellariidae > Pelecanoides > Pelecanoides urinatrix. The sequence goes on along the minus strand of VZTQ01002345.1, from coordinate 116,816 downwards.
TAAAAGCTTCACATTCTCCCACGCTTTTTAAAGAACTGGGGACAAAGTGACAGACAGCTCCTAGACAGACTGCTCAGCTTCACAAACACACACCTCTCTTGCTTCAGGGACTGGACATTACCTTAGCTATCACAAGGGGAAGGTATGCTGCAACTAATCTAGACGTTTCCCCATAAATTTTAAAGCATTTATAATCACCGCTCCCCCACCCCCCGGCTTATATTTAGTGGACATGCACTACTAGTCTATACAACGCAACATTTCACCAGAAAGTCATGAATAACGTATTTCCTTAGAAACTGCCCCCCCTCTGCGTTCTGGGGCCTGAAAACTTCCGTTTCGCGTCACAAAAACCCAAGTCTTTCCAGTAAGAGAAAATAATTACGTTACTCAAAGAAGCCTGTGTGGTTTTCACATCGGGATAAAGCTGATCTGAAACAGGACTGGGAATGAACACGTATTTACAAGTGCTAGGCTTGGAAGACCCAAGCAATGGAAGGGCACGTGCTTCCCCAGGGAATCCCCGAGCGTCTGAATACTTCGGTACCACATGCCAAAACCAGTCTAACTACGGGCAGGACAAAGGAGCGATACCGCATGGCTCGAAGTATGTTACTTCTCACCTATAAACAACATTTTCTGCTTCTAGCTTCAGGTGCAAATGGGTGAAGGCTTCATCAGCGAGTCTTACAGCAAAGGGAATCTCCTGGTAACGTCGTTTCCCTTAAGCCAGAACGCTAACAGGTAAAGCAACCCCCACGGAGTGACAGCCAGGTCCAGAGCCAGGGAAGAGGAGTTTAACAGGCAAATGAACAGTAGCTACTGGACTTCACACAACAGCCTACTGCCAAGTTTTAAAACTTGAACCTAAATTTAAGACACTAAATGGTAAACTTTGTCAAGTACTAAAATTGTCTTCCAAAGTGCTAAGCCACATTTGTTAAAGCTATGGCAAAGGAAAAAAAAAATTTAAAAAAAAAAAATCTTTGAGCAGCTTATGGTAGAAGTCCTCCCTACTCAAACTGAAGCCCGGATAAGCTCACAGCCGGGGTGGCACGGATTCTATAAAGTAAAGCATTTCGATGTTGCATTATGTCCGTGTGCTGGAATTTCGGGGACTTGCTTTTAAAAAAGAAGTTTTCAAGACAGTTCTTTGCAGAAGTTCTGATACATTCACAATAAAAATCTCTTATTATAGGGCATAGAGTAGGGCTGTAAAACTTCCAGAATATTTTGTTCAATTAAGCTTGTGAGGACGGGATAACGCTGCAACAAGGGCCAGACGGGAAGCTGCAGTGTGCATCACGACTGGCATGTTCTACACGGGGAAGAGTTACAGGTTTGGGTTGTTTGGGGGGGTTTTGACTGAAATATTCGTTAAAAAGCAAACCAATCTCACGAATCACCTTGCACTGAAACTTAGTAAACAGCAAGGTTTTAAAGTGTCAGTTTTCTCCCTACAGCTCTATTTGTTCACAAGAAAGGGACTAATAAATCTTTTCTGGGGAATCGGATGACCTCTAGCTGCAAGACTATCAGAAATCAGTTCTCTACCGATCTTTTATATGGATAACCATTAGCAAATTACAACATTTAACACATTCCTTGGCATATGTTACTATTGAATAGACTTACTTAGCCATCCAATGCTCAATACTTCACAGAGGCTACTATAACTGTGTCAAATGTATTAGAAATCCAGATTTACCTGGACAAAATTAAGACATTCCAAACCGGAACACTCGTTCAGTTATCATGCATTAGGAACAAAAAAGCATGTCAAACACTGGAATGCACTGGAGAAGGTCATTTAGTCTCCTAGGAAAAACCAAAAACCCAAAACAAAGACTAAATTAAATACAACCCAGAATACTGTCTAATCATATTAATAGTATACTGAGAGAGCCTGAAGGCATCACGTGTATTGTCCGTGAAGATAATGGTGGTGCCTTCTCTTAATATTAAAGAAGTCATAGCTATAAAAAGAGTTAGTCCCATCTCAGTTTTCCAGCACAGCTTATTTATGTTCCTTTGTTGGCGCATAGTACAGTTCCATGGGTTTGTTCACTTTCCAGTACTTCTCACTGACCAGTTCCAAGGAAAATGAGCCATTTAATACCTAGAAGAGAACACCAAACCAGAAATGAAATCTGATGGCTTGCACAGGTAGTACTGTTAGCAACAGACAACCACTTAAATCAGAGCAATGTGCTGACTTAAAGAAGTCCAGATAATGTGGAACAAGACATTAGCTAGCCACTCAGCGTCAAAAAGGAACAACGCAAGCTATTCTGAGCTCCTGCTGATCTCACCAAAACAGCACCAAAAAACACTTTTGCAAAGTGAATAGTTGTAAATAAAGTGAACTTGAGTTTCTCTCTTTTCTCTCTCTGCAAACAGAGGGAGTAGTAGATGTGTACCTACACCAGAAGCATCTCGGCTTTTGTCTAAGGGACAATCTCCAGTCGCATTTGAAAGCTGTTGGAAATAGAGTCTTACTGCAAAGCATCCGCCTATCTCTTAACCAGAAGACTTACTCTGATAAATGCTGAAGTGTAAGACCGGGCTCAGAGTTTAATCTAACTGCGATATTGCCTTGCTGTTGTACCTGTACAGTCTGAAGTCAGCAACCGTGAGGAGGGATTCTTCCCTAAGTGTGCTCACAGCTGTTTCACAGCGGAAAATTAGAAGTCTACACAGAAGTGGAGAAACGCCACCTTACAATAGATGCTTCCTGGTGCTAGAGCTATCCGCTCTTGAAACAAGATTCTCAGGCAAAGTAATATATCTCCTCTTCAATTTTAACAGTAAAATAACGGCATAAGTCAGCCAGTAGTTGCTGGCATCACTGGATTTTTCCCAAGTAATTTATATGCCTCCTTTTCCACTAACCAAGCTTTTGCAGTATACGTTTTCCCACAAAGGAGTTGATCTGCTTCTAAATAAGCAACCTGGTCCTAGAGTTTTATCCCTAAACTGACTCAGGAAGAGTCCAGCTGAGTGGATTTTAATCAAATCTGTATCAAAGATGTATCGATGCTCAGTTTTACTCTTAGACAGAAGTTCTACTTACAGTGAACTGCCCGTTGGCGGTAGCAATGTAAATGGTGTACTGCTTCTCACTGGCCGTGTCGAGGTTCATCTGGTTTGATTCTCCTTTGCTACGAAGCTCCTCCAAAGCCAGTCTCACAGCGAGGTACTTGGACAAGTGATCAACAGTGGCGTTGCCTGAGGTCTTGATGTATCTGTGACAGCAACCACAAAGATAACCAAAGGGGTTCGAGTTGCAGGTACGGGAAAAAGACATCTGAAACACCCCTGAATATTAAGCATCAAGTGTGAAAAGGCCTTTAAAGACGGTTCACAAACAAGAATATTAATTGCTCTCACCCAGGACATGGAAGCGGCTTACCAAGTTATGTTGTTCCAAAGTGCCCTTACATCTTTTCGACACTTCTCCCACAGGCCCTCCTGCTCTTTGTAGAGAGAGGACAGCACTGCCCTGTCATCTGCTCGAAATGAAGAACCTAATAACAGGTTGTCAAGGGGTTTTGGGAACTACCCACGACTGCTGAAATCTTCTGAGCACAGAGACGGTCTGAAGTGCCTGGACAGAAAGCCGAAAGGTGCGAGAGCGATACTCGCGACACTCTGCACCTCGTTAAAGTTACTTTTCCTTACTGTCTCACTATCTGTTCTTACTTTAATTCTTCACGCAAGAATTAAAGGCTGACAGAAAAGCTGCAGAGCTTTCTCTGCTTTCTCTCCCAGAAGCTTAGCTTTCTCTTTGCCTTTCAGAACAATCCCCAGAACTCCCTTGCAATTCCAAACCAAAAAGAAAAGCTGTCTGAAACTTATAATATATTTATAGGCACTACAGAGGGATGTTTCATCAGGAGAGGAAGCCAGGAAGAGATCTGAGGAAACTCCACGAGACTGCTCATTGCTGTGATCCAAAATTTGCAGTCTGTGCTTGGACTGGATCATGAAAAAAATGCCAGGAAAAGCTGCCAGCCTACAAATCCCACTGACACAAAGTTGCTCCGAAAACTGCTGACACTTATGCAAGGTTTTTTTATTCCCAAAGAATCTTATAGTAAGTAGAATGGGGCTGATATCATACCATCATCCTAGTACCTACTGAAAACTGCAATGCTAGAAACCCTTAACAACATCTTTCTTTGTGATCAAAGGCTTAAAACAGATTGTTACTGTATTCTTGATAGTAGTTGAGCAGTACCATCCACCTGACTTGGAATGGAAAGAGGGGAAGAGTGCGTGGTTAAACAGGATGTGGTATGACCGAAGTAAATTGATTTTAAGAAGCTCCAAGGAATGATAGAAAAGAAAAGCAACAGAAAATAACGGCAGAATACATGAAATAGAAGACATTTACCTCGTCTGTGCACTGTCATCGTTCTCCATGAGGGTCGGATGAGGCCTGAAGACTAATTCGATTTCACTAGCACCATCCATCACGGGGTCTATTGCCACAGTTGTGTTGTTATTGTCCAGTTCTAGCCCAGAATCATCCGATGTTTTGGTCCTCTTATTGCTAGGCCCCGCTTCCTGATTGCTGTGTGTTGAGGCATTGCTACAGTGTGAACTGTCACCGTTATCTTCGGCTCCACTACCGTTCTCAATCTGCTGTTTCTTGCCCCTCTGTAGCCTGATCAGAAATAGGGAGGAATAAATGCTCATCCACATTCAGAATTCACCCACTGTACAGGCCCACAGTGCTTGTACAACTCCTCCCTCCCCCAGTCTCCGTCACGCCAGCTAGACATAGGCACACACAAGCACTAAACGTTTCAGAGATACTTAAAGTTTAAAAAAAAAAATTCATTCTTTCTCATAAAAAGATACTCATAGACAAGACTATGGATTTTTTCCTATCCCTCAAGCACCTTTTAAACATGTTTTAAGATCATTTTTAACTTCATACAGTTATTTTTATTTTTCAGGCAACTTCAGACCATTATTTTAATCTAAATATGAATCCACATGTGATTAAAAATACAAATCACACCGTGCTTCACCACAACGTAAAGTTTGGGGCCTTTTTCCCAGCTGGCTCTCTTAGGTTTAAATGCACACCCAGAATTTCAATACTCTGGGAACACCACATATGCCAGTCTTGTGAATTAAGTCGCAATTAAAACCTAAGTTCTAGCATTATGTGCATTTATTTGCATGTAATGGTAACATGTTGGTACAGGATTCATTGCATTACAGTTTATTATTTCAGACATGATAACCGTAATTTGCTAAAGCTAAGCGGAAATCTGCTGTCTACATCAGGCTGCCACAGAAGTTGCAGGGAGTGACACAAAGGTTTCTATTAGTAGACAAAAGGTTAGAAATTATTTTGCCAAAGGTTAAAAATTATTTTGGCAGACTTCAGAGGAGAGAAGAGGAATCTGAGGCGATACAGGGAGTGAGGACAGACGGTGTATTTAGTGTTAAAGCAAACAAGGTTACAGGTGGACAAATTACGTGGATTACATACCTGTTCATAGCCTGAATCTTTAATCCTTCCTCAATGCTGTGACTTAAAGCTTGCTGATTATTGTGCTTGCTGATTCTTGCTAGCACTCTCTCCTGATGAGCTTCATATTCATCTCGGCTTGGATAAATTTTGCTGATGAGAGCATCAAAATTGGGATCTGGTCTCAGTGATCTTTTTGAAACTAGCTTTTTACGACACGTGGGACATTCTTTGTTGCTGGACAAGAACAAGAAGGCAGAAAACAACACTGACTCTCCAGCAATAACAACAGTCTGCCCTAATGCCGCTGTTCGTAGTCAAAGTGCTCACCAAGACTCAGTATTTATAGTAATTCTGGAATGGGGCTTCTATCTTTTGACAGATCAGGTAGTTCCAGATATTTAAACAAAAACCCCAAACATCTATCTCTCTGCTTCATTTTTTTTTTCAAGTATGTTTGAGCAAACTGTATTTAGCCTGGAGAGTTCAAAAGTTCCACTCTGCAAAACAGTTCTTCCCTTAACCCTCTGAATGGATTTTCACCTAGAAAAAAATGCATGACTAGTGGGAATTAAATTAAGGCATAGTCTTCCTAGCACTCGCACGACAAAACAGAGGTTAAGGAACCTATTCTATAGTTCAAGCACTAATTACTGGGAAAACTAAAACAGTCTTGTCCTTCCTACCATTTTGTTCTCATTTAACTAAAATGTCAGGTTCACGCAGTTTTTTTTCCTGTAAGAGGAAGAGGCCTCAATAGCTGAAACACTGGCGTCTTTACTCCTGACGGTTTTCTTGTTTCCCTCTAACATATTTTTGCTGATTACTCATCAGAATTTACACATGCACGGCAAATTAAGTGTGCCCTCTGATCACAGGTAATTGCCACTATCAGAAATAGATACATCATTGACTTAATTGCTGTTGGTTACCTCAGAATTCTATCGCTTTTAGGAAAATACAAACTTGTAACTTGAAGAATACATGAAAAATTATTTGTAGTTTAGCATAGGTTGTTGGAAGCAGGACTACTGCTGAAAGGCCACACAATTTGCAATTTATTATTAGGAAAAGGAAGAATTACAGAAATGAGACTCATTTTTGTAAGTAATGTAGTGTATTTGTGTTTTGCTGTTACTGGATTAAAAAAAAAAAAAAAGAAAAAAAGGAAAAAAAAAAAAGAGGTTTTCAATTCCTTGCAAGAAACAAAGTTATAGGATGATTTTTCATATGAGGAAAAAAAAAAACAGATCTGGTCTGCCACAGGTGGCTGAACACACAGGAATGAAATATGAAGGGTGTGCTACACATTCGGAACCTTGCAGTGCCCAGGCACGTAACTGCTCCACATCAACACCCAGGACTTAAAGGATTTCCTTGATCACATTTTCATCTTAAGTGAAATCCCTTTTCCCTGTAATAATATTTACATACCCACTCCTGAGGGCTGTAATGATACAGTCGGCACAGAAACGATGCAAACATTCTTTTGTCGTCATGGTGTTTTTTAACATATCCAAACAGATGGGACACATCAGTTCACTGTGCAGGCTCCTGGGTGACACCACTATTTCCAAGCCATCGGTGATTGCTTCCTAGCGTAAAATAAAGGAAAAGTTCTTTAATGGAATTTAGTAACTTCCTCACAGAGATTGCATGTTTTATTAAAGAGAAACAGTAAAAAGACAAAACAAGACACATACTCAACCACGTCAAACACACAGACATACTGCTAAATGAAGGAAAAAAGAAATAAAGATCAAACATTGGTTTATTTTTCTAATATTGTAAAACAGGTTTTGTTTTGGGATAATTTTTTTAACATATACTGTCATTTAAAATAGGCAGTTAACACTGCTAAAGGAAAAAGAGAATCTTAAACATCAAGCTTCAAGTTCTAAAAAGTATTAAAAAAAGCCTTGCCGTAAAGGCCAGCTCTTCAACACGCATTACCTGAGGCGTTCTTTGCAATTCATACAAACTGAGCTCCCACGTTTTGCTTAAGGGTTGCGTCCCATTTGTCTGCACGGCTTGAGACATGGCTGGGAAGAAAAAGAGAAACAAGTTGCACGCTCAGGTAGGAGGAGCCGGCTCCCTCTCCCGAGCAGGCTTCTCCGGACAGCGAGGCGTCCCCGCGTCCGTACGGACACCGCACGCTCCGGGCCAACAAAGCAGAAGTACAGGGGGACGCTGGTTCATCCGAGTGCCAGGCTCCGCTGCGTCACGCACGGATAATCCCATGCACTGTGCCACTGCAGAAAGATTCAGGGAGTCAGTCAGCCACGAACACTTTGCAAAAATCAATTAAGGTTGTTAAACACAAGTGACACAGAACTGAAGGCCATAAAACTTTGGCTGTGCGGTGCGAAAGCTGCAAACGCCACCTGATGCCGAAAATGTTCATATAACATCCACTGGCAAACGTGCATACGGGTCAAGTAGGGTCTGCTGCCTAACCGAGTGGAAGGTCAAAATTACACCGAAAACCAGCTGAAGGTGTTCACTGGAAGCACGCTATAATGCCTTTCTTCTTCCTCTGAAAATACATCGCTAGGGGTTTCCGATCAGAAGTTCAGAGAATCAGAAGTTTCCGATCAGCAGTTTCAGACCTGGAAGGTCAGGCAAAGCCTAGCCGCTGGGTCATTTCAGTCGAGAGGTCCGGTGCGCCTGTGCAACCCCACCGGGCTTCGGTGGATGCGCCTGATCTGCAATGACACCGGGGTGGGCGGGAAGTCAGAAGTTTTTAAGTTTCAGAAACCCAAATCATACACGCATTGTCAGGGTTTTGCTCATTTTTTGTATCAGTAGTGGCAGACAGGCCTTCCTGGAACGGACAGGGCTACACAGAACCGCACTTAACAGACCACTGATACGCTCCACAACCACTGCTGCAGAATTCGCTTACAGGCAAAGGCACACATCACCTTCTCATTAAAAAAAAAAAAAAAATTAAATAAAACACCAAAAAAAAGGACCACACAGAGAAACTGTAATGCTTTCCCACCAAAATTTTGGGATTATTGTATGAGATGAGGCAAAACCACTACACATGGTCACTGCAGAGACATGCGAAAGAAAGTCAGGTCAAAACGACAGAAGAAAATTATGTTTCTGAACAGAAAATATTTTCACACTGGGGGAGAAGGGGCAATCCCCCCTATCTCTCCAAAAATTCTTGCCTTGAAGCAGGAAAACTTATCCCAGGCTGTGTGGTATGTTCAAAAAAATACACGTAACCATGTAAGAGACAAGATTGCAGTTGCAGACATTTCTACTAGGTGGAAAACGCAGAAGTGCTTTCTTCCTTTCGTTTATAACTTTGTTTTAAATTTAGGTTTATATTTCCAGACCCTTCAAATCAGCAGCCAAATGCAGATTCTATTGGCATCTACCAGGTACATTATAATCCAGTTTCCAACTCATCAAGTTCTATTTGAAAAGGGTCAACCTCTCTGGAGAACAAGGTCACTTTATAAGCTTTAATTAATTGTTGAGGGAAAAGCGAGAGAAGCAGTGCAGCAAAGATTATTATATCTACTTTTATTCAGGCACAGAAATTAGAGTTTTCCCACTTTATGGAAAAAAAGGTGGGGGGGAAGCCTGACACGAAGCAACCGTGTCCACTATTATGTCTAATAAGTAACAAGGGTCCAAAGAGGCATCAAAAGAACTAATTAGGAGATGACAAACCATCAACTCCAATGTTTACTATATAAATATTGTGCCCTAAAAATACAGTTTACTGTATTACAGTTTACAGTTCCTCTGTGTGGATCAGAAAAGTAAGATGTCCAGTTAGGACCTCACCTCCCCATTAGAAGTGACACGGCACCGCGACCCAGCTGCAGACGGGCAGCTCCCAGTCTGGCCAAGCACTGGACTCTCCTGTCAGGATGCTGGGAATTTTATTTGAATTATTCAGAGATATTAATTTAATGGAGCAATGTTAGAAGGAAATAGTATTTCTCTGTGCTCTAATTTCCACTATTATTTAAGGTAATTCCAGGCGTACGGGAAGTCAAGTCCTTCGGGGTAAGGATTTTTGTTACGTGCTGTTGCCAGTCAGTTGTTCTAACGGAGGCCCAACATTATTATTCTGTGTTTGCACTGGATACTACTCTTGAGTGCTTTTAAAGCTGACACATTTAATTAACTATCATTTCAACTACTGAGAGAAACTCGTGAAGCTGCTAATCATTCACACCCTTCCAAATTCTGCTGAAGCATACACTCTTACAGCAGCAGATTAAGACACCTAAGTCCCCGTAAATCCAGCCTCTCTTTACAGAAAAGCTGCTCCCAACATTACACAGCTCCATCACAGTAAAAAGCTCATCTAAGCGGCCCCACCGCAAAGAGATCATTGCATGCACAAGCAATATCTTGCCGAAACTCGCCTGCTTACACTTGCTAACACAGAACGGCAGCTCTCCGGGTGCCAGACTGTCAGCAAACCTATCAATCCAGAGAACAAGTGTATTAACGCTATCATTTATAATGCAGCCTTGCCTACAAGCCCGAGGCTACACTGCAGAAGACACGGTACAAGTGTCATCATAAATAATGGACCAGCTTTATTCTAAAAGCTTCTCATCTGAGATGCTGAGCGCTTCATTCTCACCCTAAGGTCTGCAGTGATAGCACTTTCAAATTTTAAGAGGAAAACCACTGGCCTTAAAGCTAGCTGAAAGCTGGAGAGATCCACATAGTCCACTTTATCACTAGGAAACACCTCCTCTGCCTCTGGTGTGTACAAAGTCGAAATCTGAGGAATGGTGGAAACATGCTCAATTCAAACATGCTGAAAAGCCCCCTGCACAGAAAAAAAAAAACAACAAAAAACCCCCAAAAAACCAAAACAACAACACCCCCCCCCCCCCCAACATTACACTGCATGAAGTTTTTCATCTGCTTGATGATCAATAAATAAGCCTCCTTAGCTTTTTCCCTGTTCCCCTATAGTTTCCAGATCTGTATTGGTCCTGAAAAATGCATGTGAATGAGGCTTGACTTCTCTTCCTTATGACATTTTTGGGACATCAGATTGGATTATGTTTCTTCACGCTGCTGAAATCTAATACAGCAACATCAACAGCTGTACCAGTATCAAAGATCAAACTCCACAATCAGGAGAGGCATTTTGACCTAAAATTGCACTGACCATGCAACAGCCACCAAGTATCAACTAGCAGTCTCAAAATCATAACCAGTAAACCATCTCTTCAGACGTTCTCATCAATGACTGATCTTCTCTGTTCACTTGGGGAACGGACGTAGAAAAAAACTCTGCAGTTAGCTGACTCTCAAGCTTTACGACCAAGCAGGAGGAGACTGCACTGGCGCCTCGCGCTCAAATTTAACAGCAAGTAGTTAGGCAGCTTACTGACATGTGTTTGAAGTAAGCAAGTACTCTTTAGAGGCAGGCATTTTCAAAGCGCATCCCAAACAGCACTGCTTAGTTCATTTTCAGGTGTCATTTAATCTGTTGGTCTCCAGTAGAAAAAACCCTAATGGGCAAGACAGGACTGGACTGGACTCCACCATTCTCTCTGTTCTTGCGCTGGCTGTGGAGCTGAATTGCTGTGGACAGACCATCTCCAGCTCTCCCTGCCTGGCACGAGGGTGAATCCAACAGAAGGGCTTTTTCTAGCTGTTCTGACAGTGCCAAGACATTCATTGCCTGCAACAATAATACAGAGATTACTTCTTAGCTCAGTTTTCTTTTAAGACTGTCCACCACTACTAGATTTCAAGCAGGCATCTGCTAAAAGAAATCCTGAATGGTGCAGGCCAGACTAGCTGATCCTGTCTAAAGCTACAAAATTAGGAAAAGTCTTTCGTGAGCCACACAAAGATTTTTTTCTGTGGTTGACACTTTGTTCACAGTTAAAAATATGACGTGGAAAGTTTAGAGACGGAAGGAACAACTGTCTTTTCATTAACTACTACTGGCAACGGGAGAGAAGATACAGAATAAATATAAAACCTCACATTTATTCTTCAGTCTTGAAATTTATTCCACTGAAATCTCACATTCTTAAGTTGGATCTTCACTGACATAGTTCACTATTCCTCCGCATCCCTTTCAGCTTTTTTTTTTTTTAATAAGTCTTACATAACAATTTCTCATGCTCATTTTTCCAACTCAAGATATGAAGCAGATTTCATCACAACAATATCTCTTAAAGTTTTCAGCTATTCAACATTTCAGATCTTTTCCACTTTATAAACAAAGAAGACGAGACCTCTTCTTCACAGGTCGCAGGTTTTAGCATTGGGAACAATATGAAGTCAGATAGCCCCTGTGAGCCTTTTTTCAGCATTAAGTTTTTGAAACAACTTCTAACACAACACAACTTCATACTTTTTATCATTTTTTACCTTTATGACTTGTCTATACCCCCTGGCTATAAGAGAAAAGCAACCCGTCACACGACAACAGGGTGATATGAAGGGGAGAAGCCACATTCCTGTAGGCAGATCAAACATCTTTCTCTTGGAGCCACTAACAAGTACTAGTTGTTGTGATTTCTGCTATAGCCAGAGGGCCACTCTTGTCAGTCATAAAAAAAAAAAACAAACCCTAACCAATATTATAAGGACACCTGCAATCCTTCAGACTGACTGAAGTCTTCAAGCACAGTAAAACCCTTAAGCACAAACTTGGTAATGACAGAGTATGCACAGCTGTCACTATCAAAGCAAGGGCTGACTAATATGACCGAAAGAACGCATTACAAATCTGAGAACCAGAAATGCTATGAATCTCTTCAGGTTCTTAAAAAAGGGAAACAAGCTAACATTTAGTATTTAGTCATACAACTTGCCTAGTTGCTTTGTGTCTTTTACAGAAGAAAACTGGAAGATGAAAGAGGGAGATTGCTAAAGATTATCAGAATGTGTCAATATTGATTTCTTTGTACCCAGGATGTTTCCCAGTTCTCCACATTGCCAGAACATTAAAAACAAAAGAAAACAAAATCCACCTGTGCTGCTCTTAAGGAGCTTCAGAAACTTTTGATGATTTTCTATAACCAAACTTTATCCACAAGTTGAAGAGCTCCCTAACTAAAGCGGGGAGATGAGCCTGCCGGCTTCAGTAAAAAGCACTGCATCACTTCATTTGAAGGACTTGCTATTTAAGCCTGATTTCCTTGGAAAACAGGGCTTATGCAATCTTGCTCTTTGTGCTTATCCATCTGTAGACTATTTTCCAAAACAAATTTGAAGAAATTTGAAGACAAATGGCTGGGGTTTAAAAACATAACAGAATAGGTCTTGTTCCTGAAGTGCTGGAAAACAGGCAGACAGGAAAAAATAAAAGCATGAAAAACCCCATCAGAATAGTCCCTCTGGTCTCCTGCCTGCTTACCGACCGGGGAATTTATGCTGGGGAGTCCTTCCGACGTGCTTAGAAAAAACTCCAGCAGAGCAACATCCGTACTTGTCACACACCACATCCACTTTACAAGCTTTTATACTGAAATACGCTTAATTATTTGCTCAAATATAGTCGTGAGCCACAGTAGGTCGGGCATTCTGGTATCCCATTCCTGAACCTGCCCAGTAAAAATAAAGCGGGCAACAAGTGCACTCCAGACCACTCAGAGCTGCGGGCAGCCAGGCTGTTCTGGCTACGCGGGCGGCCAAAGAAGAGCTCGGCAGCAGCATGTCACTGCTCCTGCTCTTCCCTACTTTACCTTTTCAGAGGTTTACCGCTCTTAGATTCACCAACGTGGAATCGCTCCTTAGGGTTCTTTCTCAAAATTTGTCATTGGTGAAAATTTAAGATTTCCTTAGCTCCAGCTTGGAACTAACCTTGACGGTGGTCCTGCTTTAACCAGGGAGCGGGGGACATTCTAGCGGATGACATCCAATGATCCCCCACAACCTGAATTATTCTCCGAAACACTTTGCAGTGCCCGTTTTAGCCCAGGCAAAGACTAAAGAGCAACTGCATGCATGGTTGTGTCAGCACACCTTGAGATCAGAGAAAGGGCGGAATGGTACCAAGCAGCTGGAAGAGGTAACCCACAAACCCAGCGCAGCTGTGGCCATAACCCTTCCAGCTGCTACTTAACTCAGAACAGTGTACTGATCTCTGAAACTTTCATGAAAAAACTTTTGAGGAAAAAAAGAAAACATCAGGCTCTTTAAAAAAAAAAAATACACACATTTTTACACAGTATTAAATCCTTAGAAATGAACTGATTTTTGTTCCAAGTTTTAAAAGGTAAACATTTAGACTTAAAACAGTAAGAGAGTTAGACCTCTATTTGGTATGCCAAGTTCAACAGCACCTTCAACCATTCCGATTTTTTTTCCTCCGAAGGATTAGTTCTTTTAAAAACAGGTATCACAGTGCAGTTACTTTGGAAGCTTAACAGGATTAGAGTTTTACGGTTTACTCTCTCTGATACTGTTAACTAGTATTAGGGACAAATTGCATGTTTTGACAAAGTATTCAATTCAATCATTCATTTCAATTTATTCAATTAAAGCATTCTGAAATTTAAGTTTTTTCTGCTTTTACTTTCTGGCTAAGACCTTGATTTGAAAAAAAAAAAAAAATTGGAAAGTCATTATTTGAAGGAATTAATCTTCACTGCAGTTCACTGGCAGCTCAGATTGCTTTACATTTGGTTGTAATCCAGGACAACTAGTACTAGATTACAATCTAGTACTTTTAGTATTCACTCTTTTCTGAAGTTTTTTTCATCTCTGGACCTCAAAATCCCTGGGAGACAGCCGAATCAGGTTCTGGCCTGGAGCTCATTTTGTTCCCAGCTCTGAAATTAACTGCTCGATGATCCTGAAAAAGTATGTCACTGCTTTTGTCTGTGCCCCCCTTCCTCTTCTGCTTGTTTACTCGTATTGTCACCATTCTTCAAACTGTCTCTCGCTACGTTTATATTGCACTCACTGCAATTATATAGTGATCCCAAAAGGGGATAAGCTCAAGAGAAGAATGTCTTACTAAGTGTTTTTAGTTCATTCAGCTATCAGTCCTTGTCCTCCCGATATCAAGTTCAATGTCACAACGTCCCTTACGGGGAAGGTTTTCACTTCTTTGTATTTGAAAATTGAATTCAATATTGTGTCGGCCACGCGTGCAGTCATCTTCTCTTGACACAATCAGTCGTGATCTATGCTAACAACAAACTCAAGCTCATTGAATCACGTTCAAAGTTGCAATCAAAGCACAGTTGCCTCTGTAGTGCAGCTCACCTCCAACGTGCAAGGTTCAAACTGTCAGTCTTGCAGACATGTAAAAGATAAGATATGATTTGGTATCCATCACAATCTCTTACAGTCATGAAAACCCCATTTAAAATCCTTAGAAGTTGTGCTGTGGACTCATACCATAAGCCAGACATAAAGCAACAATTACATAAGCTACCAATAACGAAATGAGAAAGTACTTGCCATGACAAAAGGCATACGGACAGACAGAATAAACAGCGTCGAGCAGTAAAATCCATAGGGGAAATTAATTCTATACTGAAAGCATAAAGCCACAGCAAAAGGATCACTGATAAAAGGTCACTTCAGAGAGGTTGTGGGATGTCCACTCTTGGAGACGGTCACACTCGACTGGATGTGATCGTGAACAACCTGATGTAATCGGCCCTGCTTTTACCAGGAGGATGTAATGGAAGTCTCTTCCAACCCAAATTATTCTAATTATGGGGTTATCTCACTATCAGAAACTTTTATACTTAGTTTTGCTGTATAGAAAGTGACACAGCCAAGAAAAGCCAACGGCAACTAAGACTCATCAGCCAATAAAGCATTGCCATAATAAAAACCTGAAGAAACCTGAATAGAACCTTCTCCTACTCCACCTGCATAGACGCACCTTTTACCTATGTGGCTGAATATGATTATCTGAACATCCTCTTACCCATAAAAGAAACATCAGAAGGCTTTTTTGGGACTACTAGCTTTATACAAAGAAGAATCCATTTGTTCGAACTGCGTGAAAACAGCAACAAGGGAATTGGGCCTTCAGATACCTAGTATGTTATAAAAAATACCCGGCAAGTCTGCTTAAGATGGGAGTTTCCTCCGTAAACACATGATATAGCCACATATTTAAGAAAAAGAACACTTTCCTTAAATACTTTCTGAGAACTTGTGGAATCAGAAGTAAAATTTGCAACTAGGTATTTTTGTCTAAACTGGAAAATTAACAAATAAGCCCCAAAACACCATACAAATGTTTTCTGAGAATATAGTTTCTCTCTCCTATATATATTTAAATTGGCCAACAGCAAGCAAAAATGCCTTGGGTTTTGGCCATCTACTGAAAAGCAGGTCTCTTGAGAGCTGAAGGTATCTGCCGAAATTTAACATTTGTAGCTGTTAGAATAGAGCTGTAAATGCTGACGGATTAGTAGTCAATCTGCAAATTCATGAGGATCAGATCTAGATTACAAAGCGAATGTTATCAAGTGAATAGTTTCAGCTGCTATCACAGAACACCTAGAATTACACTCATGGGCTAATTTCAAAATTATTGCCAAACACTTTATCAGTTAACGCTCTATAGTGAGCTCCTTTGTAAATGCCTACTATGTTTAAAAATGAGTGGTTAGCAACACTTACACAAAGCCAGTGTTTAAAATACTTCTGTACACAATAACTAGAAGTCTGTCATCTGCAAAGCACAATCAAAGCCAATTAAAAGACTATTAAAAATGCCAAATTAATACAAACTATGAAGCTGAAACTTTAAATAGCAATTACACACTCCAGAAGCCAAATCTGATAACAAATAATGAGTACTTACACCATGCTTTCCACCCTTAAGATGCCTCAGCTTATAAACAAACACGTCCTTGCATTCTATTTGTGGGGTAGAAACACTGAATTAAAAAAAAATGAGGGAGGAGAGACTACACCTCGTTATATATATACATATATATATAGCTACAGCTTGTTATATGCTCCATGAAAGAGATGAAACCAGCACACCAGCAACTCCAGGGGCAACAGTGCTGCTGGGAAATAAGAAAGCAATCAGATTCTCGTAGGGCATCATCCTTGGATCTTGAACTGGGCTTTGGTAGTGCACGTTCAAAACCATCTGCACCATTACAACCCTAACCACCACCTTCACTCCCCAAAAAATCCTTACAAATGCCAGCACAGTCCTCCCCCAGTTCCTTCCCAAACACCCAGGGAAGGGCACTGTTACCCCCACGTCCCCCTGCAATCACCCAGAGCCCCCAGAGCACTGCAGGAAGCCCCCGCTCCTCCACCTCTCTCCAAACCTACTGCAAGAGCAAAGCTCATGTCAGCCCAGAGAGAAACCCCCATGGATCTCCACTGCAGGTGCAACTGCCGCCCTTACACTCTTCCCCGGACAACTGAGTAATGGTACAAAGACCACATCTACGACTGCTTGAAGGCTGACATTATAACCCGTACCTTAGGAAAGCTATTAGCCACAAGGCACTCACATAGCTAAGTACCCTCTCTCCCTTCTTCCCGGATCCATTTTTAAGGGGTTCTGTATTGCATTCTTAAAGAGCAAACCTGGAAACCTGGTTTTGAGCTAAACAAAATAAACAGAAACTAAGTCTGAATAAAAATGTATGAAAATAAAGAACGGCTGAGACTATCCTGAGGCCACGCTTACCATAAATAAAAATGTATATTAATGCAAGTAATCTGACTGTGGTGCACGTTACGGTCGATGTTTAATGTGATGAAACAACTTAAAGCAGGTCCACCCCTTCACTACTTCAAGTGACTCCAGTTTCAGTTACACTTGAAGGATAGCGTGATGGACACTGAGTAAGACACAGGCACAAGGTGATAACCACCCTGACAATTCCCTTTTCACAACGTCTGCATCTGGTTCCTTGCCATCCTCTTTTCCTACTTTATTTACAAAAGTAAATTAAGAGATTAACATTCAAATGTTTTGGTCAGTTATATCAATACAGCCCCACCATGGCTGAGAAAACAGTTTAACTATAATAAAACCAGAAAACTAACATTAAAATGAAACACAAATTTCTCTTTCAGATGGGTACACCCAACTCCCACTGAACGTTAGATAAATGATCGACTGGCACAATGAAGAAGTTACTAATACAATAATTATTTGTACATACATGAGTGACAGATGTTCCCCACACTCATAGTTGTGCCAAGTTCTACATTTAAAATATAAATCCAGCCTGTTCTGCATGAAAAAATAACATATTCTCCTTTTCTTTTAGTATTGTGTCACCAGAATGCATATAAGGAGAACTTATAAGTATGCATTTCTACAGGTTGCTTGAAAGTATATCATCTTCAAGACGTTTGTCAGATTCTCTCATTTGCCTCTTAAAATTGAGTCTCGATTTCTCAAAACATGAAGCTCACTGAAATCCATTGTAAGGCCACCCTAGAAAGATTCACACTTTTTCCTCTTATCCCATTACTTTCAATAACAAAGCTTTTCATCTAGAAGAGACTCGACTACATGAGAAGTTATTTTATAACCCTCAACACTGGAAGTACATAAAGATTAGGGAAGCTGTGTTTATTCCCAAAGCAAGTATTGTAAAGCTCTCCGTTTTCAGATAGTCAAACTGAAAAATCCAAAGTTTGTCAAGCTATAAAGAGCAATTAGCAAGGAGAGACAACCTCACTTCTGCCCTAGAGTGCTAGCAGCCAGGAGAAGGAGAAAAAAAACAAAAGAGAAAAAAAAAAAGAAGTTAGATAATTAATTCAAGATCACAGACTCAAAAATGTCCCAAAGCAGCCAATAAAATTGAGGAATGCAGAGAAACCTGAGGCACTGGTGCAGTTTAATAGCCTCAATAGTCAATAACACTACAGACGTTTTCCCAACATGATTGTCCCTCTCAATCACACTAGTTCTGAGTTTTTAGTTTTCCTGATAATTAGTCCCAAACTCCCATTTTCCCACAACCTGCCCCATAAACTTAATAGGCATTTCTCTTTGACATAAAAAAAATCCTTCCTTAAAAACCAAGTAACAACACCTAATGCTGTGATTATGAAACGTCCCGTAGGCTACCGGAGAGATGACCTCTGATAGAGGGGAAAAAAATAATACCGGCATTTCTGAAACACACCAGCTTGCTAGCACATGGTCTTTTCCAGTTTCTTCTTAGCTGTATTTATGCCCCTGAGGAAGAAAGGGGTTTTGCCTGGTGCCTTAAGACGTGGGATCTTCCAGTTAATTGCCATTCACAATTTACTGGACCTGAAATGAATTGATCCATGGAGTTACGGCAGCATTTCCAATCTGGCTGTCAAGCTGTTCATCCTGGCCTTTAGAAACATTTGTGCTATGACCTCATACAAACCATCTGCTGTACACATGTACACCTATGGAAGCGTTCAATGAATCTAACACTAATAGAAGTGACCAAAGAGAAATAAACCTCCCGTTTTAGATGTCAAGAGCATTAAGGGAAAAAAAGTATCAAAATAAACTTTTGATCATACTCAAGGCTGTTTTTCCACACTGTTAAGAAGTGTCACGTACTTTTGGACACGACAGAAGTGTGTGATTTTCAAGTTGGTGCTTCTCTGGATATTTATAGCAGTAAAGTATAATAGCATATAAGCACTATATGCCCATCTACATTGCTCTTAAGTAGATGATGCTCAAATTCCAGTTTATTCTAATGGTTTCTGTATTCCCTGCTAGGGGCATCAGTGGCATTTCCATACTGCCTCCTGGATCACTTCATTATTGTCGATAACCTCAGTCCTTAGTGTTCAACTTCTTACTTACAGTTCTGTATCATACCCTCCCAGACATCTCCTGAGCTACAAAAACAGGAATACACAAAATTATCACACCACTTGCAAAGAGCTCTCTCTGTATCATGCTACTTGCTTCCAAGTACTCCAGAATTCACCCATCTTCCTCTAGCTGTCATACCTACAAATGCTCAAACTCATCACATTTCAAAATCAGGCTATTCCTAAACTAAAAAGCTTAGATTTTTTTTATCTTGGAGTGATGAAGTAAAAAAAATTTCAATTTGTGATACAGAGGGGAAGAAAAAAAAAAAGGCAAACATTGCCCACCATTTTAATGCAACAAGTAGTAAGATTATTTCTTGATGTGGGCCAATAGATCAGGCAAGCACTTGACCTCAAATGTGCCAAAGACCTTCGCCAACAATTTGTATAAAAAAGAAAACAGCCATTACCAAGCCATAATTTAGCCCTGTGAAGTAAAAATATTAAGGAGAACTCTGTGGGCGAGTGACTAGAATTGCGATTTTCTCTGTTATTTGTTAAAATTTTATGCAAAGTTTCTCATACCATGAAGCATGCTACTGTATACTGCGTGTATGACTACCCAGGCGAGTTTCAAAAATGAACTTCTTAAGCTCTTAGAGTTAAATGAACCTTAGACTTTAGAATCAACCACCAACTGTGAAGGCAAAAATGCCTTTCTAAAATCCTGCCTTTCTAAAATCACTGCATTTCAGTGGCGTATCAGATCACAGCAGGAAGGATAAAGGACTAAAAATTTTGGGGAGCAAACAAAAGTAAACCTTCAAATTCCAGAAAAGTTGAATCTGTCACAGCAATTAAATACAAACAGGCCAGGAATGATTGCCTTAGGATATTTTTAACCAGACTTACTTTTTTCTCCTTGTTTAAATTCATTGTCTAGTAGCACATTTATAGTGCACTGGACTTCATAGTGTGCAGTAAAAGACCACATTTACATGGATGCGACTTTATAAAAATACCATGTACCCTGCTACTGTGCAGTGTACCCCCCCGCCACAGAATTATGCTTCTGAACCAATGCTTTTGTTTTTACAGCACTTTCTTACCCTCACAGCACTGCTGACACATTTTTTGAGGCTGAATTTCTTGCTGTCTCCCTGAAATAACAGCTGCCGAAAGCGAGAACTGACCCCTCCAATCAATAAGGTTAAGTTAGATGATTTCAATACCCCTGTTCTTAGTCTTTTAGTTTCTCGTACGTTTTAACAGAAATCCTATGAACATACTTGCACTACAATTCAAATGATCCTTGCCATCTCCATGATGCTGTTACTAGTTCAGCAGCAAAGGTTAGGTCTCTAAAAAACTAGTCTTCTACTTTCAGTTTTTACACTGGGAACGTGAAGAAACACAGTCCTTGACTGATGACTGTGCTGGTAGAAATCACTTCCATAGCTACAGTTACACCAGGGGAAAAAAAACCCGCAGCTGTTTTTTACCCAACAGCTCAACCCACTTTTGGTGGTGATAATGAAACACACTGATTCAATTTCACCTTCAGGACTTTGCAGTTTTAGTACAAGACTGTGCTCACCCAGATAAAAAATACCTCCTGCCAGAGGTATGCGTAGTCAAGGCTTCCAGGTTCCTTCCCGACAGTTGGGGTGGCGTCAGGCACCGCCAACATCAAAACCTGCACTCTGTTCAACTCAAACGCCAGGATAACTTTATTAGGATCTTAATAAACACGAGCTACAGAACTGATGTATTACTTCCAAAGTTAATTTGTTAGAGTACTCTTCAGGGCTGTACCTCCTGCTCCCCCCACTGCGCTGTGGCGGCTGGTCCAGCCTTCAGATGCCGCTCCTGAGCCCACGGCAGAACAGCTCACTCGCCATCCAGTTGCCAAGACAGTGTAAAACTGAAGGCACGTTGAAATTACCACGCGAGACCCTGGACTGCAATGCTTTAGGAGCCAGCACAGATCTGCTTCCATTTCCACTGGGAAACCAACGTAGGTTAGGTATTTTTCGCTCCATCAGCAGAAAACACGAAAGCCTGCTCATCAGCTCCTTGGACCACTGCTTTGCTACAGTGCTACAGGATCCAAGATGCTGCTAAGCAAATTATAAGAAACATCATAGAAGTTCAAGCCAAATATACCATAAATTGGGTGTACTGCTCTCCCCGGGCGACTAGGATCACATCAAGTGAGCCGCTTTGCTATCCTTCTCTTCAGCATACGACATACCTACGATCCATCACATTTATTAATATAAATGGCAGTAAGCAGTAGTATTCTAATGAGCCTGTATTGTGGGAGACATTCTGAGAATATCAAATCAAGAAATATGCCTGGTTTCTTTTCAGTTTTTCCAGAGCTATGTTAGCCACAAAAATTTCTCACCCAGTTATCATCTTGAAGCTAGCCACAACCAACAGTGATACAGTTTTCTTAATGAGAACAAAAGACAGCCTGGTTATTAATAAACAGAAATAAACTCCCCCACAACACTTGAGAGACAAAAAGAAAGACTCCAGTCATCTTACGTATGATTGACTTAACAGCTACAATAAATATATAGAAACAAAATTCTTAATTTGGCAACCAGGCAGCTTTCATCTAAAGCTAGGTGACAGCTAAGAACAATTTGTGTTTTAAGGACTCTCTCTCAAATGAAACTGTACATTTTGTAAACAGTACTGCAGGAGCAATACTTACACAGTTTAAACTGGTAATCATCCAAAATGGTTTAATTTTATCCCTGAGTGATAAAGAGTAAAGAATGGATTAGGTTTTTAATTAGTTAGCAGAATACTGCTGCTAACTCCCAGCTGTTTGCAAGACAGCTCCACGATCCAGAAGTGGGGGGAAGGCAGACAGGGATAATTCCTAAAATATTTCTCCACTGCAACAAGTCTAAACAGCTCCCTAATACTGAACGCTGCTCATTTCTCAGAAAATTAAGAATTTAAGGTCAGCTTCAAAGGCCAATTATTTTCACCAACAAGCAGAACCGAGTTTAGGCTCAATGATAGTCCTTCTCCAATCTCTTTTCTCTCTGCATCATTATTAAGCTGCTGATCTATTCAGTAAAAATAGGTAAAGGGTATTTAAGCAAGAAAAAAAAAGCGGAAGGAATCCCTTTACTCTGATACTTCTTTCATGCACGTTTGCTGAACTGATGCTTCAGTAACAGTAGATCCAGTGCTGCTTTTAATAAAAATACAATTGAGCAGCTGCAGACTTATGGCTCATTTTTGAAGCTCCCTTTTCCCCACGCCTTTCCCCCCGTCACTGCATTCTTTTTGTTAAGCAAGGGAAAGAGAAACGTTTAAAGAAAGCTGAAAAAGTTCATGTATCCCAACATCTATTTCACATATAAGACGGATGGTTTTCCATAGGTGCCAACCACATTTCTATTTCATGATAATACAGCCCTGAAAATGCCAGAATTCTTCTCTAATCACCCAAGATGCCCAGCCTAGTCTTTATACTCAACATACTACCATGCATCATTCTTAGAACACAAAGTCTTATTGATAAAAGGAACCACACGGAATTTATTACACTGGTGCTTGCGTATTACTAAAACTCTTAAGACATGACAGGCAGTACTCTTCTTGGCAAGTGCAGTAGGGCTGGTGCTTCAATACTTTGATGCCAAAGGTCAAAATTTTAGCCACCAAAGAAGTTCAATTCCTCCAGTGCAAAAACTGCTTCCCACCATCATTATGAAGCTGAATGCAGAAAATAATAAAGCATTTATTAAACACTGTAAATAACAATTCACCGGGTCAACAAAGATGTTCTAAACTTACTTAAGCATCATCACTGAAGCGCACGATAACAGAGCCAGATCCAGCCACAAAGCTTGCTACCCAACAGCGCGGCTCACGTTAACATCTGTCCAGTGAAAATTCCTCCCACCTCCAAACAACTGACAAAGCTAATTCTTCACACAAGTATATCTTTTAATGCAAAATATACTGCTTATCGATATCCGCTACTTTCAAAGCGAGTACCTCTGTCTTAGCTGACAAGTTGAATGCCAGCTCTGAGCTTGTCATGATGTATAAAAATGTCAAATTATCTCATTACAAAAGTTTATAATGAAAACATAGATGAATACAAATGAGAGTACCTCTGCAGGGAACTCCTATGACAAATCGAGTCTTTGTCACTGAATGAATGACACATTTGATTAAAGAATTTTCCCCAAGCAAAAATAATTTCACACGCACACCAGTCACGTTTTTTTCAAATGCAAGCAACTTCCTTTAATCCTTAAAAGCCGGCGTGCAATGCATAGTTATTACACAGAGCTATAACCGCTTCCAAACAGTACTGGATTACGATTTATCATACTGGAAATCAGCTCTCTCCACTAGATGTCCTCTGGATTTCTATGGAATTAGGCACTTGATCCAATTATTTGTCTGAAAAACAAACAGCTTAACAAAAAATCCCAAGAAAAAGAACATTGCTCCAAGTGTTCGTTTCACATACACACTATGCCATGGGGTGGGCCCAAGGAAGGCAAACGGTTTCCAAGAGCCAGCTGCCACAGAGTATGAAAGTTGGCAAGAAACAGGTGCTAAATTCCTATCGGAAGCAGTGAGAGCGAGTGTGAAGGGAAGAGACATTTCTACAGCTCCCAACACAATGTCTTTCCCCACCTGATGCCCTGTTGGAAACGATGACATTTTCAGAAGAGGAGGCAGGTCGTTGCCAGTATCAGTTTATCAGCCTTGCAAGTACTGTTCAGCATGGTGATGTGCACAGGCTTTACGAGAAACAAAAGACTGGGAACGCAGAGCAATAAATCATATTGAATATTGTATTTTCAGCAGGGGCGATTTATTAAAACAACAATAACGGCTCGTGACTCTGTTAATCAGCCCTCCCTTCCCAAGATAAGGCATTTGGCAATGCCTCGCTCTCTGGGTTGGTGTGACAGTATGCGGTTGTGATACGGAGCTGCCTGGTACCTCTCCCTGCAGCTTCCAGAGTGTGCGTGTGCACATACACACACACACACATATATATATATATACCCCCGCACCTCCGCGGCCACACGCCGGCCCGCCCGGGGGTGGCTCAGGGCTTGCCGTGCTCCCCGCGGCCCTGCAGCAACGCCGGAGGCGCCAGGCTGGGGGGAAGCAGAAGGGGCCCGGGCACGTCCCACCGCCCTCGGCAGCCCCCCACCAGCGTGCGGGGCCGGCAGGCGGGGGGGGCAGCAGCCCCGGCCCGGCGGGGGCTGCCTGTCAGAGGGCTCAGGGCGAGCGGAGCCGCCTGACGCCGGGGCGGGCAGCGCACCCACCTGCGCGGCCACTGCCCAGCGGGGCCGGGGGAGCTCCCTGGACAGCCCCCGAGGCATGGAGGGGGGGCCACTGCGGGACAGTCCCCCCCCGCCATAACAACCACCTCAGGGAGGCGCAGCCCCTCCTCCGCTCCCGGCACCAGACACCCCTCCGGGGTACCCCGCCGCAGCCGGCGGCTCCGCGCCCGCCCCTGCCCCACTAGGGGGAGAGACCCGCCGGTAGNTCGCTCGCTCGCTCGCTCCCGTCGCCCGCTCTCGCCGGCGGAGAAGCCGCAGCCCCAGCAGCACAATATGGCGAGCGGCAGCCTCCGCAATGGAACTCGGGAAATAGAGGGGAGTTACATATTCATGGCCGGGGCTGGGCAGGGGGAGCAGGGATGGGGCTGCCGAGACCGGGCCGCCCAGCGCCCTCCTCCTCTCCCCCGCTTCCCTCCCCGCCGGGGTGCGGCGGCGGCGGCTGGGGGCCGCTCGCCCCTTTCCCCGCCTTCCCCACACCTCAGCTGCGGCCGCCCGGCCCCCGGCTCCCCGCCGCCTGTCAGCGCCAGCGCCGCGCTCCCACGCCCCTTCCCCCGCCGCTGGCCCCCAGCGCCGGGCGATGCGGGGCTCCCCGCCGCCGCCCTCCCTTACCTCAGCCCGCGGCCCTCGCTCTCCCGCGCCACGGCCCCTCTCCATTAACGGCCCACACCGGCGCTAAGCCCTCAAGCGAGCCGCGGCCCCCTGCCCCGAGCCGGCGCCGCGGGCCTTGGAGCGGCGCCAGCCGCCGGCGGTGTCGCCTGGCGGGCGGGGGCCGGGGCGGGGGCGGCCGCGCTCCTTGAGGTAAAGCCGCGGTGAGCGATCGGTGCGGTCTCGTGTTTTCCACTCAAGGCCGCCGAGGAGGGGACGGGGGCCGCGGGGCTGAGCCTCCCGCAGCCCCGGTGCCTGCCCGGGAGCTGGCGGGTCGGCCTGAGGCGGTGCGGGTACCTCCGTGACGGGCAAGGCGGGCGGGATGGCGGCCGCGGTGTCCTGGCTGAAGTCCGGCCTGACCCCGAGCTTGCGTCTCATCGCCAGGTGAAGCGATGGAGCGAGGTTATTGAATTGGCTTTGGGCAGGAGCGGGTCCGCCAGCCTCAGGACCCCGTGGGCCAAACGCATGGCCTCCGGCTGGCCTTTGCTGGGCTTTTCTCCCTGAACGTGCCCTCTGAACTCCACGGCTCTCGGCCGGTCTTGCTCTCGGCCACCTTTCTGAAGAGAGGAAGGTGGCTGCCATTTGTCAGCGGTGAGGCGAAGCTGGACCCCCGGGCAGGACTGAACCGCGAGGCTGGGCAGCGTGGCACCAAGCCCGACGTCGCGGCGTGCTGCCATCCTCACGCTCCGCAAAGAAGGGTCAGGAACTGAAGCAAGACCCGGTGCTTGTGTTTAAGGCACAAAAACGCACATTAGATGTTTTCAAGCGTCTCGAGTCCACTCTGCGGTCGTAACAGGGAATAAGCATTTGTCTTCCGGTGTCTGCGTTTTAATGTTTGTTAAATTAAGATAGTTTTTATGAGCTTTGGGTCTTTGGCGGTACCTTAATTGGTGTTGTCATTAACTGTTTTATAGCAAAAGCAAAGCAGTACGCTTAGCGTAATTAAATCTGGTGTGAGTAAAAAGTGAACAGAGATCATTTTGTGAGACGTAAATTTGAATTAATACTTCAGTCTTTAATGATGCAGCAACATCATTTAAGATTATTCAATATGGAGTATTTAAAGCAATTCAGTGTGGACTATTTTAGGTTTTCCTAGAGTTTTACACTTAATATTCTCATAATTGGAATATTAACAAAGTCCTAGTTTGGACTTTTTCCCTCTTTGCAAAACTTTGCGTATTCTTAAGAAATTCTACCCTGTGTCAGGTTATTCCTGGTCATTCTAAGTAACTATTTTTATGTAGTAGCTTTCACTCCCCCACAGTCCTTGTGACCTACACCGCAGCCTATATAATTAAATCCTCACAAGAGCTTGATAAGGTAGTCAGCAATAACATCTCTGTTTTCTAAGTGTGATCAAATGTCTCAGCTAAATCTCAGAGGGAGTCAACTGGGGACAGGATTTAACAGTCCTTTTTTTGTTCCTGATTAAGTTTTTTTAAAGAATTATATTTCTTAAGCGGGTTGTGTTGAGCTCTTTAAACGTGAAAGTTCAAAGCTGGTACAGATCAGCAAAAGAGATTCTGATAAGTTCCTCTCTTTAGAACAAAACTGGTCAGAATTAATGACAAATTTTCCTGATGTTTCAGCTGTTCGTCAGAGGAAAGGAAGACGTCGTCTGTCAAGCTATTGCTGTACCAGAAAGTGTCCTTTGGTGAAAATTGCTTCACTTGTTAATTGTTGGCAGTACTGCGGTGAGTGAAGTCGTTTCTATGTTAATGTACCACTGTTAGTAAAATTTTTTTGAGATGAAAAAACCTAAATGAATATTAGGTCATTGAACGTAGCAAAAATAAGATTTGCAAAATCAAAGCACACAATTGGAAGGAAGGCAGATCTCCAAAGGCAGATGGAGTGCAAGGTGATTTGGAAGCATCTGGTAAAATGCAAAACTGTACAGTGGCGTGTAAATTAACAAACTATAAACATTTTTAAGAACATTTGGCTGAGAGACAAAAAGAAATTCAACACAGTTAAGTTGTGCCAGTGGTGTCGAACTCACCATATTTATAAGAATATTTATCTGATTTTGTTTTGTATTTCCTGTATTTACCATTTAATAGTAGCACCACAGATCTTCTCTGCAGTATAGTGTTCTTGCTACTTTTAAGGATGCGAAAAAAGGCTACTGAATACTTTTCAAGTGCAGGCTGTCAGTCTGCCAAGACATCACTTGAAGAAGCTTTCTTGTTCAGGGGAAAAATGTGCTGCAGATGCACAGTCCTGCTCCATACCAGGTGCCCGGCTCGGCGTAGGAGCCAGGACACTGCTGCCTCTGCGGGGAAGGCCCTGGGGTCGGCATCCTGGGTGGCACAAACAGGGGCATGGCCAGGAGATCAAGGGGGAGATTAGTCCCTTCTGCTCAGCGCTCCGTTAGATCACGTCCAGATACCGTGTCCGGTTTTAGGCTCCTAGTACAGGAAAGGCGGTGTCAAACTGGAGCGAGGTCAGGGAGGCCCCCAGGGTGGCTGGGGCTGGAGCACTTGCCCTGAGAGGAGAGGCCACGGGAGCAAGGCTTGGTCAGCCTGGGGCAGGGAAGGCTTCGGGGACCCTACACCATCCAACGCCTTCCTATGAGGTGATTGAGAATATGGAGCCAGGCTTTTCTCAGTGTTGCAAGGGAGCAAGGTGAGAGGTGACAATAAACTGAAACTGAAAAGAAAGGTTTGGACTGAATGCAGGGAAAACCTATTCCCCATGAGGACACTCAAGCAGCGGCACAGGGTGCCCAGGGAGGTTGTGCCGTCTCCTTTCTTGGAGGTTTTCAAGACCCAACTGGTTCAAACATTGAGCAGCCTGGTCTGACCCAGAGCTGACCTGCTTTGAGCGGGAGGTTGGACAAGGACCTCCTGAGGTCACCTCCAGCCCAAGTTATCCCAACATTCTGTGATTCTGCACTCATAGTGCAGACAAGAAAGCCTGGGATATGGGTAATATCGTATTTCAAACCTTTGCATTTGTGAGCATCCAGCTTTCTCAGCAGCAGGAAGAAAAAACCATGCAGCATGATAGCTGAAAAAGCTTTCATCAGCTTGTGGTTTCCACTGTTCCTGGTGTAATGGAAAGATTTCTTCTGCTCCTCGCAGCAGCAAAATATTAGTAAAGAAAATTACTCCGGTCGACTGAGACATGCTGTTTCCATGTCCTCCTTCCAGGTAAAATATTTACTACCTGTTAAAGTGATTGAAGACCACCCATTCACTGCCTTTTAGAAACCAGTATATAAAGAGAAGAAAAAGGAAAATAAAGTACTCCCATTTTAAAAATCTGGAGGCAAGGAACTGTAAATAATACACAAAAAGTGGGAGACGGTAGGAAGAAATGTCAACCTTGGTGTGTTACTCTGCTGTGGTACATTACCGTAAAGAAAGATGAGTGTATAAATAAGTGATAGCAAGGGATAAATAAATGGACAGTGGATTGTTAAGACGAGGTAAGGTAATTGGTGATGTCCCAGGTAGGCTGAGAGACTTCTCTGCCCAAACATTAGTAAAATACTCAATCCTTTTTCCCATGCTGGCTGCCCCTGTCAAACAGAGCAAGAGAAGCGTTTACCCTTTGTGCAGGTTACCAAGTGTATACAGAGCAGCCTTCCTTAGGACCAAATCAATAAAAGCAAGGCAGGAAGAAAGGGCACTGAGGTTGGTCTTCTGAACCAATGCTGGCTCAGAATTGATGGTTTTGCTACAGTTTAAGATTTAGATTCTTTGAAAACAAAGCAGAGGCAAGCTGCGTGATCTTTAATGAAAAATGTTCAATATTACAAATGGGAAAGGAGGGAAATTAAACAACATTGCTCAGCGCAGATTGTATTGTGGCAGGTCACATTCTAGAGGAAGTTCAGAATACAAGAAAAACCTCTGAATACTTGCATGTGATGCTAGTGCTTATTCCAGCTTCAAAACTAAGCTAAGATACCTTAACAAGAAACCTTTGCTTGACAATGATATCTTGAACTGACAAGACACCGTTGGCACAGGTAGATGGACTGATGTGACATTGCCGTAGTGTGGCCGTAACTGCAACAGTTACAATAACAATCCAGTGAAAACGTCCAGTAGCAATCCAGAGGAAAAGCCTTTTGCCGGATCGTAAGAGAGCTGCACCAAGATATGGTAAAGGCAAGAATTCAGCCCTTCCATCAAGTAATAGTTCACTTTCATGAAGACATTGTGTTTGAAGTAGGGCTCCCTGGCTGTACATGGGCTTACTAGACCCAAAGAAATCAGTGATAGAGGATATCTTTCATTGGCAAGGCAGAAGTTATGTCGCTTTATGCAGCATTCAAACGGGCATCTGGAAGTGTAAGGAGTTACTTTGGATATACTTGCTAACGGTGTAGTAGGTTATGCCCAGCAGTAATAAACATCCGGAGACAGGCTTATCATCTGTTTCAGTAGTGGGTCACGGATTCTAGATGCTTGTTTGTCTACATGATGAAAATAATTCCATGTGTGTCCAAGTCAGCTCTGCTATAATCTGTATTAATTTCCTGAATGATAGGTAACATAATACCCCAGTAATATATTTTCAGAACTTTGAAAAGACTGTGGCTTTATTTTGAGACTTGTAGACAAAAATAAGGGAGAAGAAGAAAGCCATGGCATATTTAACTACTCAGAGAGGTAATGTGAATAAATGGGAATTGTAGCAGAATCCATGTTACTCAAGGATCAAAATGCACATATTAGGGATTCTATCAGCTTTAATGCTTTGGAAAAGAAGTTTTGCATGAGACACTAAAGGATCTTCAGTATTTAGGCCCCGCCATTATGAAGTCCTTGCTTTCAAAAACGTTGCTGAAAACCAGTGTGTAGCCAGCATTTGGACAATCAGTGCTGACCCAAGAGGGAAAGATACTGCTAAAAATAGCAGTTTGTAAGTCCTCGATGAGCTACGAGTAGCAGAGATGGGAGCAGATAGTAACGTAGTGGATCTTTTTTAGGAAGGGTCAAAGACTTGTTTTCCCCTCCAATGTATCCTAAAAATGTTGATGTATCTGACCCTCATATAGCCTTAATAAATTCATGACTGCAATGCGCTTCTTAAGCAGCGTGCAGAATGGCAACAGATTTTGAGCAAGCGGGAGCATAAAATCTTTCACCGGCTTTGATGGAAACAGTATCAGGCCAAGTTCTCTAATGCAGATTGCTTATAAGAAGGCAAAGATGAGGGAGAGTGTAGGAAAAAAATTATCTCAACTCTTAACTGGCCACATACTCTAATAGTTTTAGTAGTTGTATGGGCATGAAGCATTCCAGTGTAGATACAAGGCAAACAATCTCACAACCACGACTGGTGAACAACTGTGGTACAGTGGTATCAGTAACTGGTAGTAATTCAGGAATATTTAGTATTTTCCAGACAGTGTTTTCATAACACTATTAAACTGCACGGTTCTGAAAGTAATCATGTCAGCAAAGTAAAAACAGAGGTTAAAACTAGCCAAGAACTTCAGGAGTAGCTGCAAGATAATATTGTCTGCTTCATAAAATGAAGTTTCAGGCAGTGATCAGAGGATTTTGCCAATGTAAAAAATGAAAGATAGATAGTTCAAAACAGCAAACTCCCAAATTACAGAAATGGCTTACAAATGAAGGAGTTAATACATGAAATTCAGATTCTTAAACATTTCAAAAGGCAAAACCCTAAACTCACTTAGACTGAAAAAAATGTGTTTACAAAATCTGTAGCCTTAGGGCTTGTAGCAACTTTCTGACAGAGTTTACAGCCATTCGGGTACCCAAACATAGCTGTTGCTAGTTAACATTCTGGTGTAGATTCTTGCATGTGAAGCCAGGTGTCTGGTCCTCTAAGCTGTACTTTCAGAGCACGCTGAACTTTTTTGGCTTGAATTCACCAGTGTTTTAATCTCTGATAACAGAATGTTATTCTTGTCCGTCTTATTTCAAGGGGTGAGAGTAACACACTAAACATATATGGTTTCCTTCTAGTTGGGGGATGTTGTGTGTTATGACCTGTTCTGTGTAGCTAATGGATATTGAAAAATCAAGCTACAAAAGATAAATTCTTAAAGGATACCTTTCTATTCCCAGAAATCCAGGGCTGGGAGATAAAGACAAAAAAGCGGCCACTCATTATAAGCAACTAGGAAGGCAATAAAATGTTGCTCCTCTTGAATACTAAGTCAAATGAGTCTTCTAATTAGGAATATGTCTAGAAACAAAAACACTCTCTATAGTAACTGCTCTAAGACTTAATACTGCTAGCCTGGGAGAATTCTTCACTTTCCCATAGAGCATTTTTGTTCCCTTTTGAAGGAGATTAGAGTATGTGTGGGGCTGGCAAGCTGTCACTGACCACCTTCTGTTCTCTCGTAGCCATGTGCAATAAAGATTTTTAATCTCTTCTTCTCTTTTCGAGGGACAAAGTCCTGCCGTCCCATAACACGCTTCCCATTGGTGTCACAGCTAGGGGCCAAGGCTAGTTTCATGTGCTATCCAGGGGCTTCTGCAATTAAGCAGTTGTTTCAAAATAATTACAAATGAATCACTGTAAATCTGCTTTAAAGACTTAACATGACTCTGCTAGATTTGCAAAGAATGACTTCTTGAAATGCTTTGTGAAACAGAAGCTGTTCCTGTGGTTACCTTGCTCTGCAAAAGGGGAGAGGACAGAATCCAGGCTAGGTGTCAAGCTGCATCTGTTTTTCCTGTAACTCCTTTTTTTACCACTTTATTTACCTATTGCATTATAATAAGTGGACTGAGGGGAAAGAGATAATTTTTTAGCTTGTTTTTTGCCTTCTTGTTTCCTCAATATAGTTGAGGAGATTTTGCACATATTTTCAGAAGGATCTAAGTAGTCTCAGGGCAAAGAAGAATGCAGAATGCTAGCGCTGGTGCCTAGCAGAGGTAATTTGAACAGAAACAGGGAGGTGATAAAACCATTTTTACAACTCTTTAATTTGTGGTTCAGCAAACATGTTTGTAACATCTTATACTCTGCAGTAAGGAAACAAGTGTGATTAACACCTATCGAATGTGGTTTCCCATAGCGGAAATTCTGTACACAATGTTTTGAAATAGTTTTGTTTTTTTTTTTTAAATAACTATATACAAATTGCAAAGACAAGTTCAAAGGCCTTTGAAGCATGGAAGGTGGTAGCGTTTGGGGGAATAGCTCTACAGACTGAGACTAACCCATAATGAAGCTGTCTCTTGCACTGGTAAACTTTTCATTTGTGGTGAAAAAATTGCTGTCCCCTGGAAAACAAATTTTATAATTGCTGTTCTCATCCTAGAGCTCTAGGCAATACTTTAGGTACGTGCAATATTTTAGGTCTGTGACACAAGACAGCATGGCAGTAAGATTAGAAATGGGGCAATGTTTGCAGGTAGAAGCAATACCTGCATACAAGCTCTCCTTGTATGTGTATGTGAAGCAGCAAACTTCACTCTGAGTGTAGATGGAAACACTGAACTTGCCACTCAATGTTTCTGTATTGAAGGCCTGGTTTGTCGTTGGTTAATACAGCTATTGGTCTCTAATTAGGTGCAAGTAACAGCTTTTTCACAATAGCTGCCTGGATGATATTTAAGATAACTATCTGGTGCCCTCTTGTGGAGTTTTTCATATCAGAGAATAGTAGAATGAAGTATCTTATGCTGCCTTCACAGCACCCACAAAGATCTCTTTAAAGGAGGGTACAAATAACTTTAATCACACTTTAATTACATTTGTAATTGTAGCTGTATGAAACAGATGCAATCAAATACAGATCTTTTTCTGCAATTATTAGTTCTGCAAATATAGAGTTTTTTCTGCAATTATTAGTACAATCCTGCGAGTGAATGGCCCAAGCAAGAGCACTTTTGCTGAAGCTGTTGAAGGTTTATGCTTGCACTGAAAATCATGCAAGAGGTAAATAAGTATGAGGATGTCTTGGCCTGTTGTGTTTCTCTCTCCAAGGCCATTTAAAAAGTGGTGAACAAAAGTATATTTTTAAATAGAGAGTCAAGGATAAGGACAGAAGCAGGCAAAGAAGAGGAGAGGGGGGAAAAAAATGCTGGAAAAAAACCATCAGGATACAGTTTTAGTCATCCCTGGCTTAAGCATCAGTTACAGCAAATGAATGACTACTCCTTCCCTCTTTTTATACCTTATTTTAAAGGATTTCGCATAGCACAGACTTACCTTGTTTTGTAGCGGGTCAAAGCATGCAATCCCCATACGACTGTATCAGCACGCGGGGGCTAATTTCCGTAAGTGGAGAAGCTTAAGATGATTGTGCCACACTTTTCAAAGGCTGGTTAAATTTTGCAAAACTATCCCTGAGCTACGTGTTTCAAATATAATTCAGAGAGGTTTTCTTTTAACTCACCTGGTTTTTCCATTATTTGAACTTAAGCAGTGACCTCAAGAAATTGTGAAAAATAGGTGTGTGCCAGCTGTGTTCTTGTTCCAAGTCAGCATGTGACTCACCAAAGCAATTCTGCCCACTTCTTCATAACATGGCTCTTTTCTCATAAACGTTAAGAGTTGTTTAACTAAAGGCAGTCTTACTGCTATAGTCTGGACAACCCTTGAATTTGGGGCATATAGATCTGAGCTCTAACTTATTTCGGGGTGGTAATGCATATTGCACAAACTCACATTTCAGTCCAACGTATTAAATAGGATTTTGCAGTTAGAGAGTTTCTTTCCAAAGAGGCCCAGCCCAATTTCCACTTGTACTACAGACTGCCTATGTGAACCTAAGCAAGTCACTTCAGGTTTGAAAATCAGCTCCCACACCTGATAACAAAGATAACAATTGTCAGATAATCTTCTCAACGGCCTTATGAATTAGGGATCTGTAGTGGACTTTGATAGGTGTTGGGAGCAGGCATTATGTTAGGGTGGAGGTGTAAGGGAGACATAATTTCCCTTTTCGGGTTCCACCGCCACTCTTCTTTCATTATTTTCAGGCTAAGGGATGCAAAAGTGAGATCTTGGCTGTATGTCATTATTTGTTTTTAAAGTCTGTGGTTCTGCTATTTGGAAAATTTTTGCCTTCCAAATGACCAGCAAGAACACAGTTTAGAGAAAAATAGCCTAGACCTAGCTTCACACATCTGGTTCAAATCTGTGGTAAGAGGAGAAATGAGATGTGTAATACAGGTTTATGAACACAGCAGATATCTATGTCTGTGTGCACACACACACAAACACAGGCACGCACGCTGGATACAGAAGACACAAACCTTTTGGATTCAGTTAAATGAGGCGTAAGGCTAGTGAGAAGTACATAACTATTTGTTATAATGGTTTCCACTCACTTGTAAAGAAGCTGCATTTAGGAAGTCCGCCCTACTTCTCAATAGGATCTGACAATGAGGAGTGCCTTTTTGCTGAATGTCTTCATACAGTAAGACAAGAAAGGCAGTTCAGCACTTACTTTCGCGGTTTTTTTTCCTCAGATGAAATCTGTGAGAATGTGGATTTAGAAGTTAATTGCCTGGAAGTCAAATCCCATAGAACTGTTGGTCTATGTTAAAAGTTCTCGGAATTTATTATCATCTTTAGAACAAGCAGTGGAAAGGCTACAATCTATTTAAGTCAAAGAGGGAAAAATGAAACAAACCAATCTTTCCAGACAAAGAGACTGATGTGTATTAATGTACAGTCATTTTAAACTTCTGACACAAGATAATTCCATACAATATTTGCATTGTGTAGTTAAAAAATGGCAGTATTAATGCATGTTCAAGGTCAGTTAATTGGAAAGATTGATAATGTGCCTCAGGTTCCCTGTCATTATGAATTTATTTTTCTATATTGATTATTGCAACGTATATGAGTAAGTGTGATGAAAACAGATTATTTACATTACACAGCGGTGTGGTCTGTTGGGGCAGCACATTTACAAAGCCATCGAAAGTGGTTTCAGAGAGAGCTGACAGATTACTACAATGTTTATCATTGTTACAGTCTCAGTGGGAATCTGGTTTAATCTAATTAACATAACAGTGGGAACACAATGACAATAAAAATCAGAAGCACTAAAGACCTCTTCTATTATGTAGCCAGTGTGACTGACTGGAAAAGAGAGGTGTTGTAATGAATGCAGAACAGGAGAATGCTCAAGGGGGACTAATAGGTCAAAGAAGCTTTTCTTTGTACTCATAATGTTAAGCTGGGCTTTTTTCCCACACATTGTGCTCTAGGCACCTACTTTAGGTATTCTGAATTGTCCCCTCTGTGCTTACATGCCTCTGAATTGACTAAGCTAGCAAGATAGCTTTGGCCCTCTGAAGCATACCCAAGTTAGATGGATAGAGTGAGCTAAAGCTGAAGCTCTAGATTTCTGCCCAGGTCCAAACTTGTAAAAGTAAGCTACAATACAATTTGAAGCTGAGCTTAGATTCTCTTCAAAGGAAGAGAAATTGCGGAAGGTATGATTTGACAGATTTAATCAGAAAGACAAAAACCTGATTTTAAGTTCTTAAAACCAGATCTTCATTAGTTTGGGGTTTGTTTGAAACAAATTAAAAAAAAACAACAATTACAACTTTGGAATAAAAAAAATGAAGGGAAAGAAAGAAAGGAGGGAAGCAAGGAAGGAAGAAAATAGAACGTAGTGATTCTCTTCAGGTAGTGAATCCATGGTATCTACATGATTAAGATGCATAAATCGTACCTACTTCCAAAAAGAACATGAGTTGCTTTGAAAACTACATTTTCTCAAAGGTCAAATCTAAAGATTTTGAAACATCTTGAAGTTAGTGGAAGCAGGTGGGAGAAAGTTAACATCTTTTTTTAGCCATGAGCCATAAAAATAAGGTTTTTTGGTAATACTTAGCAAGAATAGAGAACATTTCGCTAAGAAAAGTTAAAGCAAGCCTACTTCAAACCCTGGAAACAATTTAAAGAATGCTGTTTGAAAGGAGTTCCAGGCATCACTAGTAATAAGCTAAGTGGTAGTGGGAGGAAACCATCAATAGATACCAAAACATTTAGTACCATAAAAGAGCAGGCATTGTTGGAAGCTTTGTTACGTTCTTTTGTATTCTTTACAGAACTGCCTACTGTGTTTCAGGAACAGGTATGCTGAAGTAAATCATACAGAAGGCAGTTTCAATTCGTGAAACTTTGTGGGTTCCTTTCCCCGCTACTTTCAGTGGTTTAATTTGCAGAAGTCTAGTGGGTTGGTGTGCATCAGGAGGTTTTGTGGGGAGGGACGACCTAAATCCACAACACGAGTATAGAAACAGCTTTCACAAACTTCCAGGCTTAGCACATGTCCTGGTCCTAAACACTTACCTCCAGCAGGAAGAGTTGAAGCCACACTATCTTATTCACCTAGGAGATACGACGTAATATCACATCATAGCTTAGTCAGACAAACAAAAATTACAAGTGCATTTTTAGGAGGCTTCATCCTGTCACTCAGCACTGGTCCAGGAAGTCTATAGAAAAAAAAAAATCTGAGTCTAAAGAAGTCAGTGATACAGAATTCTTGGACAATGAAACCATAGAGTACACACCTGTTTCCACAAAGAAGCTGAAAACAAGTTTTTAATGTTTTCTAGTAAATAATTTACAGTAGTATTGTGTAGCCATTGATCAGAGAATAATCGAACAGGCCACCCTGCAGAAAGATTTTTCAAAGGCGCCTACAGAAAATGAATGGCCAGTATCTATGATTTTTTACTGCAAACGGGCATCTACTTCTCATCCCCAAACTACAAGTAAAAAGCCTTCTAAAATCTATACATCAAATACAGTACAGCAGAGCATTAGCCAAAGTCAAAGCATTCTCTGTGTTGTTCTCTAAGACATAATTTCTCTTCTTAGTTTCTTGCAGCTTTTTGATGATAAACTAGGAAAATATGATAAAGAGAAGTCTTGCAACACTGAGTGGGGATGAGGAAGCAGTGTGAACAACTTGACAGAGTGTAAAAAAGACAACGGGGAGGAAGGAAACAGAAGAGAAAGTGGTTTGGCAATCAGCCTGTGAGAGGAGGATGTAGAAATGTGGTGGTTAAGTGCTAGCCCCACATTGTTTCCTCTTATATGAATTCTTAAACTCCTCAGGGTTTGTGTCCCACTCCTTGCCTTTTGTGGGAGTTGGGACCATACATTTTCATCTCCAGATGAAGAGGTGGGTTCATTCTCTCTCACACCAGGGGAAGAGGACCCATAGGTGGAGCAAATTTTCTATCTCAGAGCTGCTGTTTCTGATTATAAACTCAGCTGGATGACCAGAGAACCTGCTATCAGAAGGCAGAGGTCAAGCCACACCACTCTGAACTTCCTCTCCTGCAGATACAATGGTCTTTTTGTGCAAAACACTTAGATTTGGAACAGAGACACAAAATCTGCCTGCTTTTTCTTGCCTCTACTGAGTGCAGGGACGATCACTGCTACGTAGCTATTGCTACCTTTCTACAGAGATGCAGTAGCAGGAAGGCTGAAGGTGGTATGATGGTGGTGAGGAGGCAGTGAGGCTCAGATCAATTTGCTTCAACTTCAGCTGAACTCTATGAGGGGAGAGGTGGAAGAGGTAGAAAGATTATGTTGGGGATGTAAAGACACTAATACCCATTCAGGGCATTTTGTAGCAAGGGTACTTCTTGTCAATAAACGGGAGACAACCAACGGAGAGCTGGACCATGGTAAGTTGAGGATGCCAGGAATAATTTTGCTTTTAAAGAAAACGAATTGCCTGATAACTCTTCATTAACAAAGCTAAGGTTGCCTGGGAGCCTTTCGGAGTGTAATGACTGGCCACAACGTAGGTATCTGAAGGAGGTAAGGTTTGCTGGGTCAGGAGGGACTTTTGTCCTGAGAGACCTTACCAGAGGAGGAGGAGGAGGTTGTGGGAGAACAGCCTACACAAGTGAACGTGCAGGAGAGGGCGCCAGATAGCAAGGAGTAGCTTTTGCTGTGATACCGTCTTAATAAAATAGGAAAAGAACAGCTACTTTAAAGTTTTGGTTGAGGTTGTATTTTGCATAACCTCAGAGAGTGACAGTGGGCAACTGAGCATCCATGATTTTGCTAGCTAGTGTATTCAGCATCCATTGTAACAGTGAGGATATATGAATATCAACTGAAAATCTGATTCATGTCTGCAACTCCAGCCTTTGATCTGTTAGAAATATAATCTTTATCACTCCTTTATAATTAGCGTGAGAGAAAACTCAGTAGGAACTGTATAGCTTCTTTTATTGTTATTGTGTCACACTAGTACTTCAATTACAGCCATGTGATACCAGTCTCTACAGTGAACTAGTTCCTTGTTAAACTAGAAAATTCACTTACAAAGACTCTAAATTGATACAGTTAGTGTTGGCTGTCTGTGCTCCCAGAATATTGAATTAGGCAACATGCAACTAGGTTACAACTTCAGCTCTGTTTATTTTCAGGGCTGTAGCAGCACAAGTGCCTGCGCTTTGCAGACAGCGGAAACGTTCCGGGAAAGGACACTGGAGCCCTGTCAGACAGGGTCTGCAGACTCCTTCTGCGGTGGCAAAGCCAGCATTTACATGAGCTGCACTGAGTGGCAGCTGCTTCTACCCGTCCTATCCTCAAACACGCTTGGTGGACTTTTGCAGTCCTTCGCCTATTTGTACAGGTTGCCACTTGATGCAAAACTTTCACTGGGCTATCTTTAAATTCACATGTTCTAACTTCTCTCATCCCTTGCAGATACACCTAGACACAGCAGACATAGCTGTCATTTGTGCAACTCATTCTAGCGATAACTGTCATCGATGGCGACCAGAGTTAAGGCTGGTACTTCATGTACTTCATGTACATGAACTTCAGTTTATTTTTCCCTGTTTTCAGAGGATTTTCGTTTTGCACAGGGCAGAACTCTGGAACAGCTCAAGATATCACCGGGCACCAACAAAATCTTTTTTTTTTTTGTTTATTGTTTTTGTCCATGGACTAACAATGCAACCAATCCCTTCAGCTGAATGCCAGCAGCCAAGTGGCTAGCAGCGATAAAGAGAAGGAAGGAGGAGCAAGTGAGAGTTTGACCTCACAACCTTTGTTTAGATTGCTGGTTCTTTTTAGTATTTCCTCTTGTTATTCTTTCAAGTATTTGGGGAAAGAGAAGGGAAGTGTAGCCAAACTATTATGCATGCTTATTCCATAATCTAAACATTTTTATCGTCTCTTTTTTTTTTCCTTCTTTTTGGCAGTTGTTTAAATAGCTATAGAAATATACCAGAGAAATAGAGACTAGAGTCTAAAATTTTGCAAGATTTTATTCCGGGCAGTGCGCCAAATAACAGGTAATTGTTGGCAGGACTACAAGGTTAGTTTTGCATACTGCTTTCAGTCTACAGCAGTGATGTACGTGCACAAAATGAGGGTCGAATACAGGCCTTCAGGCAGTGGCTGGGACCTTTACAGCTCAATTATACTATATAGGCAAAGTCTTTGAAAAACTCCATTTTAAAATGGGATAGGTGGCTGTTGTAGAATATTAATGCCCTCGATTTCAGCCTCCTGCCCACTTCTGTGTTCCTGGTTCTCTGGTACTTGACAGAATACTTAAAGACCACCCAATTCTGTCCAGTACTTATGCAGGCTGTGCAAAGGGGAATGAAAGACTTGGACAAAAGCTAGCCTTCAGGTAGGTCAATTACTAAATATCCAGCATGACATCAGAAATAAAAGAAGGCCACTGCTCTTTCTGCTGTTGGTTATTTAGACAGGCAAGCACAAATTTGTGTATCTGAACACATCAAGGGAAAACACATTAAGGCTAATACAAACAAGTTGCTTCAAGGAGAAATTCTGTCTGGATGTAACTAAAAAAAATTCACTGTGAGAACAATTAAACATTGGAATAGGTTGCCAGGGAAGTGGTAGAATTTCCTTCACTGGAAATATTCAAGACTTCGCTTGACAGAGCCCTGGACAACCTAACTCGATGGCCCTGCAGAAGGTTGGACCAGATGGTCTCCAGAAGTCCCTTCCAACCTAGATTTTTCTGTGATCTATGATAATACTCCTAATCATCATGTTTCAAAGTTGGAATAACAGAAGAATGTTGTTATTTTCTCTCATGTCAGGCAAATGACGATTCCAGTGCCTACGGAAATACTAACTTTATTATGAAATAGGAAAGGAAGGAAAAGCAATAGTTGCATTTCACTTACAAACATGATTGCAACCAACTGTGGTTAAAACCAATCTGGTAAAGTTGAACAGCATAGATAACCAGGAGAATACAGGTTTCTGCTACGCATCATCAAAAAAAGTCGTGAAATGATCTTTTTTTTTTTTCTTCAGAGGGCTGCTTTACTGCATTAAATATGCCTGTATATTTAACACAGTACAGCAAAACTGCTGGACTTGCAATGATGGATGTGTGAAAGCTGGGAATTTTTTTAATGAGTATTACGCTTTCCTATAAAAGCCAAATAAACATTGAGATTTAAATTGCTCTGAAAAAAAACAGACTTACTAGTAATTTGATAGTTTAACAATTGTAAGTAGATTGCTATTATATAAAAATGCACAATTTAGAGCAAAAGGAGATATTAGGTATTTTCTAATTTCTACAGATCGAGACTTGCATTTTGCAGTGCTTCTACAGCAAACCGGGGTGTTTGGTGTTATACAAATTAGTGTTAACCATTTTAAGAGATGTAACAGACACTGCTAGCTTGGCCAGGCGCTTGACATGTGTATATGAGTTGCATGACAATAATGCAGGATTTTACTTTTCTCTTCTTATTTTTTTAGCATTAGTTAACGTAGAAGAATGCAGTTAACACAGAAGAATGTAAAATACAGCAAAGCTAATGCAACCCATTTTATTATAGATGGACATGTATGTTTCACAAGATACAGCAACTGCTGTAAAGATGCTAGCCAGAGAGAACCCAAGCCAGGTAACAAGCTAAAAAAGCAGATTACTTGTTACCCATATTAACAACTAGAAGAGCAACACAGTAAGCATAAGAAAATCAGTGCAGAGGTAAGTCATATACCAGTTAATTACATTTGCTTTCCTAAAGGACAATGAAAAACTCTGTGTCCAGATATTACTATCCAAATAAGTCTTGGTAATAATTAATTGCTAAGATTCTTGCTTCCTGCTTCACCGTAAGATGCTTGTTGCCGTTCAACATTACTGTGGCAGATCCTGTGCCATTAACAAACACATCATGACGCAGCATGTACTGGATGTGCTGGTGCCCTCGAGTAGGTGATGTCTTCTTTTGTCTGGGCAAATTCTTGTGTGACTGCAGATGAGCTGGAGAGGAGCATGAGGCTAACAGGATTACAAGGATCAGCGGGTACCTCACCCGCTGACATGATTAGTACATTGTGTCCTTTGTTGTGAAGGCTTAATCACTGTGTGGCTTTCCCATGTCAGAAGCTGGGCTTGGATGGATGGACTTGTGCTCTAGGCATCTAAACTTAATGAACAGAAAAACTTGTAAACATTTGGGGATCCATTTATTGTAAGTTAACAACCTAAGAGTGCTAAGGTGTTTATAAAATCATCTGGAAAGAAAATGAAGCAGACCAGACAATCGCTTCTGAGAGAGAGGGGGAAAAAATATCAAAAATCCAAACTATTCAGCTTTCCTTTGTGTATCTCCTTTTGAACTCTTGCAGCCCATTCAGTGTGCGGGATGGTTTAGCAAATCCTGTTTCAATCACTACATATGCCTTCTTGGATAGGCTCCTGATGAGAAGCTTCTCCACGGAAAATGGAGACTTGGAACAGGAAGGCTGTGTTTAAACCCCATGTTTAGTCTTAATGAATATACTCAGAATAAAAAGCAACCAAAACCATCTGTGCCCAGAAGAAGCAAATCCAGATGTCGTGGGGATTTAGTCCTCTCCTCAGTTAATCATGTCTGCAGGATTATTCAGCTTCTGCAGCATATGCCTGCTGTACTTTTGAAGGATAGTTAACAATACATGAACATCAGCTCACTTGGGAAGAAAGTTTCAGTCACATCTTTGTTAATCAAATGGAAACAGAATTTCTTACTCCTCTAAGTAGAGTCACGCTACAATTTACTTAATTAAGAAGAAAAAATGACAGGTCTAATTTCTAGCTTTTGATGTCTTGCCTCACTAAAGTCTGTTCAAAGACAGTGTGGTGCCTTGAGCCTTCCTCTTTTGCCTGAGCTGAAAGCCTTTAACACTGCCTCCTGCAAATTCCACCCTATAGACTCATTTCCACCACTTACGAAGGTTTTTCTTTTTGTCTTCCCAAGCAGGTGTGGCTGCCCATTTGAGGGCAGTAGAGAATCCATTGGATCTCCGACAGACGGATTTATATCCTGGATTTTCTGCTGAGATTGAACTGTGCCGCCTTGTTGGCCCTTCTGTAGCTGTGTGAGCACTAGGCAGTGGAAAGTGCAGTCAACTGTGGTTTTATTTACTGATTTCTATACGCCACCTCTATTTAAGGTGAGGGAACAAATCAGTGCGTCTTGTTTGACAATGAGGAAGCTTGCTTCAACAATTAATTTGTAAAGGCCTGTATGTTAGCTGCTTTGACATGAATGTCCTAACTAATTAAAGTACAGCCTCTAATGGCAGCTGAGCAGGAATGATCACCTCTAGCTGTGTCGTTTAACAGATTTCATAACCTAGTGACTAAGCAGAGAAGGAAATGGTGTTTGAATTTACCAAATATGATTTGTGTATTTAGTAAATAAGAAAAGATCAACACATATAATTTATTTTAATTTACATATATACAAAACCCTGTAATTACTTGGCCACTGGGACAGGCAAATGGAGCATGCAACAGCTGGAGGCGATTCTCAGCTCTAGGATTCCTTAATTTATAGGAAATAAAATCAAGAATCACATCTTAAAGATTCTGAATTTCACATCCTTATTCAGAGTCTTCATTCCTTTCCCAAATGCCCTTAGTCCCGTGTCATGTCCTAACAATCAGAGTTTCCTCCTTACCGATTTCCATTTGTATTGGGTTTGCTGCACCTCTTTACTTTCCTGTTCTTCTAGACCCAGCATTGCCCCTCCAACCTTCCAAAAGCAGACTCCAGCTTCAAAGAGTCACAAGGCTGACATCAAAAGAACAAGCTTAAAACAGTGTTCATGTTAGGTTCCTGACATGGCAGGTGACAGGGCCAACAGCACTCCTGCAGTAAAACCAGAGAGGGAAGGAGAGAAGACCAGGGGAACTTTTCACCACAGGGCTTGAAGATAAATTATTTCAAAGTTAAGGTAAGGTGAAGTCTCTTGTTCTTGTGAGGTTACTGGTTTCAGAAGATTTTCCTACATAAGTACTCATGGTGTGCAGAGTGCTTTTCCTTCTCCCGAGCCACTGTCTAGAGCTGTACTTGAGAGAATCTGTTTATTATCATTTATGTAACAAATGAATTTTTGAATCTGTTTTTAAAAAGCAGCCTTGACATGCAAGCTGGTAATATGCCCAAAGTACTAAGAACTTGTGTATTTTGTTATAAAGAGTATAATTTGCTCAGAGTATATTTAAAAGTTTTTGTTTGTACTCCACGTGAACTGGGAACCTAAGACACGCAGAAGGGCCTGTATGGATAGGAAAGAAAAGAACACACTTTCTCTTGAGTGCATACCATTAGCAGTGTGCTATTCTCCTACTTTTTGAGAAGCAATTCTATTCACGCAGCATTCTTATGTTTTTCTTACCTAGTGTCCTTAAGGCCCAGCTGCTTAAATCCCCCCACTCAAGAATTTCAGGTGTCAAAAGAGAGAAAAGCTTCTAGCCCTCATTTACAGCATAGTTTTCATGACCCCACCTCACTTTTTGACAACTAAGAAAAAAGAGGTTTTACCCCATGTTTTCTACCTTTCCTCTAAAAAGTATTTATTTTTGAGGAACAAGATGTGTCATGTTTGGATACCAAGGATGGAAATTCTAGATTTTTAGCAATGCTAACATCTAGCAGAGCCTCGCCGTGGGCTAGTTGTATATATATTTACTAAATGCGAGTGAAGAACTACTGAACTCTGATGTGTCACCATTAATGCATTATGAGAATGTTTCATTGCTGAGAAGTTTAAAAAATCTCTCAGATTACATATCAGATTCAATTCTGTGGACAAAATTGACATTTATGAATGATTTGCAAGCAAGCAGGGTAAAATGATGAATGTTATTTATAATTGGTATTTTATGAGCACTGGTATTCAATGAGTGTTAAAACAAATATAGTTTACCTGTTGAATGGCAAGAAAACATAATTGGGAGGAAAATAAGGAGTGAGGAAGGCAGCAAAGTCTCCTCCTGCATTAGGTTGTGCACTCAGTGGCCCAATGCCATTTTGACCCACACCACCTTTTAAACTCTGTTTTTTCACAGAGCTAGTGAAAGACAGAGATAGAGCTACAAATTACATAATTTTACCACCAAGATACGGTCTGCTATTGAAATACACCTTTGCCTCGCTTTTCCTCCTTCATGACTAGTTCTGACTGTCATCCATACTTTCTGAAGTTACAAAAATAAGGGGTTTTATCTGATTTCTTTCTCTGAATAATGACCATAAACACCATTTTTATCTCTTCCCTAGAACATAGTAGCGCTTCATATACTGTCTTCACATCATGCCTTTTC
Source organism: Pelecanoides urinatrix (assembly GCA_013400755.1). Classification (NCBI taxonomy): domain Eukaryota; kingdom Metazoa; phylum Chordata; class Aves; order Procellariiformes; family Procellariidae; genus Pelecanoides; species Pelecanoides urinatrix. The sequence continues at coordinate 72,055 of VZTQ01002345.1, read as the reverse complement.
ATTTCATCTCGATATAAGAAAGAATTTTTTTACAGTAAGAACAATCATTCACTGGAACAACCTCCCCAGGGACGTGGTAGAGTCTCCATCGCTGGAGGTTTTCAAGATGCAGTTGCACAGGGTGCTAGATAATCTCATCTAGGTTCCCTTTCCCATGAAAGGTTGGACCGGATGATCTTTTCAGGTCCTTTCCAACCTGGGCGGTTCCATGATTCTGTGATTAAGAATCTATTAAAATCCACTCTTCTGTCTGTGGGTTTTCAGCGCTTCTTGCCGGTCTCTCAGAATTAGGATAGTAGCTAAAGCACAACCAACGCTAATTTTTTTTAAGGCTATTTTATCAAAATATTATTTTTGGCTCTCCAGCCAGAACAGTTGTGATTCTGTTAGAGTATCTTCCACAGCTAGATATTAAGACCTCCTCCCTACCTTTTGAAAATAACTCATAAGAATAACGTTCTTCTGTGTTACTTAGATGGAAAGAATTCAGAATATATTTCAACCAACACTCCTGAGAAAAGGGCTGCTTTTATCTTCTGACATTTCTTGCCAGTACTACTTTCTGCAACCTGGTTTTTGGCTTTCAGACAATAATGATTAACAGATTCCTCTAGCAATAGATAATTATTATTTATCCACGATGGTTTTATTATATTTGCAGCTGTCTTTGTCAACAGCATCTTGTTATCCTGCTTACAGAAGTCAGCGGTCTTAAAATGGCTACTTTCCCTTGGAGAAATCTTATAAGGTAGTTTTGGATAATTACTTTTCTCTCCCAGTGGATTTCATACGCATTTCACTTAAATGCTTCTGGCTGGTAACAAACTGTGTTTCTGAGGCACCCAGAGGTTGTGGGAGAGTACGCACAGGACGAACCCTGTGGTTCCCTCTAAAGTAAAGGGCACAGTCAAGTGCTATTAGGCAGCATGTCAAAGCAACCGGTTCCTTGGCATGTCTTATCTACAATTAGACAAGTGTTGGTACACGGGAGAAGTAGCTAACCGCATGGCAAAGATTTTATCAGTCCCTCTGATGACACATCTGCAGTTTGTCAGCCCTGTGGTCGCGTTAAGGACCGTGTGTTTGTCTAACAACCGCTGGAAGTTTATTACGATGGTATGCCCATTTGTGTTGAGAATGGATCTCGTCGTCGTGTCTATGTCTGTGGCACATCAGGGTTACATTACAGTTCCCTCTGCAGGGGGATAATAAAGAAGTGATTGTGGAGACAACCTCCTTCTCCCCTCCGCCCAAAATAGAGTTGAGGCTGGTGCAAAATAAGGCAGTGTAGTGACTGTGCGCTGCACTTTTTGGGTACGAGAGCTCCCAGTACTTTCACTGGCTGCCTCGTGGGTACAGACCGTGAGTGAAGCTTGGACTCTGGTGATGTAAGAAACCACCTCTCTCCTGATGTCAGGCTGCCACAAGTGAAGTCACAGAGGCGGCGGAGACAGGTCTTCATTCCTTTGTTGGGGAGGAGGTGCTTCTCCTGGTCCTGTTCACTCATGAGTTCGCTTTCTCTATGGGATGCAAGAGGTCCATCATGTTGCCCTTTAGGGGAACAAAACACATGTTTAGAGAAGGAACTCTTTGGGAGAGTAAAGGAAAAAAAATCCTCAAAGATCAGGATTTCATAGGAGAAAAAGTGGGGAAATACTTGTTTTACCTCCGGTGGTATTTTTGTTTTGATAGTATTACTTTGTCATTGGTAGCTGCGGTGCGGTTATGTTACATCAGACTAAAATCACGTGGCCAATTTCTTATCTTAAAGAAGGATAGTTTTGTTATTAAGCAGTACAGAAATAGAAACATTTATATGTGTTCCTGACTTTGCTCACATTTCTCATGGTATCTTTTTAAGATGCTTAAGATAAAAACTTTGCCATTAAAACACAGCATTTCCCTATCTTAAAAGGAAAATTGTGGTCTTTAATTAGCTAGCATTTGTGAAATGCTTGGGGATCAGGTATTACCGAAGTATAAAATGTTATAATTAAAAAAACTATTCAGTTCTCATTTTGTTTTTACCCTAGCTGTAATTAGGCAGGGAGGTTTCCCATTCACTATGCACGCTGACATCTGTTCTTGGGTATAAAGCTTCTGGGATTTGGCATATTTTCATCTGCTAAATGACGAGACAGAATAGCAATCCAGTTTACGGCTCATGAATTTTCCACAGTTTATCTCTCCAGACTCCTGGAGCTGACTTGCATATTACATGTGACTGTACATTATGAAAGGCTTCTCAAATACATTTGATAAAAGATATGCTACACTGAGCGCAGGCCAAATTCTTCTCTAAGTTAACGCCTTTAAAATGCACAACAGTAAACAGTATTTCCTCATCGTTATCTGCTCACGCAGCTCAAAGATGTGCAAGCGAGCAAACCGCCTTTCTGCGAGCAAGTGCAAAGCCCTCAAGCAGAGCTTAACAACCAAATATCTTGATAATGGAGTCTGATTCGCATTTGACCTCTAGAAATGCTGTTGATTTACTATTACATTCTCAGCTGAGTTATCTATAGACTTGCGAAACGCTGTTTTAGTGGTGCTCTGGATGAACCTGGTCTCCTCAGGGTAGTTAAAGGGTTGCTCCATTACGCTGCAGTACAACTAGCATGTGCCCAGAGAGCGTGAATTTATACTGAAGTTGCCTTCAATCAGCTTTCTTGAAGGAAGAGGCTGTTTAGCAGAATACCGAACTTGATATTACATATTGTCTTCAAAATTTCAAATCTGGTCAAATTTAGTGTCAGTTTTAAAAGTTTTAAGATTCAACCTGAAAATTTTTAACCATCCTGCGATCAACTGAGTGGCAAAGTGTTAAACGTACTTAACGCGCAATCCACGTAAGCGAAGCTTAACTATGTTAAAGCAATTTCACAGCAAGTGACAGATGTGTACAAGCCCAATGAAAAGTATTTAAGTCTAAATTACAAAACTTCCAGTCACTGTGAATCTCCAGCATGTCGGCACAATCCATATTCATTGCAACTCATCAACTCCATACTAAACATATGAGGCACAATGGCACGCTGCCCATTCCCGGTAGAATTAGCATTATAAAAACAGCAAAACAGAAGAAAATACCTTAGGAAGTCACATATGGTTCAAAGCCTCACTGAAATTATTATTCAGAGGCAAGGAAATTCGGATAGCTGTTCCACACAATCTACGCTGCTGTGCCAAGGATCTGCAAACCGGTGCTCTTGCATGTTTTGGTTTGATCACTGGACAATATTTACTGAAGTGACATGCATTTTAGCGCCTGCTTGTGTAGGTTTATCGTTCATCCTGGAATCATGTGTCAATAGCATCCTCCATGGGCCACCAGGATTCCCAGTAAGAGGCTGACTGGAGCGGGAAGGTACGGCCCTGCGGGCAGAGCCGTATGAATCCCATGATGTCTCAACATGCCTTGTAGAAGACGGCGTCCTATTTGAAGGACGTTTCAGGTGGTTCTTCCTTCATGAAAAACGTTGGAGAATATTTCTAATGGACTTCAATCCCACGATACCTACTACATGTGCAATCAGTGGTCTTTAAAGTAGCCTCCGTGGAAACTTCTAAGTGTGTCTCCAGAGGGAGGTGGATTCTGAGGGGGGGTCTCCGGAGGAGACGGGGGCTGTGCGTTGCGATGGGCCAGAGACAGCCGCTGGGGACACGCTTCCCGCAGATGGCCCTGCGCTCCACCTCCCGCTCCCCGCTCTCCGCGGCAGCCCGGGGCCCCGCTCCCGCGCCGGGGACGAGGGGGGCGGCCAGGGGGCGGGAGCAGGGCCCGGAGCAGCCCTCCTGCCGCCGGGCCCGACCTCNAGGGGAGCGGTGTGCGATGGGGTTTCCAACTGGCGGGTTTTTAAACGGCAATGCTTTAAAAATTCCCCATGAGTGAGTTATAACAGGCCGAAGAGTAGAGGGTGAAAACTTTCAGGAGTGTGGGGAGAGGCGACCTGAAACTGCCCGAGTGACGGCGGGGTCCCAGCTCCCCAGCACTGGCAGCTGAAACCTGTAGGGCACTAGGTTTCACCAAGGTCGATCGGCTCAAGACCATACGACCTGATGTTTTGCAAAGCCCATTGAAAGCAATGGAAAAACTGCTAGGTGGGTATTTACGTAAACTATTCAAACTTGTGTAAGAACGGGTTTTTTATCCCATTAAAATGTTAGGGGAGAGAAAACAAAAAAAAAAAAACAACTTGCTTTAAATTTGTGCGTATTAGTATTGAACTATGAAGGAAAAGAGCGTAATTCTGTATTTTGGGGGGGTATTTTTGCTATTTGAGAAGTTAAAAGATGAAATACATCTTGCCTGAAATACTCTTGCCTGTCTACCTAAGCTCCTTATCGGTAAGGTAGCAGGTAAAGTATTTACAAAGCAAATTTTAAGGCTGGAGATTTACAAGCGAAATAAAAGTTTGCATGTGAAAAGGAAGCCCTATTCCAGTATATTATATATTATGCATCTGAAGCCTGTGAGAGTCCTCGCTGCTGTGGACTGGGAGATGAAACTCGGCGCTGATGATTCAGACCGTAGGGTGACTCCTGGGTGGTGCCCGCAGCCGAGCTTGTCCTTTTATTCTGTTGCTCTGGGATTTTTTTGTGGTGTAGAGGGAGTGCAAATGTTGAACCGCTCTTCTGTTAGGACTCTTTTGAAATCACAGTGCATCTTTCAAGAGATTCCCATAGTGGGAAAGACGTCCAAATATTAAATGGCTTTCACCCAAAAAGCAGTCGGCAAAGCTGCAGGCCTCACATGTGGAAATTTTTCTACAGTGTCCCCTCGGTATCGTCATTTTTTCCTGCCCTGTTGAGGGTCGTTTCAGGTCTCATCAGAACCATGAGGGTGCAATCCCCATGGATTCCTTTTTTTATTTACACTCATCCCCATGCTGCAGCCAAAATTGCACTTCCACAGTTCAGCATGTCAAGGTTTTTGGTCCCTGACTGAGTGCGGGCAGTTGTGAGCGCCTGAAAAGGTTGATGTCCAATTACTGAAAAAAAAAAGTAGGATATTCAGGGAGCTTATTGGCTTCTTCACAGCTGTGCAAGAGGAAATCGTGCAGGTCTTTGCCCTGGACATCATCTAAAATTAGAACGGGGAACTCATGTTGGAGGGTTGGGAAATCCTTATCTGTGCAGACATGTGTGAAACTGGACTGGATGTACGTATCTGAGACTTCCCTGTCGCTCAAAGGGAGGATGCCTTTGCCTTGCGGAGAGCTGAGTGGCTCTTCAGACACATCTCTGCTTTGTCTATCACATCTTTGCAGGCGCAAGCGATAAAGCAAAATCATTGTGAAAAAAGAAATTAAAACATTGTGCTTATCCCCCGGCTCAAGTCTGCTCTTCTTGCTGTAAGTGAGGATCCCCCACTCTAAACTCTTGCTTTGAAAAATAATTAATGGGGCACTTTGTATGGAGGCTGCCCCTAAATTAGTACTTCCAAGAAGGAAAAGGAATTGGGAAGAGCATCTTAAATCAAAATAGAGTGCAGTCCAGCCAGCTCGCCAAACCTACTGCTCGTGTTGAGGCCAGAGTCTGCAAGATTCAGACTTTGCTTATCTGTCTTATACATCTTAGTCTGATGTATTTCCAGAGCAGGTGCCGTGGTGAGCTCTCCTCGTTTGAAGAGGAAGCGGGCTGAATCACTGATTCTGTAGATTGAAAAAGCAGCATTTTTTTTAGCTGGCTTTGTAAAGGTTAGGTGGGTTTTACTGGGGGGCTGGGAGTTTTGGAGTTGTTTTCCCTCCAAAGATGACGCAGGGGGGTCTTTAGTAAAAAGGGAAGGGAGTTACCTGCTTTTTGTCCATAGAACTGTCAATCCATAGTGCTTGAATGGGACGGCACTGGGGAGGGAGGTCGTGAGACAGCAGGCTCGAGGATGCTGCCTCACGCATCTTATTCAGAGACTATAGCCAGCGACATTTTCCAAACTTGGTGCGTTTTGGGATGCTCACTCAAACATCAGTAGACTCAAGGCAGGAAATCCTGAGTATTACTTCAGATGAGAGTTTGGCCTAGATTGTCTCTAGTGCTCCCTCCCAACCAGAGTTTCGGTAAACAAATTTATACTTGCAATTTATGCATCCTGGTTTCAGCACTAGATTTTTGCATCTTCCTTAAGCATAGTTTGGCAATGACTCGTGACCCCCTCTCCTTGCCTTTGCAGCAGAAGCTTGCTGTGATTAAACCCTGGCGTTAGTTCCTGCCACGCTAACCTCAACCTGCAGCAGAGAAAATTATTTGGGTGGGATGTCAGCTCTGCAGCGTGCCGGGCTGCTCTCTGGAAGGGGGGGATTGGCCAAAATTGCGTGGGGCAGAGTTCAACATGACTGCTTGGATGTGTAGCAGCATTGCCTCGTGGTTGTTGTCATGATGGTGTAATTTGATTTCTTGTTGCCGTAATGATAATTTAATTTGTCTGAAGTGGTGTCCCTGTGTCGTAAAGCCTTGTAGTTTATTTAAGCTAAACCACAATATAACGAATGGAAAAGAGGGACTGAGGGCTAAAGGGGTGGATGGAGTTTTCAGCAATAAACTGATACGGTTTCTTCATCAACATATATACAAATCTAGAGATTTTCTAATTTCCCGAAGTCCGTTTGCTCACATTGTTTGAGGGATGAGAGGAGAAAAAAACAAGGACAAAAATTATGTGATATGTAAAATTATGTAAAAAAAAAATGTAAAAACATACATGTAGGTGTCTGTATAAACCAGCAAGAACATGGCCCTCAGCATGGGCACCCCCAGGTAGAGCCTGGGAGACGCTTTGCTCTGTGTGGTTCCCCGCGGGTGAGTAAGGGCGAGCCTCATCAGACCAGTCAGAGAAATGAATCCCGGAGAAAATCATGAAGGCATCCTACGCAGAGTCTCGATTACTGAATGCAAAGGCTGTGATTTCCACCTAAACCTACTTCAACTGCTGTGCTCTTGAGGAAGAAGTGGTAGTATTGAACCAGCCAATTTGCAAATCGTTGAGAGCTGTGTATACTTGTACATGGGGCAATACCTTGAGCCATACCTGAAAGTCAGCTAATATAATTATTGACATGGTAATGTGTGTTTCCTGCAGCAAATAATGTCTAGGAAGAGAATATACGATGCCAGTGTGTAATTTTTCAAGTGGTGTTGGCAGTAGCATACACGTGAGGCTGTGTTTGAAATTGCAAGAGCAGGGATCATCCTTGTGAAGTTTGAATCGGGGACAGGTACTTCACAAGCTGCCTAAAGACTTATTTGGGGATGGCAGTGTTTTGCGAAACAATTTTTATACTCAGAAAAATTCTGCATTAAGAAACTATATATATAGCATGAAGTTCCATTTTGCAAGCTGTCACGAAATCTTTTGTCTTTTTCAAGTAGAAATTAATGAAAATTGGTAATTACCATGGGATGAAATTATGAATAAGAAGTCAAGACTCGATTTTCCTTACTGCTACATGAAGGAAATCAATGTCATAGTAAAGTAATAGAAAAGTGAGAGTCAGAAGGGACTCCTGGGAGCGCTGGGGACAGCTTGTGTCCGCTGGGAGAAGAAAGGACCAGGGGAGGAGGTTATTTAGGGGCGAGTAGGAGGCCATGTAGTACCAGTAAGGAGGAGCAGGGCAGGAAGCCAGACCACATGCACTGCAGCATTACTCGTCTTGAAACCTTAGCAGTTTCAAAGGTGTCTTCTGTTCTGTGTAGCACGAGCTTGTTTTTCTAACCATACCTGTGGAAAAATATTTTTTCCTATTTATTTAAGATCCTTAAGATATTTTAAATATGCATGTTATAAGCAGTAAAATTATTTAAAGCCGCCTGAAATGAAAAGAAATTTTTACAGTAATTCCTCTAGGTTTTGGACTGAGCCCTTAAAAAAGAAGGAAAGACTTATGGAGGAGATAATCCTTCTTTGTAGGGTTTTGGTGAGACTACATGGAAATTATTCAGGATGCGAGTGAAATAGATGGAGTTTAAAAAATGACAGTAATAATTAGGAGACTGGGAGTTGGTCATGTGAAAAGAGTTTATTAAAAGAATTCATGCTTTCAGTTTGATGAGGCGTGGGCTAAACTTGTGATGGGAGGTGTTCGTTGCATAATTTGTCTAATGATATTTAACGAGCGTTACACCCAACAGGGAGCGGTATAGGGTGGTAGTGGGGAGTTATGGACTCAGGGTACAATCATGAAACTGGGGAGAAAGATGAAAGTGCCTGTTAAAACAACTTAGTAGTATGCCCTGAGAGGCTGTGCCGGAGGTTTCAACATCGCTGATAGAAAGTTTTTGCTTTGGGTCTCTAATATTAGACAAGAAACAATCAAGGAAGCAGATCTCACAGTGGGAATAAGGGAGAAATGGCCCTGAGGGTCTTAATGATTTTCCATTTCTGTAATCTCAGCAGCAGCAGTAGTAGGGGACCAAGCTCTGCTCTGTCACGTATGATCTGTTGGGACCAAATTTTTTTGAATTGGGAGAGGTGGAGAGATTTCAAGCACCCAATGCTGGTAATTTCACCAGGTACCTCTTCAAAACAGTTTAGCATTCAAAAAATTGAACTTCTCTGAAGGTTGATAACCTTTTATTAAAGGTGCTCAGCGTGCTTAACCATATCCAATCTACTTATTTCTATAAACATAAAGCTGTCCAGAGGACAAGGCTCTGTAGTCCTTTGCTGTTTATTTGTTTGTTTAAATGCAGTTTTTCTTTCTTCCTTCCTTCCCTTCTTTTCCATCTCTTTCCTCACGCAGGCAGATGGGACGGCCCAGCCGAGGGACGCAGCGATGGCGCTGTGACCCTGCAGCACCCAGGGATGCACCCTGCGGGTTTCCTCATTGTTCAGGACTTTTTTGCAAGCAGACCTTCCAGCCGTTCTTCTTTTCATTTGACAGTGAAAGCTATTACTTAACGTCTGTAAGAAATTTCTTTCTAGTCATTTGTTTTGCCAATGAATTTCAGTATGTTATAAATTAGGATGGGGTTTTTTTGCACAAGGATAAAACACTTTAGATGTGTTCCTACATGATGCAGCATACTTAGAAAAATCAGATAGACTCCTCCTATTTTGTCAAGTTTTAGAGACTGAAAAGGAGCCTGGTTTACCCTTTACTTAAAAGACAAGATAAGGAAATCAGTCGCAAGCTTTACAGGAAGCCATGTGAACAAATACCATCGGTTTTACGGAGATAAGTCCCACCGACTCGGAGGGAGATAACCCAAGCGCCTGATACAGCTCTGGAGTGAAATTCTTGCCAGCAGCCAGCCGGCGTGCACATGGCCACGAGCAGGGATGCTGGAGGATGGAAGAATAACTTGGAATTAATTGTGGAAAAGTTGGCCTTTTTTGGACAGGCACTCAGACTGGATATTGGATTTTCTGCTTTAAACTGTCGCGTAGTCCTTCTGGTTTTAATTTGGTGTACGACTGCAAGTATAACAGAGTTTTGTAAAAAATCTGGCCGCACTTACTGCCTTTTCTCTCAGCCTGTTACAAGCTCTGTCTTGCCGTGTTTTGGAAATCCTCTCTCTTTCGTTTTCCGCAGGTGAGCGTGGCTGTAGCAGCATATAGAGCAGGAGTGTGGTGTCTCTCTGGACTTACTAGCATCTGCTTCGCAGCTCTTAGAGGGTGCTTTTCATTCTCACATTCTGAGGTTTATGGTAAAAGCTGATACGATTTTTCTGCGATTTCCAAAATCTAAGGAAGAGGCAGAGTAATATTTTCTTTTACAAACACGTATTGAATCCAGAATTCATGATGGCAGGTTAGCACTTAGCAAGTACTATCTAGTCCAATCCAAATAGGCATAAATACCCAGGGAATACAAAAAATGAAGTGAAATGGGTAGGAAATTAAAATTTCAATGTGGATATGAGTTTCTATTCTTCATTATATTCACCTTCCTAAGTGTCCAAGTTCTTGAAGACCTTAAGAAATGAGATTTTAAAGAAAAATCCTTTTGGCTTTACTTGCTTTCTGGGAAGTTTTAGTCCTCAGCAAGGTTGTTGCTGTTGGAGCCAGTGGCAGATTTTCATCCTGTAGTTTTAATAAATAGTGCCTGTCTGTATTGGAAAGGAGAAGCAGCTTCTCTGTGATTCTTATATTCTTTAATTCAGGGGGCCAGGCACTTTATCTTAGCTTTAGACTAAATGAAAGCAAAAGGCGTCCAGGGACACGATTGATGGGAAAGGTATTTGCCACCCAACTTGAACAGAATTTGCTGTTCTTGGTAACTTCCAGATTTCAGCTTTGGGAAATTAAGGCAGGAGATACCTTCTCTGTTCAGTTTCCATTGCTCGTATAGTCACATTTATTAACTTCTTTCAAAAGTACCACGAGCAATTTTGGAAGTTTACAGTCCTGTCTTGCAACGGCCATGGTCAAGAATTTCCCTAATCAAAGCGGGAGGTAAGATTTTGTTCTTCAGTTTGTCAATAAAAGGATTGTCCGTAATCGCGTCCCATTTACCTTCTGTAAATGGCTTGAGGTTTTCATAAACCCAGACAACTCAGTTATCCGTTTTGTGGCACAGCTCTGTTTTCTGCGGGGAAGCCGAGTTAGGCTCCTTGCCCGTTCAGCAGGATCTTCTCAAGCTCCCTTACACCAAAGCAAACTATATTGCTTGCGCAAGAACTAACCTTAAAGATGATGTGCTATATAACGCTTGCTGCAGAGCCTGGGTTTGAAAACTGAAAGGTGGTTTCTTTCGGGGAAAGAAGGTCTTTTTCAGGTAGTATGAGTGAAGGGAAACCCAACTGCTGGGTGGTAGGGGGAAGGCATGTGGCATTTTTCATGCTTTTCTGCTGTCTGTGTAGAAGAAACTACAATGTTGAATTAAGCACGAGTATCAACGGAAAGAGCTTCTTCTCAATAGAAAAAGTGAGAAATATGCTCACATTTTCCAAAGAAACTGTAATTGAGAGGCACACTGTAAGTATGGAGTCTGCTGCTCTTTGGTACTTGATACCTTCTGAAATCTTGAAGATTGGAGGTTCTTTAATTAGTACAGCTTGGCCACAAATTATAAGACAGTCTTTGCATCTGATAGAAATTTTATTGATATTAAGGGAGAAAAAGCAAGCTCGGAGATGATTAAAGCAGCTTTGTTGTTGATGCCTTTGGGCAGTAGCAGCTGAAAAGCCAGTGTCTAGATCGGGAAGGGTGATATTCATAAGCAATGTGGTCATGGCTGCTTTTAAAGTACAGCAGCATTTCTTTCTACAGCTTTTTCCTTTGCATATAATAAGCATGCTGTTCTCTTTGCACTTAAAGAACAATTAAAAGTGGCTTCAAGTTTTTGAACGTGCATGCAAGCATTTTTGTTGCTTTTGCAGTTAAAGGACAGTGATGAAATGAGGCCAACTCTTGCATAAAAGCAAGATTAAAGCTTGTGGAAATGGCTCAAACTTGTCTGAAGAAAGGGTTTGCCTGTTTGGGTTTTCTAAAAACTTTATCCTGTATTTTTTTGTTAGTCTTACATATAAAAAAACCCTTTGGTGCTGATTCTATACTAATGCTTAACTTGATATGCATAACCTAAGATTTTGGTGAATTAGTTTCTCCAGGTATTTAATTAAGTGTTAATTTTTGAAATCATAAGCCTTTAATCTTCATGCTTCTGTGATATTAGTTAATACCTCAGACATGAACAATTGCTCTTATGCTTTGGATAGTACTAAAGCTGTAAGCCTACATATTAGGCCATTGTAGTGCTACCAAAGTTGTTATTTAGTTAATGCATCTTTTTTTTTTTTTTAACTGGGTAGTTGTCTTAGCTAGCAATATCAGGAAGAGGAAAACAAAAGCGGGGCTGACTTGGGTTCTTCTGGTTAGATGATTAAAACGTTAAAAGCAGTATAGTTTTCAAAAATATGTAGATTATTTTGTATGGTTGAAATTCTTTTAGGAAATAAGTGAAATAAGGAATACAGTAGTTAATTTATTTTCTAAATAAATTTTCTAATCCAAAAATAGTTATTAAAAATAACTTTTTGATGTTGTTTGTGATGATCTTGATTCTAAGCCTGTTCTTCTGCCTGGCCCTGAGTAGCGTGGTTCCTAAGGAGCGTGCAGGTGCTACGGAGACTTTCATTGTGGATGACATGTTCGGTGTTTTTGTGCAATCCCTGTCCAGTGCCAGGCCAGCCAAGTGTCTCTGAGGTAGTTTTCTGCTGAACGTGTGGCGGGTGCGATGTGACTAGAGGGAGGTGCCACCTCGGCCATCAGAGTGTGACGGTGGTGGTTGGTAGATGTTTGCTGCTGGCTGTTGCAGGTGCGTGGTCACGCTGTGGGATCTCAGAGGGTGCTGTGCCAGCCCTTTAGGTCGGAGCTCCTTTGGGACCGCCTCAAACCGTGCCTGGCACCAGGCAGCGATGGGCTGCAGCAATGCAGTAACTCCAGGGTGGAAAATAGCAGCAGAGGTTTCTGGCTTGCTACCCGCTTTACATATTTTCCCAGGAGCGAGCTATGATCCGTCCTTCAGAATAAATTCTGCTTTTGAGATGTATGCAAAGTGAGCATGTCAGCTGATCTTCAGGGAGTTTTTTCTACATGTCATTGCTTAAACAGTGAACATGGTGCATCCTCCCCATTACGGTTTCTGGCCAGGCGGCATGCCAAGAAAAGCCACCCACATCAGCGCCTGGCCCGTTTCTGGACTCTCCACCGACAGCACCAGCAGCGATGATGCCTTTTCAAATGATAGTGGACTTGCAAGGAGATCGCTGGTAACGGTGTAAGACCATCAGCTCACAGCTCCCCAAAAATGCTGCTGTTTTTTCCAGGTTCATTCTGTATTGTGCTTCTAAGCTCAACACACGTTTTGACTGCAGCTCTCATGCATTGCAACAGCTTGCAGAAAAGGTCATCTACACCTGAATTGCACGTTAGTTGTTGTGTGGGGGACGTGCTGGTCCTTGCAAAGAGTGGTCGTGGTACAAACAGCGTAAGGCAATCCTTGTTCCTGGTTGTTTACTGTTTAAGCAGGGAAGACACACAAAGCTAAAGCAAAGGCCCAGAGAAACAAAGGTGCGGGACCAGGGAGTGCCAGGACGAGGAGAAGCAGCCTGTCCCCATCCCCAGTGCAGGGTCAGGCCTCTGCAACAGTTCCAGCTGCACCGTGCTGACGTGTCCCAGCCAGGCAGAGTTAACAGCTATGATATGTGCTAGGGACCAGCTGGACCTTTAAGCACTCGTGATCGCTAAATACTTTCACAGCCAACCTTAGGAAAAAATGTCTACAGCTTCTTTATATTATAAAAACATCTGGGATTTCCCACGAAGGTTTATGTTCCCCAGGTCGAGGTAGCTGCAGGTTTTGCGGAGCTTGAAAACCATCTCTGTCCATGGCTCATTCACTGGAGTAATGCTTTTCTGGATTTACTACTGGGTTTTAGTTCGGTGTACTTGGGATCCCAGCTAAAAAAATTGTCCTCGTGCCGTATCTGGAAACTTGCTGCCTGCCAAGGAGCTTTTCCTTACTCTTTTCAGAGATATACAGGCATCATTGCTTCAAGTTTACAAAAGATGCCACCAACCACCCCGCCACTCGGCGTCCAGCTCACTCATCCCTGTCCTTTTAGCTAGGCTTCACAGCCCCTCTCATCTGTTATCTTAGGAAGCCATTTTGAAAGCTTTACGTGATATTTTCCTTCCTCTGCATGAAACCACAGTTGCTATTTGTGCTGTGATTCTCTGCAGAGCTTTGTCGCGATGTTGATAACTGAAGACCTGATTCTTGAAGCAGCATTGGGGACGTTAAATATCTTATATGAACGTTGTCTGAAGACCAACTTTCTTTTATTGAACATGATACGGAGGATCCTTGTGTATTTTCACTTGATATTCCACATATCGTAGTGGTCACACTGGAGGAAAGCTGTCATCATCCCCAGGCAAAGATTTAATGGCAGGATCTATGCAAAGGAAAAAAAAAAGGCTTTTTTGCTCTTAGGAGTATTCTGTAAAGTAATATCATTGTCTGTAATTTAGTCTGCCAGACACTTTCCACTGTTTTCAGTTGCAAATGAGGCTTTGCCAGTCTTCAGCTGTTCAGATTGAAGTTTCCATGCTGAGCGTCTGCCTCAAATTGCATTTTTGAGAAAACTGCAGCTAAAGAAAACATGTTTTTCCTTTCTTTGGATGTGCTGTTGAGCAGCTCAGGCATATCCTGCAAGAGGAGGGAAGGGGTTGGGGGCTATAGAGCTGGAATAAGGGAAACCAGAGGTGAGTGGGAAGGGTTTCTAATGGCTGCCAGTGTTTACCTGTTGAACTAAACCCCGTTGTTTCCATGCTTGCCCTCTGTGCAATCTGGCAAATAGCTGTGAAAGCCACAGCTACCAGCAGCTCTTCGCCCCTGTAGACAAAGGCAATGCCACAAAGCAAACACAACTTTCTGCCGTATAAGCTTACTGTGTTAGCTGAAAAGGTCCGCAGATCTGAAGCCCTGAACTCACTGCTGATGCTCGAGGGAGACCAGGATGCAAAGGCAACTTTTTGGTACGTTTTTCTATTGGCTTCATTCAGTAGGAAGCCCCAGATTTGTTGTTTGGGTTTTTTTTTTTTTCCCTTCTGAGATTTCCTGTACACTTGCCAAGCTACAAAGTGCTGTGCAGACATCAATCACAGATCTTCCCGCTGAGATACTGTGATAGGTGGTGGTATTTTATTTCACCTATGAGGAGTTATGGCTATTTATTTGGGGCTTGACAAACCTAGTGCTTAATTTTTCAGGGAATTGGCCATTTTAATGCTCTCCCCAGATTTCCAGCCGGGCTCCAGCTGTGCTCAGTTGTGACCGCAGGCACTCAGCTCCTCTGTAAATCAGAAAAAGAAGGCAGCAAGAGCCATATGGGAGCTTCTCCCATAACTGACATACATTTTGTCCAGGTTTACATTTTGTAGCAGACACAGAGACAGGATCTAGTTCTTCAGGGTGGCATTTACCTGCCTTAAGTATAAATCAAGTCCCTGCTATTTCCAACTCGCCACACCACAAACTTTCAGACCTCCACAATAAATGGGGCAGGTACCATACTGGGTTGATTAGAAGACAGTATTTTTAGATGTGATTGTAAAGAAAAGTAGCTTTAACCACTGCTGCTTGTGCTCCATTGGTCTTTGCTCTCAGCCTGGGAAGCAGCAGCAAAACTACTAGTTTGGAGTAGTTGGAGGCTAGTGACGGTTGTGAGCATGGCTGGAAGGAGGTATCCAGATGTCAGGGTCGTGTTTGTGTCTGCAAGGAGCAGCCCCAAAATCATCCAGATTGTCAGCTGATCTAAGCTGATGGTGGTTTTTATGGTGCTTTTGGAGGCGAAGAGACCACAGAGTCATAGAATGGTTTGGGTTGGAAGGGACCTTCAAAGATCATCTGGTTCCAACCCCCCCGGCCATGGGCAGGGACATCTTTCACTAGGGCAGATTGCTCAAAGCCCTGTCCAACCTGGCCTTGAACGCTTCCACTGATGGAGCATCTACAACTTCTTTACACAACCTGTTCCAGTGTCTCAGCACCCTTTAAAAGTGTTTCAAATGTACGTAGAAGAGGGTACTGTCTGAATTAAAGATACAGAGGAGACGCGCGTTCTTGATTTTCATTACTTTTAAAATGTAATCATGGTTGTTTAGTTATTTGTTAGTGTTTTTATCAAGCTTGGTAATTTGCAGTGGGCTTTCCGGCTATGACCGGGAAATAGGGAATCAGCTGGAGTTTCCTTTACCCCTCTTGTGACCCACAGTGAAGACCCTCATTTGCCGACGGCAAAATGATCATGTAATGAAACTGTGCTAAGAGCGCAGGTCTGTTACACTGCCATATTTTTAAAGGAGAAGGAAGGGCTTAGGCTGAGACTATGCCATTTCCTACAAAGTGATGTTGAAAAAATTATTCCAAAACCGAACATTGCCCAAAAACCAAAAGGAAAGTAGCACATGTCAGCAAGCATAGTGAAGGCAGGTCCACCTCCCGTGCAGCTTGGAATTAGCAGATCAGGTGTGTGTGGAGAAAGGGGTAATGCACTGAAACGAAGCTGTAAACCCTTGGAAAAACCTATGTGCAAAAGAAACAGAGCTGCTGGATTGTTCATGGGGAGCTGTGTCTTATACAACCCACAAAAGAAACCAGTCTCTGGCATTTCATGGATCAGACCTTCAATGCATCGCTCGGTGTTATAATGTACCTAGGTGGGTGCACACTACCTAGCGTAGCTTCTTATACCTTGTACAGGAGGCTTGTTAGACAGAAGCCAAAGGTTGTTCCAGCACCTTTTTGTTTAAAAAAAGATAAACAGTCAGAAATCCCGTGAAGCAAACCTATATGTGCTGCACAGGAGGATTTAATCCAGGGAAATCAACTTGATTAATCCAAGTGTGCACTCTGTGAAGGAGGGACATGTATCCATTTAAATACAAAGCATAATAAATCATCTGTTTACCTCAAAAATCTGAAATTTTCAATCCAAAGCAGGATGGCAAGCTATGTTAGCCTCCTTGTCCATTTATTCAGCTTGTGGTATAAATCAAACATTATGATTTGGAGAGGGGTCTTCAGCAGACTGGTGAAAGGCCACAGGACAGGCAGCGCTCACAGTTTCCATGAGCCTTGTTTAAATCTGACCTGTATGTGAAAGGTATTTGAAGCCCATGCCAAAGCCTTGATTCAGCTATCACAATGCATTTAATAGAAGAAATTGATCCCTAGGAAGTTCAAAAACTTTTTCAACTATAGAAGCAAATCATGTGCTAAGTAGAAAATTGTGTTAATAGCTGCTTCCATCAGCCTGTTGATCAAAAACAGACTGAAGGAATGGAGAAGGATGTCGGTGTCCATGTGGACTGATGCAAGATTTGAGCACCTCTCTCTTTGGATGTCAAAAACAAGGCAACTTGAAAACTTGAATCCTAATTTAACCTTACTTCTAGATGCATGATACTTCACCGGTCTGCTACCTTGGCCACACTGTATTTTTTGGGCCAGTATTAGGGTTCGTCTCCTGTTTCTCTCATTCCTTTTGAGATAAGTATTTTAATTATGTGGCCGATGCTTTCCTTAGGGAATGGCTGCAGCGTGCTTGCTTGGTTTCATGGTACGTAATTGCTGTGCCGCTGGAGGGACCGTGGGTATTTCGTTAGTACAGCAGTTCCTTTGCCAGTTCAGTTGGCCTCATTATGGGGTTTCCTCAGAAGCTGCAGAAGAAGGGCCTCCATGTTGTTGTACGTATTCACTATTCTCTACCAGAGCTTCAACCCCTTCCTCCTGCTCTTAAGTTTCAGTGGCTTTTCAGCTGAGAGCAGCAAGCTATTTTCAGACGACGTCCCACCAAACCCAAGGGAAGCAGTGGGGAGGAAGAGTGCCCAGAACAAAATTGAGGCCATATTTGCCGTGAAACACACTTGAGATCTCTGACAAAAGAAGCTTCTGTAGGAGACTCTGGAGATTGGGCATTTGGGGCTTGATGTGTTCGTGATAATCCCGTGGGAGCTGTGGCCAAGTAGTGGTGATAAATCATAAACCGAAGCAGCCCAGTGAGCAGCAGCACTGGGATTTGTTGGAGGCAGAAGTTGTGTTCCAAGTGCATGAAGAAGAAAGGCCCCCATCTGAATTTATCACCAACTTCCCTTGCGCATGCAAAAAACATGAAGCTGCTCAGCACATCTTGTACCAGAATGGGGATGTCTAAAGCTGATACCACACCGAGATACGAGGGAGTTACCAATGTAAACAAACACGCAAAAACAATGTGTTGGTAAGAGTATAAAACACTACATGGTAATTTTGAGCAAGAGCTTGTGGTTTGTTAGTTACTAATCTTGCTTTCCTTAGCGTGCCTTAAATATTTAGGCAGCAGGAAGTGTGGTCAACTGAGAAGTTGCTGTGCTCTTTCTGCAACACTTGGCGTTGGCAGGTGTTACTTTTGTGAACATAAACTGAAATCAGACTTGCCTGGGAGGGTGCTCTGACAGCCAGGTCTCGCGGGGTGTTGGGGCTGCACGGTGTACGTGAACACTAGGTTTTTATTGTTGTTGTCTGCAAAAGAGCAATTTTTAAAAATAAAATCCAGCCTCTCTGATAGCGGAGGTGTCTGGAGTTCTGCTGTTGGAAGGGACACGTGATTTTCTGAAAGACTGAACCAAGAATTTAAAGCTGAATTTGAAGATGCTATACAAAACGTCAGGTTGAGTTTCTGTGACCATTACACATACTAGCGTAGGCGCAATCGATGCCAGGGATGTGAGTGTGCACAGCCTTGGGAGGATGTGAAAGCCATATTTCAGATGGGGCCCATCTCTCTATTCATAGTTTTAACTTCTTTTGGATGATGGGAATGGAGACATCTGTAAAAAGTAATAAGTCTCCTTTCCTTCCAGAATAAGGCTATGAGTTTTCCAGCTGTTGGCTAAGACAGGTTTTCCTGTTGAAATAGCTTTTGTCTGATGTAAGTCTAAAACAATATGGTTATGGTAACTGAAAATATTTCTTTGTCAGTTCTGTCCCCTGTTAGTTTTAGTTGTAAGTCCAAGTATTTCTATTCATTGTTGCTTCTCGTAGCGGCTGTTTGATTTTTAAAACCTTATGGGGTCTTCCAGTGAAGTGCATGCTGCTGATAAAATGCAGTATTGCTTATATTCTGTATTTTCTTTACCATATCGTGTGGCTAATTTTCTTGTATCTTCATAGTGGATTCTCACGATTACAGAACACACTCTTGCTTTCCTTCAGAAGTCCTGTCATCTTGAATAATGCAAAAACAAGCCCATAACATTGATTCATGTGGTTCTTGGTTGCAACCACAATAATATGGACTGTGCCATATATTTGTCAGCTGACACCATTCTATATTCATAAAACATGCCTTGGGATCTTCTTTTAGATCTGTAGAGTTTAAAGATTAGCTTATTAAGCATCTCTCTGATGTATAATTATTCTGGTCTGAATAATATGTTAACCAGAAGAGATGCAATTTATATACAGTAGACAAGCAAAGAAGAGTGTATGTTTAAAAAATTAGTTTTCCAGAGCAGTTTTGCAAAAAAAGTAGTTCTAATGCGTTTAAGACTTTTATTTTTATTTAAATAAATTAAAAAAAAAAAGCATGTGCTGGCTAGTGGAACAGTTTTACTTTTGTATCTTATATGTTTCTTTACTCTAGTTCTATGTTTTCTTTCAGTTTCAAAATACAATATTTTACAAATTAGAGGAAGCCTAGGAAATTAAGAATTTAAAAAGCATGTTAGGTATCTGCTCAGTCCTGAAGCCAGGGCTGCATTATCTCCTCCGACTTTCTACTCATTGCTCTGTACTAGTCGTTCTTGAATGAGATAAGATCTGATGCTTTCATTTTTTTCTCGCAGAAGGTTCTTCTGAAGCACACTAAGCAGATATTTTTAATACATCCAAGCAAAAATTGTAATTTTTAGAACTTCAGTTGGCATTTAGACTTTCAGCTTGGCTTCAGAGGTGCTGAGCACCCACCTGGCGCTGGTGGTTGGTATCCAGCAGTTGTGGAAACACGAGAAGTTGCCTCACACCGGTGGCAGTAAAAGTAATTTTCAAAAATGCCTTTGAATTTTAAACCACGTATACTATCCTCTTAGTGACAGAGGTACTTCTAAAAGTGAAATAATTACAACACAAGGACCTGACCTCGTTACTGATTCCAAAAAGGTTGTAAGAAGACTCTCATCTCCTAGACTATGTTTTTTGTGGCTGTTAACTAAGGCACATGTCCCTCAGAGAGACATGCCTGCAAGCAAAACTGGAAACCAGTATGTTAAACCTGAGGCCTGTGTTTTGTTGTCCTGACCTCTGAATTTCTGATACATGCAAAAAAAAGCCGTGCCTAAACTTAAACTCAAACTTTTGGAGCCAGAAGGTTCAAGCTGACTGGCTCATTTTCAAAAGTTTGGTGCATCTTTGCTCGTCAAGCTTGGTGTAAAGCGAAGACCATAAGATGCACTTTTACAACACTGTCTCTCCTATTGGCCGTAGTTTTGCGTTGGAAATTATAAAGAATCCATGACTCATATTGGCGGCTTTTGTGAATACAGTTTTCCAAAATTCCTGGCCTCTTCTTATTCAATCATCGTTTTCACTGATCTGCTTTTTAGTTAACCAAGAGCTTGCCTGTTTGTATGAAGCTGCTGGTTTTATGCAAAACCTATGGTGAAACTGTTGGTGAAATAATTGCTCAGCGATGCTTGAAAGGGTAAATAGCGAAAAAGTAATGTCCCAGGGTACAAAGAAGTTTTGCTACTGCATGAGTAGCATCTCATCAGAAGAGATGATTGCACTGTATAGTAGAGAAATAAAGAGGTCTTTAGGAGTAATAGTAAGGGATAGAAAAGTCTCCGAAAGGGTATTGTGGATTCTGGAGCTCTTGGGGTGTTTTGGAGCCACACTGGATGCTATTAGGGAAAATACTTCATAGAAATTCAGTGCTCATCCTGCACTTCATCATGCTGGTGAATCCCATCAGCCTAAATGAAGATAGAAAATGCGGCTTTCCCTGCATTTGTTGCTCAGAAAGACACAGGCTGACTTTAAGCCACCATCGAAGAATTGCAAACATGGCTTGAAATTTAGTTGTGGTCAGTAAATGCAGGCAGGCTTTGGAGGAATTCAGATTTGGATGAGATTCAAAATGAGTGTTACTCTCTTAGAGGCAGTTTGTGGATATTGGACACTTACATGGGCTCATGGCAAATTTTTGCAGAGCAGCCCTGCAGAGGCTGAAGAAAAAACTAGACCATCTCATAGGTTCTCCTTTATCTTCTGCAGTCACTTAACTGAGGAGTTTGGGGAAAGACATAAAGAAAAATTCGTTGTATAATTTTGAAATTTCAAAGCAACACCACATAATCATAGTTTTTTATTATTATCCAAAATCTGCTCTTTCTTATGAAGACCTGCACTACAAACATTTTGTGACCCCTTTTGGCACAGAGGGGTGCCTTTAGCATCCTCCTCCCCAGCTGTGAGCCTGTGATGAGACTGCTGCCTGGCTGCTTCTCCGGTGAAATGAACTGTGATAGTGTGCTTAAAGTGCAACTGAGCAGATAGGAGCTAAATATGTTTAAAGTAGCATTACTAATGATTATTTCTGCATTCAGAAAGTGAAACTGTAATCTGATATGCATAAATTTGCCAGATAAAGCTCTTATAACACAAAAGTTATTTTCTTTTATTCTTATCAGCTGTTGCATGTTGCATTCTTAGGGCTGTTTTTTTCGTAGTTCCCTAAATAAAACATTTTACAAAACACAGAAAGATGAAGAATTTAAGTTTTGATATGGACAAATGAAACAGAGGACCATATTCTTCTCCAAAAAGAGGGGAAGTATCAGCATCCACGTTCATAGGAGCTTAGACTGGATTATGGGGAGAACTTTATGGAGACCCATGATGGAAGAACTGAGACTTACAAAACCAAAGCTCCTTAATTGATTGTACAAAGGCAAGTGCACTGAAAGTAGACTTAAATACACTGATTGAGGTGGTGTCACCAAAGATTACCATAGGCGTAAAACCAGGCATCTCACATGTTCTGGTTACGCGTTGCCACAAGTTGTGGCATATGGGCAAGTACTTTTGGCGTGTCCATACGTGGAGGTCCTGCTGAAGACCTTGAAGGGCGCAGAGTTACTGTGAACCGGCAGGAGAGCTCTCACCGAACCATTTCCAAATAAATTCTCAGGAACAAATTTCCTCTGCTTAATAATAACCTGCCCAGCTGTTTTTCCAAGCCCAGAAGCTCACGTGGTCCTACTGTACAAACACAGTGCTGGAAGAAGGTGGTTTTGATTTGTTTTTTTCCTTTCAAGTTGTGTTGTGTTGTCACAAGCCCTTCTGAACGTGAAAGATAAATGGAGAGGAAATGAGGCAACTTTTTTTTTTTTTCTCTTCAAAAAGGAAAGAGCCTTGAAACATTGAGGCGGAAGAGCTGAGCGGCCGATGAGACTCAGACACACATTTAGTGAGAGAGACAATAGCTGACTGGCGCTTCTTCCCGGGAAGTCTTCTTAGAAATGGAAAAAACAAACACCAGCGCTAACCCTATTGTCTTCTCAGTGATGCTTTCATGAGCGCTTGAGGAACTGAAACTCATCCAGGCGGAAGAAGAATAATGTACAACACTTGGCGGACTGTCAAGTGGCTGGACTGTAACCCCTCTGAGCTTGATTCCACCGTATATAAGCGGGCTTTAGTGAAGGCAGCTCCACGGAGGAAACAAGACGACTTTGAGGCTCCAGCTGCGGAGTTGTGTGCCACCACCTTCCCATCACAGCAAGCGACACCGTAGCTGCGTCTGTCTGGGAGTCACAGTCAAACACTCAGTGGGGCTCTGCCGTTTCTCTGAATTACGGCTGAAAATAGCAGTCTAAAAAAGAAAATAAATACTTTTCAACTGTTTGCTGGGACAAAGAGTAATTAGACCTTAAACCCCAGCGTTTGCGGAGGAGTGACTATAAGATAAAGGTCTTGCTTTGTATGTGTCCTCTGTTATATTTACATCAAATTCTTTCTGAACACAGTTCTTTATCCCTTTTTTCCTTAAATTCCCCTAACCTATGGCCTCGTGACCTGGGAGTATTTCTTCTGTCTCTGGTGATCTGGATTGCTGGCACTGGCTGGTTGTTGGAAGAGCAGACCTGGGGAATGCGAAGGCAATCCTTCATCTTTGATACTGCTTCAACTGCAGAAAGTTAGGGGTTGTTTTGCTTTTACTTGAACTCTTTTCAGGATAAAATTTATGGAATTAATTCTGAATTTGCTAGCAGAAGGTTTACTTTTATTAGTCAGGTCTTAATTTTAATTCAGAAGAATTAAAGGCGTAAACTCTGCCAAGTAAGGAATGATTAATTAAGTTTACGGCATCCTTTTAGCTTTGCAAAAAAACCCCAGAAATGTTCAGATCACTTTGTTTCCTTCTTTTATAGTGCTTTGGAAATACTGGGATCTTAATTATGGCCTTTCTCACTTTGGATAGGAGAAAAGAGGGAAAAGGAGACCACTGGTAGGTCTCCCATGTTGAGAAGCCTCAGACAGCCAGACGGCCATCCCCTGTCTTCTGTCTGCTTGTTCCCCTTTATTTTCTTTTCATGCCCTTTTATCTCACTTTCTCTGCTTCTGCCCATGGATTGTCTCTGGACTAAATTTAGCAGGGGCTTTTGGAGCGGTTGCAGTGGTTTCGCGAGGGAAGGGAAGACCTCCGTGGCTCCGTTGCAGCCAATTCTGTTTCCTTCGCACCCATTTCACAGCTGGAAGAGAGCAAAAGGCTGCGTCCTATCCCAAACTGGGACTTTTGGGCCATAGCAGCTGCTATAGTAGTGTCCGAATAAAGCATAAGTGAGAAAACCAGACATACTCATTCAGACCAAGATTGTTTTGAAGGGTGAGAGGAGATTCAGTCAAGGTCTCCATTTTCAGCTGAGCATCAGTGCGTCTCCCTGCCCTCGTGCCAAGCCAGACATTTCCGTAGCTTTGCAGAACCCCTGATCCAGGCGGCTAATGCTCTGGTACTGCAGTAATAAGCAATGTTCTTGGTGTTTCTCAACTAACTTGAGTGATAAAGCTTATCTGCTGCACTGCAGAGCTGTAGTTTCCCTTCCCCATCTGTAAAGTTTGCAGAAAAAGAGACTGGTTTACATGGGGTTTGGTGAGCAGATTTGTGTGATAATTATACTCTCTTTTTTCTAGACTCTTAACCTTAATTGATGCTTTTTTGCAGCCATGGGAAGGAACCTCCTTCCCCACAGGATGAGGCGCCAACGCTTCCTCCTGTCTCTTCTGCAGAATTAAAAATTCAGTGAACAGTGTGGTTTTGCTGGCTAGGAGATATTATCATCCACGGAGAAGTAGAGAAGGGTTTGTTTGTAAAAGGGGAGACTTTTATTTGCATGAGTATAGACCCTTTAATGCTTGGAAGTATTTCTTGCAAAGTGCGAATGCAATCATTTTTTAATCCATTTGTGTGTTTGTTGAAGAGAAATGGAATAAAATATTACCATGGGATAATGGTCTTCTGCTACAGTGCTTAAAAAGTGATGCCTTCATGGGAAACCTGGTACTCTGAGAAGTCCGTTTGGGTTGACTTACTCTAGACTGGTGGTGAAACGAGTTATAATGTAAAGGGAATAAAGGGAACTTTAAGACTAATGTAAGGTAACCTCAGCATAAATAAGACACTGTACGGAAAGACGTGTGTGTGTGTACTCATACCAGTGTCCAATGTCATATACGCCTCTGAGTAATTTTGTAATGGACCTGTCTAGTACGGCATAATTTCGGCAAAATAATTAAGAAAAAAGAAATGAGTAAAAATATCTCCTGGATCTATATGAGCACACTCATTGCACAGAATTAATCTTGTGTGGGAGTGTGTGTCTATACAAATATCCATATATTTGGAAAAACCTTCAGTTAGTATTTTGTGAAGATGATTATTTCTGTTATCTGTATCTCCGACATGAGAATGTTTTTTGTTATTTTATCTTGTGGATGGTCAGGCAGTGAAGTAACTGGCTGCAATGCCTGTCACCCGAAAGGGAGCGAAGAGAGAATACATCATCCTGATTTAAAGGGTGATGTGGCATTGGCTTACATTTTTGGAAAGCTGTTTAAATGTTCCCAAGAAACATTCTTGTGTGACCTACCCTGATGTGTAACGTGATGCTGAGATCCGGACTGGGGAAAGCTGCTCAAGGCATGCTTGGTGTCCATTTCCCCATTAGTGGCTCAGCCTGCGGCTCATAGAGTTGAAAAAAAACCCCAAAACTTGAAAACCATTGACCTTCACCAAATTAACTTAATACAGAGCATATTTTAGCTTCTTGTGGCCCCCGGGAACTGGATTGGGTTCATTTGTTTTATTAAATCCCTAGTTCTTCTGGTGCTGTGAAATAAGCTTATAAATGAAGGATTGTCAGACCCTATTCTTGTTGAATTTGACTGTGAGTGATTGTTTCTCGACAGAGCGTTGCTACTTCTAACCCCATTACCAATAAAGGATAAATTTCAGCAGCCTTAAGCATAAGCTTATCTGACACAGTGTTAATCAAACCCTTGGCTCGCATTGGGCTCGTTTCTGCTTGATTAACTACAAACTTTGGCCTTTATGTAATTCGTGATTATTAGGATTTTTTTAATCTGACAGAAGTGCAAAGGCAACTCGTGAAATCTTGTTTCTCCTCTAAATAACAATTTGGCGATGGGAGTGTTGCAGAGCTGCTGGCCCCCGCTGTTCGATACCGGAGTGCCTGATCTCACCGCTTGCAATTCAGGCGTTTCGAGGTTAAAATTCAAATCCTTCCCATTGTTTTCCCCGTCCCCTGCCCCAGCCCTGCTGCTAATGGTTTCCTGATGTTTGCTGCCTCTCCCCTCTGCAATGCTAGTGGAGCTGCTTGTGCAGGACCTGTCTCTGGCCGGAGAGGTTGTCCATCCATTTCCCCCCGCACACATATGGGAGAAGGTGTGAAGAAGCTGGAGGCAGGGGTGTCCCAGGCTGGCACGTGTCCGTGAAGTGCTGAAGGAGTAGATCCACCCAATGGAGCCCACTTCTCCCTTTCCCGTGGGCACGAGACGTGTGCCACCCCAGCCCGTTGCTTTGCAGTCGCGGATTGATGCGAAAATACTTTTCCCTGGGCATTTCCATCCTAACAGCAGCTGATCTCAAATAAAATACCCCGGCAACATGTCGTGCAGTCGGAGGGAATTGCGTGCTTCTTGCGAAGCATGGAAATAACGTGATTGTAATTGAGATATCCTCCAGAGGGTTTCAGGTTATCGCAGACGCTTGCACGGGCATGGAAGATGCGCTGTTATGATCATGATGGTTAACCGTAGATCAAAGGGGTGATAGTCCTGTCTCTGCGTTTCCCGAGAAGAATTTTCTTGATCCTGGTCTGGGAGGGAAGGGGGAAGGGGAAGGGAAACCTGGCTGTAGGAATGAGTCTCTGAGTTTGACCCCAGAGACGGGCTGTGTTTAAGCAGGATTAGTGTTCTGTATTTTGCTCTGCGTTTTTAATAATGAGGCAGTATTCAGAATTAATTTAAAATAGCAGGATCCATAGTTAAATCACAAGCTGCTCTTAAGAAAACAAGCCTTTTTTTTTGGAGTGTATGAGATCTGTCTCACTCAGGTCTGTCTGCTCCCTCTAAAAAACGAGATGCTCATGAAGTTGCCCAAGAAGAACATTATAGGTATATAAACCTATTGAAATATATGGGATAATTGTGCAGCTCAGTATAAAATTTAGCCTCGTTTAGCGGAGCACTTGAGGAAAAGCTAAGTACTGGAGTAAAATTGTAGAAAGGGAGATCTGCAAGGCTGGAATGGAGCCTGTTATTTTTAGCTCCTCCTTTGCCATGGATCAAGTTTAGATGGACTTACAAACGTGTTTGTTTAGCTTGCCCCGAGAGAGAAGCTTCGCTTCTGGTGGAGCACAAATTTCACACCCACGGTCTCTGCTGGCCAGCTTGCTAAGAAATCTGATTTTTTCACAAGACAGCATCAACTTTCCGACTCATCCTGTAGAGAAGATGGGCTAAGCACCCAAGAAGTGCTTATATGCTGAGATTTAGGAAGAGGATGATCTGAGGTGTGATGGGCATTATCCCATGGATTCAGTTTTGGGTGACTAATTTTACCAGTGCAGTTCAGTGTCCGCATTGCAGATGGATAATTTGGGCATGCGTGCACCCCAGTGTAGTTACAGCATTATAAGTTTTTAATGAGAGTAGTCTCCATTAATATAAAACAAGGCTGAGAGTAAATAATTGTTTTCAATATTTTATCAGGTGCAAACCGCGCTTTTCCGTGTGTCTGCGTGGGGAAGAGGGGCGGCTCCACCGGAGAGCTTCTTGGTTTGGCTGAGCGAGTGCAAACAAACCTGTGGGGACATGATTCAGCCAAATCAGAACCTGGGCTTTGTGTCTGTCATCCCTTTTTTTCATAACAGATATTAAGTCATGACTCACGAATAATCGAAATACTGTTTCTATAAAAAAAGATCAAACTGAGCTGTGCTTTTAACAACAAAGAGAGTATTTTATATTGCTTCCCTGTATGTGTAGGATAAAGCCTGGGAGCACTTGGATTTAAACAGTTTCTGGGTGGTACCGTAAGCACTGCACAAGAAAGAAAACCGTAGGAAAGAGGGATTCGCTGGTAATTCCGCTGCATTATTATGTATCCCATAGCACTGGAGGGTGGTGGGCACTGTTAGAGAGGATATGCCAAAGGGAATTGCTTTTGCGGATTTTCTGGTTACCAGATGTATTTAATAAGTGATAATGATGTTCGAAATGAAGGGGTGAATTCACGTAGAGCAGCTTTTATGCACCGAATTGCAGCAGAAGCAGCAGAGGCTGCTTCTCTCTCTTCAGAGCGAGCATCCAACCCGTTTCAGAGTTGCCAGTACTGAAATCCAGCTTTGCTGATTCACAGGGCTCAGGTAGAGCATCTACAATTTTAGACATGTATCTCAATCAAAGGTTGCATTTATCTTGGACTTGGGATGAAAGTCAACCCATGAGCTGAACACTGAAATTATTTTGTTAACTCATTTTGCTGCTAACCTGATGGGCTATGAGAAGAGGGTTGTGTGTATGGATAGATGAATGAATGGATGGATGGATGGATGGATAGTAATTTTAAAGCTCGGCACTGAACTTGCTAAGTAACATTAAGGCACACATTAGGTAGAGTTTAAAAGCATGTCCTGGTTGTGGGTTGCACTGCTGGCTGGTGAAGCACCATGTGGGTATGATCAGCTGATCTTTTTCTATTTACTTCTGACGGCTTTGCTTGTGGCCTTGTGGAAGAAATACAAAGACAAAGTCATTCGTTCCTGTTCTGTCTCAATACTTCACACTTGTTTGAAGTGCTGGGTGTACTGGCATTCAGCATGCACAATGCTTATTGTTTCTTTTAGGTTTTGTTTTGTCCAGGGTTTGCTTTGATACAGCAAATCATCTACTTTTTTTGCAGTTCATGTACCTCAGGGCACAATGAATGTTTTCCAAAGGGTTTAAATGGTTTAAGAAGATAAATCCCCCAGATCTCCAAAGAGATTTGTATCATGATCGTGGTATTTTTTGAAAACCCCATTCAAAAGCTGCTGAGTGCAAGCAATTGTGCTATGAAGAGGAAGAGTAATGGTCATCTTGCTACCCTTGGAAGGGTCACCTTGCTACCAAACACCATTATTTAAGTGGAATAACAGCTTTTATGGTGAGTCCTTACCTCTTTCTCGTTCTAACTTCCAAATGGCTGAAGTCCGGTGAGTGTGAGCGATGCTTCTCTTGTATGCCAGCTGAGAAGTTATTGTTTTCTGACCTTTTTTTCTGAATTTTCCTGACCTGCATCTGTACCGGTCACTTGGCAACACATTGTTGAGAGCAGAGGAGCATGGCAGGGCGAACTAGCCAGGCGTGGCTGTCCTACACGGCTGAAAGCCAGCTAGACCAGCAGAAATTCATGGGAGAACTTGCCAAAGAGTGCCCTTATTTTTTAACGTTGGATGTCAGTTTATTTCAATAAAAGCAGTGAAACCCAAAATAAAAAGTCGGATATTTGAGGACATGCTGTGGGTCTGATGACTTGGAGTTACGTACAAGTGTCCAGCACAGGTTGTGCACAGTTAAAAAGGTCAAAGGCAGTGGACAAGCAGGAAGGAACAAGTTTGGGGGGGTTCCAGATTTCCACTGGGGCAACTGGCAGAGGTTTCTTGTTTCTCAGTGCAATGACGTTTGGTTTTAGTCTTAAAAGATGTGTCATAACTTGATGCTAAACTTTTGTGATCAAGCGCAAGGGTGGTTCTGCAGAAGAGGAGATGCATCATGAAGCGTTTGAAAAGTTTATTCTTTAGCAGGGTCTAAACCCTCAACAAAGGGGGAACATCTGTGTGTGCAGACCCTTGCCACCTTGATTTGACAGAAATCCTTCCACCTCCATCACTGTCGTCTTTTGCTGTTGGTAATTTTGGTTGCATTCAGGCTTCTACTGGAGATGATCACATTTTGTCTTCTCCTAGGATAAACATCAATCTAGCTGCTGGATTTCAGATCACATTTATACGGGCTGGAGCTGTGCCGTTGCCAGACCAACCGAGTGGGAAGGTTGGCTTCGCTCCATATAAACAGCTCTGACTAAGCAAGCCACACTAAATTTGGAAAAGAATTAGGGGAACTCATTTTTCAACTGCCCTGGCGTATTTTATCTCCAGTTGCCCCATGTTATTGCATGGGAAGAGTTTCTGTTACTCATGACTGTTTCCATCATGTTTGTTTTCAGATAGCATATTTTTGTCTTCTGTAAACCAAAAGAGTTTAAAGATCCATCAGCGAACAATGGATCAAGGGTCTGTCCGCTTCTCTTCCCATCTGCAGGTAGCGTTGCAATTCCTGTTGAGCCGAGTGGTGCGAGGCCAGGTCCTCGTGTAGTGCCACTCACAACCTCTTCAGAAAACAACTTCTTCTAATTTTAAGACGGGGGAGTATTTTTAATACAGAGATCCTTTGCAACAAGACTGGAATAAACAGCCTGAAACATTTGCTTCTCAATTCATGTTTTGGTTGATTGTAAATATATTCTGCACATAGACATTGCATTGATGTTATATTTCTCACTTATATATATTACAAATTGCATAGTTCCTTTCTTTCTAAGCTGATCTAAGAAATGTTGACACTGAAGAATCGTACTTCTGAGCCGATTTAGCCATAATTGAAAGACTTTGCCAAAATTACAGGTATTTCCTGTGATTGTTGGGGTTTTTTCCCAACACCAGAATTTTGTTCTTTGTCCCACTTCCTCTACAAATTTTTACTGCAGGATGCAGGCGGTAGTCAAGTGAGGTCCAGTGTCCCGGAGCCCTCTGCAACAAATTAAGAGGCCATTGCAAGCTGGAAAAGAAAAAGCCGTGGTGGAAAATAGGGGCAAACCCTGGCAGTGGCTTGAGCAGGAAACTCCACTGGGGCTGGGGCCAACAACATCCTACTGCTGGCTGGGACCAGAAGAAAAAAAAAAGGCTATAAAGAAGGTTTTGGGAAGCTTTGTCCTTATTTGGAAAATGAGTTTATGCCTCTGCCCAAAGCAGGCTAGTTTTTAAAAGGCTGTGAGATGGGCAGAGCTTTTCTGCTTCGGCAGCACCGGTGTCCTGCTATTACACGCAAGCACATCCTATAATCGGTAGGTCTCAAAAAATCTGGTCTCTTAAAACTGGAGGGTTGGAGACCACATTGTCACCTGGTGCTGTCCCACAAGTAAATCTGTGAAAAACTTACGTACCTGAAAACTTAACCCCACCGCCTGACATCCCTCGTCTCCTCCGTGCACCCGGGCAGGGCTCGAAGGGGCGGCAGGTTTGTGACCCGGCGGGGGTGTGGGAGTGGGAAGGGGCAGGAGTGGGGCAGAAGGGGCTTTCAGTTTAATTGAAGGCAGCGATCCCGTTGATGCTTAAGAAGGAGGGCTGGTTACACGGGAGTAGCTGGAATGAAAGGTCATGTCAGTATTGTCCTTAGACTTGAGAGATCCGTCAAATTCTGTGCATCAACCTGAAAATAAAATTGCAGAAGCAGAGGAGCTGATGTATAGCTTTTTCTTTTGCGTGCGTGTCCACGTAACTACAGCAATGTAAATGTAATTATCAGGAAGTTATGGAGTAACTGCGGCTATCTGAATTGATGAAATTACCTCTAACAGCCTAGTAATATCCCACGTTAGGAGCAAATCGGAGCTGGACCTGAAATAAGCACCTTACAAAATCTTTTGCCATTGCTCGTCTCTGCAAACTCCTTAGCAAACTAGCTGTTTTTCCATGGCAGTCTTAGCCACACATATTTGGGTTTTTTAAATGGAAATAAGGTAGCCAGAAGTGGTAAATCTTGGACCATAGCATCTTCTACACCAGAGCATTCTGTGCTCTTTCTCCCATAAAATCCCATGCATTTACTCTCACCATGATCCACGGCTTTTCTCTTTCTTTAACCATATTTAAAATTATTTAAGATGAAAAAAGGCATGAACATTCTGGAAACTGCGCTGACATTTAAACCCCTCTTTTTTTATGAGAAGTGGCAATAAAATCAGTAGCAATCCAGGAGGTTTTGCATGGTTACTTTAGAAGGACTATGCTTATATGCTTGAAACAGCAAATCTGTCGAGCCCTCTCTCTGATTTCACCATCGCCGCTGCAGACTCGCAGCCCATTGTATAAAATATAGAAACAGCATGGAAACTCGCAGTGAATCCCTTTCGGTGGTAGTGCTGGTGGGTGGCTGGGGGGAGTTTGTCACCTGGGGAACGTCATCATCGGATGCAGGTGGTTCAGCTGTTCCAGGACTTCCCCGGTGCTTCTTGCTGGTTCCCCGGTTTGGCCCGTCAGGAGTGATGAATGCCAGTCCTGGTTTAGGAGGCCATGTGCATAAAGGCTTCAAGAAATCTCAGTTTGGGAACTATCATGTTTTTGTCTTACACAGAAAATTTCTTTTTTTTTTTGCTCCCAAGAGAACAAAATAAAATTTTGAAAGCATCAGAATTGCTTGAGGTGTGAAATTATGTTTCTCTGTTGTACGCCCAGAAAAAGCCCTTTGTCGTGGGGCTCCTTAA
Organism: Pelecanoides urinatrix; assembly: GCA_013400755.1. Taxonomy (NCBI): domain Eukaryota; kingdom Metazoa; phylum Chordata; class Aves; order Procellariiformes; family Procellariidae; genus Pelecanoides; species Pelecanoides urinatrix. Next base: position 40,471 of record VZTQ01002345.1, on the reverse strand, counting down.
TACAAGGAAGAAAGGGGTCTCTCCTGTATCCAGGACGGTCTGGATGCTGTCCAGATCAGAGTGCAGGTTTTGGGTTTTGCATTGCTGCAAACTCTTCGAGTCATATACATGCACATGGCTTTAACTTTTAGCTTCACTTCCCTGTCTGTAAAGCTTATTATTTCTTTGATAGGGTTAATGAGATAATTACTTGTAAATTGCTTTAAGATTCCCAGAAATGAGACTGTCAGTGTGTTTATTGCTGTTACTGCTACTGATGAGATCTCGATCATCGCAAGACAATACAAGATTAGTGTTTATTGCAGCGCGACTGAGTATCTATTTACATTAAAACAAAGAAGAGACCGCAGTGCCCAAGCCTAAAAAACATCCTTTGTAGGAGCTTGGAGTTAGCTTTAAAATCTGATTATGTGATAAAATTGGCTAATACGGCTAAACACTAGCCAGTATCACTTGTGTGTATGTTTCTTTGAAAACCTTATCAGCTCTCAAACACCCACAGTTCTGTGGCAGTGTGTCCTAGGGAGAGACAGTGTCTTTTCTTAGAGAAATGGATCTGGGGTATGTTTTGCCCACTCTTAGAAGGAAAAACGATGTCCAAAACCCAGTGTTTTCTCTGTATCTTTAAGACCTGGACAAATTCCCTCTGTGCTTGGTTATCACAACAGCTGAATGCATCTCTGAGGGTTTCCTGATCTGCTGTGCAGCAAGTGGCCTTTGGTATGCTTGGGCAATACTTTGGGTCGCTGGTGATAACTGCTTTGGTTCCGCATTACAATTTCTGAGCTGATGTACATTAAATACAATTAAATCTCTATTTCCGCTTAGGAAAAACAGAGGCCGTCATCAAAAACTTCAGCCCGCACTACAGGCGCCAGTACGCGGTGGCTTTCTGCAAGCATGTGCAGGATGAGCTGGAGCAGCACCGGGATTCTCAGTCCCAGTTCCTCAAAACCAAGGTAGGAGGGCACGTAAGCCCTTCCCCATCCTGAAGCTGCCATACAGCTCTGCTCTCCTGCATGAAATAATTAATGCATTAACTATTTAAATCACACATTTAGTAGTCATAATGTATGGAAAACATGAGCTGGAAGTGTATCAGCTACCGACTGGGCTCGGTTTTCTTGTTTTTCCTAGTGTTTAATGCCCTCAAGTAAAGTTAATAGGCGGTACAGATACTCAAAGCTTCTAAAAATCAAGCCCAAAGTATTTTTAAAGTTATTTAAGTGTTTCTATATATACAAGCACAGTACAAAAGTGTTCTTTCAGCTTGTTATATTGGATAGTTGAATACATAATAAATGTGCATCTAGGACAGTTTATGTGTGTACTTTCTTATATATAACCCAAGTGTACATAATAGATTTGCAAGTACAGATGTTGGGTTTGATTCAGTTAAGTTTTAGGTGGAACAGTTGCATTTGGGTGCGGATTTAAAATTTATGTTGAAAATTCTTTTTTGTTTTGGTCATGTTTGGTTGTCTCATCATAGCATGAGAAGAGCCATGACACAAGGTTCTGGTACAGAGCATGCATTTCATCAAGGTAGAGTCGGACGCTTGGACAAAACTAGTTGCTTCCTGCTGATTGCAAGGTTTTGCAAGAGTCTTGGGTCAGAGATCATACATTTAGGGGAGAAATTTATGTAGGAAACTTATTTAACCCATTCAGCCATGGCTCAGGGTTCCATAAAGAAGGTGGCAACCCCATGTTCTGTGAAGTGAGCTATGGAAAGCTGGTTTTTGTTAGAGGAGGAGAGACAAAAAGAGAGACAAAAGTCTCTTTATTAGAGGAAAATGCAGAGAGCCAGCCTTCAATATTAAGAAGAAACAAATCTAAATTTTTTGGCCATATTGGAAATCATGGGTTTCCAATGCTCTTGAAAAGAATAGGGTAAAGCAGTGTGGTGGGATGTAAAAGGTGGGATAATAGAAGAGCTGTATCTTTCAGAAAGATGCACAAGACCACAGGTGCAAAAGTGTTACAAAGAAATGGGAAATAATTTACTATTTTACAATAAAACTCTTTGCTGTATGGAATAAATGTTTTCATTGATGTTATGTAGTGGAAAATGGGAGATAATGAACTACAAGTCATCTTGCATTCAGCATGCCAACCGAAAGGTAAATAAGAACGTCTCTGTCTCAGAAATGTGGAAGTATTTTTGGAAGGCAGAGCTCCTTTGCTGCCTCCTCACCTCAGGCTACAAGAATTTGATTGCATATGTAGTATCTGCCCGAATCAGAGAGATGTTTATGACTTCAAATTGCATCTGAAGACTCAAAAGCCCTCGTAGCAGTCTTATGGAAGTGTAGAAATAAAAGCTTCAAAATGGTCAATAATCCAGAGTCATTTCAAATCTGGAAAATTGTCTTTATAGCCCCCGGCGGAAGCTGGGACCATCTTATACGAGGCAGAGCTGCTGCATTTTGCTGAGGATCTGAAGAAGTGGAAGGACAGATACGTCGTTATCAAAAATGACTATTCTGTGGATTGCTTTGAGACTAAAGAGGTAAATGCTGCTTCTTCTTCTACTCTCCCAAAGAAACTGATTCAAGTGAATTGGCCGCCGCTGCCACTTTTCTTTTGGCAATACTAGATGAAATGTTGTCCTCGGTGAGGCGGCTCCAGCCTTGCGGAGATGGCTGGAAGCTCCACGGGGATGGCTGAGGGTACAACCGAGTGCCTTGCATTGGTGAAACACGTTTGCCAGAATTACCAAATCATTTTAACAGCACTTTGATCCTTCCTTTGCATATCACAGAACGCTTCTTATCTGTATATCATTGTAATACGTCCCCGTGCTTCTGCAGTTGGGTTTTAAATAGCAATTTTTGGATGGCTTCAAGTTGGCTACAGTGAACCTTTTTGTTTGGCAGCTGCTGTAGTCAAACTAGTCCTGGCTGACAAATCAAACAAATAGGGCTTAGAAGAAAATCCCATCCTTTTCCCCTCCCTCTGTCCCTGACTCTTCATCACGGCTTGTAAGCACTGAGGATATTTTTAAATATGTTTTTTACATTTAACCATGTTTTAGATTTGACATTTCCACAGAATATATCCAAAATTCAGTCTGACAAAAAACATTCTCCTTTGGGGAGTATCCCCATGCATTAACTTTGTAAATGAGTTTTGTGCTTTATATTTTCCCTCTCCTTAAATTGCTGTTTGACTCCCTCTCTTTTGATTTTCCAGGCCTACCAGAAAGGAGCCAGCCCTAAATATCATGTTCTTCCTGCAGGAGGCAAAGTACTGACTTCAGAAGAAGATTACAATTTGCTATCTGATAAACATTTTCCAGATCCTGTTGGTAAGCCCTGCTCGAAGCTGAACTGCCAAACCCCAGGTTCTCTTCCTTACGCAGACCTCTTCTGGGCAGGCTTTCAGGCTAGACTTTAAAACGGGGCAACAGAAGATGCACGCAGCCCTTTTTCTAAGTCAAAGCACAGCTCCAGAGTGGACGTACACAGAAGATGCTGTACGCTAACGTTCAGAGAAATGCTGGCTCCTGTTTTTTTCCAGCATCCCGGCACAAAGCCGCTGGAAGCTGTGCAGAAGCAGGGCAGGAACCACACCACCATTGTTCCCGGGCTTTGTTAATATTCCTGGTTTATTTGTTTCCATTTTTAGATGCCAGCTGCCTGTGTTGGCTCACAGTTGATACGAAGTCCCACAGAGAGGGCAGGAAGGTTGCTGCTGCTGAATTTGTTGTTTCTGGGACGGGAACCGCTGTGATCTCGCCTGCCCCCACCCCACTCCACAAAGATGGAGAAAATTCGGGTTTTAAGGGAGCGGCTTTCATGTTGCAGAGTCAGGAAAGGGATAAGGGCAACATGTAGACAAGGATTTTTTTTTTAAGTTCTGGTCAGAGGTGTTCAGAGGTTGGCATGGGGCAGCGGTGCCTGGCGGTGTCCTCCATGTGTCACCACAGCTCTGCAGGAGTTGGGGTTGAGTGACGTGGAGCAGCCCAAGGCCTCTTCCAGGCTTCCCATGGCTCTCCCTTCACAAAGAGTGGCTCAGTTGGTCTTTTATGGCCCTTCTCCCCTTCTGTGCGATGCTGAAGGCCCTCCGAGATTAACCTCTTGTGGCTGGGCTCTCGATGCATGGTGCCGAGACAAGATTGGGTTTGGTCATCCCCAAACGGTGTTGTACAGCATCCCCTGTGCACAGTGACTCAGGGCAGGTGGACGCTGGAAGTACCTAATGCTTTCTTTGCTTCACCTTCAAGGGCTTGAAGTGACAGTTCACAAGGCCGTCTTGCAGTTGTGTTTGGAAACCCTGGAGACAGGGAAACCGCTGCTGTTCCTACACGGTTTAATGCAGTTCATTTCTGCATGGAAGACCATATGCCCCTATATGGTGTCTATGTGGAAGAGACCAGAGCTGCCCACTAACTTACTTATTTGCCATGAAAACCTTTTTCCTAGTAGCTATGATCCAATTAAATAGTTTCTTTGAAATTTTACCAAAAATATGTAGTTTATGGCCATCTTGAATACAAAACAAGAGGACATCTGGTTGCTATGGTCTAACGTAGAGGGGTGGTTGGTGCCTGCTGAGTTTGCCCATCCCAGCTGTGTCCCCCTGCCCTCCGTGCCCGATGGCTTGGATCAAGGAGGCAATTTTTTCATGTCTCATGCTTCCCTGCTAGCAAGGGTCTGTTCTCTCTGCGATAGCAGAGGAAAAGAGCCAAACCCCCCAAGAAATCTGCAGATTTCAAAAGGAGATGTGTGTTTTGTGTAGGGTCGAGTGAGAAGGAGGTTGCTCAAGCCTTCGTCCAGCTGCCGAGGGAGTTCCCGGTTTACCTGTGGCAGCCCTTCGCCCGACACAGCTACTATTGCTTCCCGGAGCCAGAAGCTCAGAGGCGGTTCAGCGCCGTGCTGGGGGACTGCGTGAGACACTCAAACCACGGTGAGTGTGAAAAGGGCCTCTTCCTGTACGTCATTCACCCCGATCTAAAGATTTAAACAGCTATTATAGTAAAAAAGATGTAGAAAAATGCAAGTCACTTATGAAAGATGCTTGGCTTTCAGTGCCTTGAGGAATGCATTAACATACCCCTTCTTGCTTTGCTGGGAGCGAAGCTAGGTGGGATTTGAGCTGTAGTAAACTTGGATAGAAAACATGGGAATGGCTTTGAAAGTGGTGTTCCCTTCTCTGTCAGATCATCTAAATCCAGTATCATGATACAAAATCATATGAGATGTTTACTAAATATGGCATGGCAAACTCTCGCCCATGTTTGCAGGCTTGACAAATGCATCATAGATGTAGTAGACCAGGTTTGTACAATGTGGAGAGGGGACAGCCTCCCAGTACATTTCTGCAATGTTATACGTACATCATCAATGGTCAAACATTTGATGTTTTCTGTGGGTGTTTAGGTGGCAGCTCAAGCCTCAAGCCATGGTTAAGCCTCGTAGGTGGGACTTGAATGGTGTGTAAGACACGGTGTTGATTGTTTGCACAAGGGTAAATTTTAAGTTTCACTTTCTGAGCATGTTAGACTAGAAAACTTTAAAAAAACCAAACTTGTGACTTGCTAGGATTATAAAACCAACCTTGCTCCCACAAAATTGGAAAAGCATTTATGAGTTGCATCCTTCAGAAAAAAAAATGCTTTCCTGTTTTTCAGATGACTTTTCTCTTTTTCCATCGAGCTGACTTGGTTCCCCCTCTGGTGTCCAGGCTTTTCCATGCCTTTAGTGTCATTTTGGAGTCCCATCTGCTCCTGCTGTCCTTGGTGGGAGATGGGAACACTCAGGGAACTTCTCCAGCTACTTGGGCCTGAAGCTCATGCTTGTAGATAAATGAATTGAGAGTGCAGTATGTGAACAGTCACTTTTACTTACAGAAGTGGCTCCCAATGTTTTTTTTTTAGCTGTCACTTTTGTCTCCTGGCCATCAGCTTCACCCCATTACCCTCAGACAGCTGTCTCACACTGTCCTCCCCGGATCCTTCTCAACTGCTGTCTCTTTTCCCTTGTCTGCACTGCCAAAGGCATTCCTGGTCTCCTTTAGGACTCCATTCCCATGATGAAAACACACATTATTGTATTTCCCGGCAGTTCCCTGAGATGCGCAGTTATTTGCGTACTGCTTGATGGTGGTTGGTGGCAGGTGCCCTCTTCACAGGACACGTAGGATTCTTGGTCCGGATGCTAGCCAGGTGATGTACGCTGCCCTGACACTCGGTGATCCCCCTTTCCAGCTCGTTTCCCAGCTCACGCTGAAGGTGGTGAGATGCAGCGTGCCCTTCTAGCTCTGACAGCTTCGTGCAAACCGGAGGAAGCAGCTCCGATGCAAATCTGTGTAGGTGTGGAGAGGCTGAGGGCTAAAACACCCTGGTAAGCAAATAGCCTGTCACGGGGACTATAAAGACTGTGTCATGGCTAGATTAACATAGATTGGAGGCATCAATCTAGAAGGAACACGCCTTCACTTAGCATTTCCAAATAGCTTAAGTCTCAATAAATACTCCCTATATAGCTGCCAGAGGAACCTGAATTCCCATAGCGTGCCCGAGAGCAAAGCCTGCCTCTGATTTTCGGTTCTGATTAGCCTGATTTTAGCTGCGGCGGTCATACAGTATGAAAGTGCTTTGGACTTTGGAAAGCCACCCTTTTGCTCCTCACCGAGGTTTGGTAAGGAGATGGGGATACAATCAAGTTTTCCTGGCACTGTCAGTCCTCCTGGACTTGAAGCCTGTTCATTAGGTTTGGGGTTTTTCATTTCTCTCTTCTGGAGCAAGTGTAACAGGCTTGACAAAGCTTTTGGCAGCCTTTTTTTTTCTTAAAGTTCAGCACATCACTCTAGGGGCTAATTCTGAATTGGCAGGAGCTGGGACTAGATGACCTAATAGGTCTTTTCCATCTCCAGTGCCTGTGAGTCTGTGTTTTATTATATTTCATATGGCTCAGCTATTGCTCATTTATGCATCTGTTCCAGGATTTATCCCTCTCAGCTTTTTCTGTCGTCAAGTTTTTATCTGACAGAAGATGCTTAGTGATACCAGAGTGCCTTCATCAAGGCCTGTCCTTTCTGTCACATTACTTCTGCTCAACAGACTGATTGGTAGATGAAGAAAGTCTGGATTAAGACCTACTGTTACACTGGTAAAAATGAACAGGTTTTTACAGCGAGGGAAATGGGAGCCCATATTTTCTGGATTCCTTGGAGTTACACCATCTCCTAGAAACCTAGGTGCCACAAGCGGCAAAATAATCACTGACGAGCACCCCAGTAATCTTAACTCTGCCCTTGGAGTGAACTTCTTCAGGGGTTTTTTTTTCAAGGACTTCGTATTGATTTATATTTGTTCTCACATGACTGAAAGATGTTAATTTATTAATACTTTTTAAAGCCTTATTTGCAAACAATCCTGCCTACAAAAACCAGGTATCTGAACAATCTGACAAAATTAAAGGCACGTGCAGCAATACTACAGGTATTAAGGCTCATGATATAAAAATTTGCTGTGTGTTGTTTTATTAAAAAAATTTGAAAAGAGAGAAGAAATGTGAAAAATCCTTTGAGTTTGATTGTGGAATATAATTTAGTGGGATAAGGAGCACCGGCCAAGGCAGCACTCACCCCACCTCTTCTAAAAAGTGCCGAGTTAACTTTTGCCAGGGCAGATTTGGCAAGAGCAGGAGAAAGACAGATGTAATGTCTGATCAGAAGTTGCCTGTCTGTTTTTTCTATAATCTACCACTTCTGGAAAGGAATATATCGCACTGGGCTTTAGCCAAAAACTTGGAGGAGTTTGTGGTTAAAGTCTGTTTTCTCCCAGGAAGCAGAATTAAATACTGTCTCTTGTTGAACAGAAAACTGGAGTGAATCAGCATGTGGTCTTGCCCTGGGAGCCGCCCTGGCATTCAGCTATTTCCTCTCTTTAGAGTCCCTCTGTTATAAATAACCAGTCCAGCGTGTGTTTCTGGGTTTTCTGGTCAGAACTCATGGTCAGAATAATTACAGAAGCGTTTGGATTTAGTGATCACGGCTTGCAAATATGATTCAGATGTACAGATTGTGGGTTCTCCTCCCCGCCCCAAATTTTCCTATTGTGTTTGTCCTTCCTTTACACTAATTGATAAGGGTTTGCAGTTTGAGAGGACAATGGTTTCCTTCATTATCAATAGAATATGTAGATTTTTTGCACCTTTCTTGAGTACAGTTTGGATAAAGCATATTTAAAACCTCTAGAATCAGCCTAAGCCAATCAAGACCTGACTGATCGTGGCTTTAAAAATATTCTAGCACAACCGGATGCATACGCTGAGATTCTGTGAATTACCCTGACTTTGAAAGTTGATTGATTAATCTGCATACAGAAATCATCCCAGTTCAGTGATTCATCTGGGCAGCTCCCGCTTTGCACTTTGCAAGTTGGCTTTCGTGATGCCTTAGGATCTGGGGAGGAGATCAAATGCTTTTTGTGTTTTAAGCCATGAGGTCATGTGATTAAGGTCTAATTAACGAAAACACAAGTGCTCAGGGAGCAGCAGAGGAACCCCGACAAACTGATGGGTGCAGAGGGGACCCCGACCCGGCTGCCCTGGTGCTCGGTGGAGGGGGCTCAGCTCACGGTCCCACCATGAAACCCACCCAGGGGGTCACCAGTGGCTCTCCCCGACCGCCTTGCAGTCTGCAGGGCTGTCGTTGCCTAAGCGGGTATGGGACTCATTATAGGATGGAGGGGAAGAGCATTTGGGGATTGTGTAAAGCGTATTATGGGATGTTTTCCAGGAGACTCTGGGAATATGCAAGATGTATTATGGGATGTTTAGGGGAAGGATGAAAGATGGGAAAAGGGAAGGATCAAAGTGGATTGGAGAGGAACAAGCGTGGGATAACAGAGGGAAAAAGGGGGTAAACGGGGTCAGTTGGGTGTAAACAGGAGACTGGTCAGTACGCTTGTCCGGTCAAGCCCCGCACTTGATCACCACAGTCTGTCTTGTCTTCTTAGTAAACTCCACTTCTAACTATTTTCCAGGGTGAGGGTGCTCTCCGGTGTGTGTTAGAATCATTAAGAATCATAGAATCATTAAGGTTGGAAAAGACCTCTAAGATCATCAAGTCCAACCATCAGCTCAACACCACCATGCCCACTAAACCATGTCCCATGTTGGGGTCCAAAGTGCCCGCAAGTAGAGAAGGAGCCACGGGGTCACGGAGGCTCCACAGGTTTGGGGTGCCAGCACCCGGGGAGATGTGTGAGAGGTCCCAGTGCCAGCAACGGGAGAAGGGACCACAGAGCACAGGGGCCCATAGGCGCGGGGCCATCATCTGGCGAGACCAGAGTGCTTTCCTAACGAGCTTCCACCACGTACGTAGGCTTCGCTCACCAGCAAACTTCAAGCTGGACTATCTGGCAAGTAGGAGAGGAGGTGTGGGAGCCAGTGACCAGAGAGACCATAGGGCTGGGAGCGGTACTGGAGGGACCATAGGTCCGAGCCAGCTACCGAAGAGACATGGGGGTCTGACAGTTACTGCTGGGGGGAACATAGGTCTGGACCTGCTGTCGGTGGGGGCAGGTGGGGAAGGGTGTAATGAGAGCTGCAGCGATTGGGCTACCAGATTTGGCCACTCTAACATAAGCCATACTTGCATTTGATTCCCTTTTCTGGCTGAGTTTGAGTCAAATATATTTTAAAATTTGCTGTTCACCATTCAGTGTGTGACCCTTCTCCTGTGAAAATTAATGACTGTGTAACTTTGCTCCCAGGAAAAAAAAGATGGTTGTAAATTTGTATACTCAGTGCAGAGGTGCTACTATCTAATGTTGGCCATTATCTCAAAACTGCTTTGGAAAAGCTCCATCAAAAAGCTTCCTTCCCTCCAAACTGTTCGTTCTTTACCAACAGCTTTGTAATTAAGGACTTCAGTGGGCTAAATTAAAGAACATTGTGTGCAGCTCTGAAGCGCCATGATTCATTTCTCATTTAATTTATTACCTAGGCATAGGGTATAAAACATTATAACAGGCATATTTCCTGATTTCAAAGCTTTTTGGCTGTGGTCAATGCATATGATAAATGAAAGGGTGAATTAAATTAGTTAAATGACATAAATGTGCATATAGAAAGATAACGTTGAGGGGAGGGTTCTAAATGTAGAACAGGTCAGCCAAAAAATGTTCTTTGCAGAAGAACAGCAAGCCAACAGACACAGAGGAGTCTGTAATAAAATATGGTGGTGTAGAGTAATACGATGTGGTGATGGCTCTTGGTAAAGATAATTCCACATACAGAGAAGAACGTACAGTTCTCTGCGTGCAGGGCTACACAATTAAATTTTCAACGTTCGCTTCACTAGTCTGTTCCTTGTGCCATGGGACATTTGCTGTATTTTCCCAGGGCAATTATGTAGCCTTCACTGCTTTAGTAAAACTGAAAAATAAATGTTTCAAATTACAAATGAGTCAAGACAAAAGATAGATCTTGTAAAAGATGCAGTTGCAAGGGTTACTGGAGAACTCTCGCCTTCTGATCTGATCGTAGCTGGGACGCATTTACAGTGTACTAAATGTGGCCTTACTGGCTTTAGCAAATAATTAGTATTGTTGACCACATTTGAATTTTTTACATCTAAAGATCATACATTACATGATTATATAAAATGTATCACTATATTTGTTTCAGTTTTGATGATTCGTAATTAATTCAGGAGAATAACAGCACGTGACAAAAAATATATATCCTAATACCACTTTCCTATCAACCTCCCGATAGAAGGGGCAGCAAGAAGGAGAATTTTTTGCCCATAATATTATTTTTTAACTTTCCCTCCCTAAGTTTTGCCTTAATTGAGTTTTTCTTAGATTGATAGGGAGGAGCTGCTGACTATTCACTGTTACTTCCAGACAGCCTGTTCTTCTCAAGCATCTGTGGAGGTCAGACCTTCATCAGTGTAGGATTTTATGCAATACTTAGCTTGAAAAACTTCTCAGGTTTTTATAGAAGCTGTGCTTGAGTTGAAGTGGAGTGTGGAAGGAAATGGCATCATTTTTTCCTCCAATTTCCTAAATCGCTACTCCCAGTTTAGATGTGGGCTGTGGCATGCGATTCATTGGTTTGCCTTTATCTCCATGATCCCTCCATTTTCATCCACAGCTTGGGTTTACTCTGGTTCCCTCTCCATCCCCATTTTCTTAGTGAAATGGTGAGAACTGCACACCTCAAATTTTGGGGGAAATTTGCTGCTGAAATGGCCACCTAACCCCCAATGGGGAAGTGCTGTCAGTCCCAGAATGGCAGTAAAGAGGGAAATGCTCAAAATATTCACAGTGCTTTAATATTTAGCGTTCTCCAGTTTTCAGTCCTTTACGTTTGTATGCCCTGAAAATCAGACCGAAGTTTTTTCCAAACGCTTATTTAATTTTTTGTTATTTAGGAGATCTTGTTTCCTATATGAGGTTACCAGCTATTGTGTTTCACTTGGTATTTGTTGTTAAAAGTGAAGAAGCTCGACCACTTGGTGCTGGGATAGAGGGAAGTCTGCATGACGAGAAGGAAAATACAACTAGCTAATTCTGGGAGACATGGAGTTTCACTTCATGATTTTATTTTCTTTCATCTGGTTTGATTTCATATCCTTATCTTGATAATCACCCTCATGACACAGGAAGCTGGGGGACTTTCAAAACCATATCCTGTCATCTTCAATTTCACCATAAATTAAAAAAAAAAAAAGATAAATAAATACATTAAAGAAATACAATAAAGAAATACATTAGGTAAGAGAGAAATACAAAATGTACTTTTAAGCTCATGCAGGGCATTCTGTCACAGCTTGGCTACGTCAGGACAACTAGGACGGTTTCAGATTTTTTTGCTCCATCTCTGGCTCTTAGGGTTGCCATTAGCTGTGTCCACGTTTCCTTTTTCAACTCCAAGTTTAGCTGGCAGGTGTTTTTCTCATCTTCTCTCTTCTAGCTTTCCTACGTTACATGTATATAGTACATGTAGGGCTTACCAACTTTTGAACTATAATTCAAAATAATTCCTGAAGCATTGATAAAGGTTGAGAAGATGACATTAAATACTTAAGCTGAAGGATATGTGTCTCCATATATAGAGCAAAGCAACTGTCACGAGTCCAAATAGGACTTTGGAAAGATTTTTCAGTCTTCATGTTGCAAACAGGTTGGCATTTCTTCTCTGGAGAGGGCAACTGAAGAAAAGGATTTTCTTGTTGCCTCTTTCAGATGATGTGTGGAAGGACCAATTAAAATAGAACTGAGGAGGAAATGGCTTTTCTTTAAGGTTAATCCCTTAAAGGTTCTTTAAGGTTCTTTTCTTTTCTTTAAGGTTCATCCCTTCTGCACTGGGATGAAAGCAAGACCTTTCTGAAGGTTTGCCTGATATTTTGGGGGTGGGAAAAGGTACAAATGAAGACGGAGTACTCAGCCCATCGCCTGCCTGACTCAGGCCTGGGACTTGTGTCTTGGCTTCTCTCACTGCAGCCGCTGCACTTTGATTAATTAAATCACTTTATGGTTAATAAGGTCAGATCTCCTGTGATCCACATGAGTGGCTGAGACCATGGCTGGTCTTTCACCAGACAGATATCTGAGGTCCAACTGGACTTTTCAAAACTGGTGTGCAAACTTCCATAGAAATATTAATGCTGTCATAACATTCAAAACTATTTTGCTATAAATATCTTTGATGAGGCTTGTGGGGTGCTACAAAACCCATGAAAAGTTTTAGGACATAAATTTTTTTGTATAATTTAGAATATTTTGCTTAAAATAAGACAATTTTTCCTCTTTTTGGGATGCTTTTGTTCTGCAGCATCATTTCCTTCATTCAACGTGGCTTTTGCTTTTCCAGTAAGCATACTTGTCTATACTGTAGGTAGGATTTTGAGTCTGTAGGAGGTATATTCATTCTGAAACACCAAGATGATTAATGTACTAAAACCCTAATTGCGATTATGTTCTTCCTTCCTCTCACCTCCACGCCTTGGGCTGATTCTCCTTTTCTTATGTATTACCAAGCATGGGATGGTGCAAAGAGCCACTGCCTTGTGCCCACCACCCGAGCATATTTTAGGAGCCGTGAAGATACTCATTTGTGTGGGTGTAAGGTTGTATTTGGGCTCCAGCTTCAAAGTTCAGCAGCAGAAAAATTCTCACCTGCACCAGGAATATGGTAGCTGGTGTGAAATGCGCTTGGAAATTGTCAGAGATAAATGATACTGTGATTCTTCGTGTGTGTTTATACGGTGCACTCATGTTTTAGACTATGAAACATGAAGCTGCTGGTCACAGCAGAGGGAGGTACCTTGTAATCTGTCTCGTGCTGCTTTGAACAGCTTTAATACAGGCATTGCGTGCTACAAAGCAAATAGTTAAACCCGGTGAATGTTGGTTTGGTGGTCTCGGAGGGAACTTGCTCTGCAAAACCTGATTTGCTATAAATACAGTGTATTATTGCAGGGTTGTATCCTGTTTGGAAATGACTTCATCTAGCTTCTGTTAGTGGTTAGCAGCTTTATACCACATGATCTATGAATAATATGATAGTACATTGCTCTTAGGAAAACATCAGAGCTGTGAGGTTGATGCTTCTCAGACCCAGGGCATTATACTTCGCTTCGTTCTCGAGTTGGATAATAATATGACAGGACTCCATTTTGTAAAAGTAAACGGTGTGTCCTTTTATTCAGAGGATCATTTCTAGAGTTGCCGTAGCTGTGTTACAAGCCCTGGGCAAGCTGTCTTTTCCTGAGGTCCAGTTCTCGAGCTCTCCTCATCTCCCCAGGTTCAAGCAGATGGATTCACTTTCCTTTTCTTACCTGTGGTCCCCTTTGGGTTGGGACAGTTTGTTTATTTTTTGGAGACAGAAATTTTCAGAACCTTATTTTTTGGAGTTGATGACCATGGCCTTTCTTATCAATTTTCTGTAATATCTTACAAGCAACAGTTCTTAAAATGTGCTGGGAACTCAGGTGGTCGCTTTTTGCCTTCTGACAGTGTGATGAACGGATGGTCTTGCTCTCTCTGAGCCTTTCTCTGTGTCCTGTCCATCATCCTCCGTGTGATGATATTACTCTTACACCTAACAGTAGAAAGTGGCTCATCATTAAACAGAAACCACATGAGCAACAGACAATAATCACCGCAGTCCCTACCCACAGCAAATAAATCCCAGGCAGGTATTACCAGAAGTGCTAGAAAAAAATGCTATTGCAGGAAACCTGCGCTACAAAGATCACTCTTAGAAAGGGAAATCGGTTTTAGTCATGCTCATTTATTTTTACTTGATAGCCATCCCCCAGTTGTGGTGTTGGGAGGTTGGCAGAATGATTCCTTAACTGCAGGAATGTCTCTTATTCCCTGATGTTCTCCAGCTGCCGTCACCCCAAACCGTTCGGCGGCTGGCAGCGTGCAATAGCTTTCTTTGAAGTACCAGTACAAGAGATGGAACTGTCCTATGTATTTAGATGATTAAGTCACCACAGGTTTTTAAAATGGCAGCCTTTTCTTTCAGCAGCCCCCCTCTGGTTTGGGGTTGTGTATTTTCTTTTTTACCAGCTTTTGTTTTAAAAGAACCACATTTAAAAAAAAATTCAATTAGAAATTGATTTTTTTTTTAATTAAAGCGCAGTATAATGGAAAGCAGAGGAAGAACAACAGTCTAAATATATTTGAAAGAAACAGATGCCAAGGTGAGAGGGGGATGACTTGGAAGGATAAGAAAATTGGGAAAAATGTAATTTGCATTTCTTAGCATAAAATCTATTCCGTTGAGGGTAGCAGTGTCCAGGGGAAATAGTAAGGGGTGGAAACACCATCTTTTGAGACTGCTAAAAACCAAAGACAAGACACTTAAAATTCCAAATATTTTTCAGCTTTATCCACCTCCTACTATCTATTTGTAACATCACAAGAAGGAAGGCCCTTCACCAATATCTGTACCGAGATTTTTCTTGTCCCAGGAAAATGCTATGTAAGGTGATCAATAAGAAAGAGCTCCAAAATAGATGTTTTGTCACTGCCTTCACCTGAGCCAGCTTTCCACCAAATAAACAAGGAAGCAAGGAAATATTATTTTGAGATCACATAAAATTAAATGCTGTTTCTACTAATTTATCATATTCCAAAAATTATAGTAAGTGACAAACATTCTCCCCATCAGTGAAAGGCCACCAAACTCAACTCCTCAGTCATCTTCCATTTCCTTCCAGTGACTGTCCTCCTGCCTTCCCCACTCTTCAACCAAAGTCGGCCTGTGGTTTTTGAAGATTTGAGGAGGTATTCATGGGCCCTGCTGTCTTGTAGGAGGGAACTAAAAAGTGTATCAGGTTGTTAGCAACTTGTGTTGGGAAGAGACATTTGACCAAAGCTGCAGTTACGGAGGATGGTAGGCAAGAGCCAGGCAAGGCTATCTTCCTACCTATGGGCCTTTATGTCTTATAAATACAGCTATCGTTGGATGCCAGATTGCTTTAATATCAATTATAGTTACCTGCAGGAAGAATTCAGCGACTGTATGGAAAATAATGTTCACTGAATGCAGAATCTTTCACCAAACTGTAGGCAGCTCTCCCGCTCAGGAACGTATATGTAGATGTGAGTGCTGGAGGAAACAGATGAAGCTGGGGTGGATTATTTCCGAGTTTTGGTAGTCAGATGATGGGCGTTATGTCAGAATCAGCATTTCTTTAATTAAAACCCGTGCTCTGTGAGGTCAGACTTCTGGATTCTGTTTTAACACTTGTTCATCTACGTCTTTGGGCCTCAGCCGTTTGTGAAATGTCAGCCAAAAAGCTTAGATTACTCTCAGTGGTTTATCTCACTTTGGTAAAGCACTTTGTCAATATACCCCTTCACTATTATTAAAAATAAAAGTAATAAATTTATTGTCAGAAAAGCCCGTATGGGAGAAGGACATTTACTAGATTGCAATAGGGGCACTCAGTTTGTTTTGAAGAAATACATATTCAGTTTTTACACATCATAAAACATCCTGACTGCAGTTTCTTGGCCCTCTGAACAGCTTTAACGCGGTAATGCTGCTGCTGCGTCCAACAATCAGCGAGTCCCAGTTTGCAGAATTAGCCAAGACGCGAAGGGAACTCTGAACCACTTGTGCCTCAGTAGAGCAAACCACCCCATTGGTTCTGGGGGATGGAAAATTCTGACTGTCTGGTTATCGCATCTGACTGAAGTCCCACCAGGAGCTGGAGAAACACTTCCCTGCTCTTCCCAAACACAGACTTTTCCATGCGGTTGCACGAGCGGTGCAGAAATGAGCTGTGCTGCTACTTATATGAAGACTTGACTTGTCGCCGTTGCATTTGTTAAGGGTAAACGATATGACATCTGTCTTCAAACACCTATTGGCATTCCTGTTTGATGACCCTTTTAGCCTCTTTCATGCTGCAATAATGAGTTTGAATAGCTTCATTAATGATAATTATTGTTGAGAGGGGCACACAGTTTAAACTGAATATTGAAATACTCACTTTTTAACAGCTAGCGTGGCAGGTTAGGATATGTAATGTTAAAAAGGCATCTTCCTTTGATCGTAATTAAGAAAAATCATCATCTAAGCGATTAAACATCAGCTGGTTCTGAGCTTTCTGCTACAAAGCAAAGCAAGAGACCCAATGCAGCAGTCTGCAGTGCCTACAGATACAAAATTTGAACTGGAACATTCGAATACAGATGTCATATTATCTGGATTTGCTGAAAATCCACGATTTTAGCTAGAGGCAGTGAGGTCTGCGGCACTCATCCTTTGTGGTAACGAGGCCTATTTATAGAAGTTTTTGCACAGATGTCTTCAGTGTTTTGACTGATCTAAGGCCGGTCGATCTATGGCTACGGATGAGACCAAATTCACCAGGGCAATTAATTTCCGCTGCTGTCTTTAGACACACAGAAGTGTTAGTGAAAAATTGTTCAGATAGCCTTTCCCGAGGGGGCTTTAAACAATGTGCCAGTGACATGTTCATCTTCAAACAAAGGTGCAGCTGTCCTGCTGTGGGTGGGAGAGCACGTAGGAACTTGGGACTGAAGATTTCCTCGTTACTCACCCGTACGACCAAACATTCATCTGCCAAGTGACAGAGAAGGAGCCGCAGCTCATAGCCCGGAGCACCTCGTTAGGAGACTGCAAGTCCCACAGCAGCCAAAACATCGGATACAGCTGTAATTAGGAGTGAGACCCTGAGTTAACACTTCTGCACCAGGTGCAAGTGCACTCAGTGGGTGTCGAGTGGCCTGGTCTTCTGTGTATCATTTTGATGACTTAAAGTTTGAGGTGTTTTTTTTTCTTAAAGAGGGATTTAAACTGTTTATATGCTGCAAGGAAGTTCATTCCTGCAGGCAGCTTTCTGCAGCACTAAACAAACTCAGCCGTGCCTTTGAGAGGTGTGCACATTTGGGGAGATTTATAAAGTCATGGTGTTTCCAGATGTCCTTCCATCTTTTAAAAAGGAGCTTTATAGCAGTTATTCTGATATGTTTATAAAAGGAATCTATGGTTAGCAATATCTTGCCTGTTATTAAAGTTAGGCTCCACACTTGGGTATGTAAAAATAGAGTCTCTAGGTGGGTTTTCTTATTTTAAAGTTAAACAGAACAAACAGAATTTTGTTTTGCTCTGCACAAATAAGCTGATGTTGTATTCATTAGCAGCTGGAGAAGCTGCTTGGGTAATTTTCCAAGTGCAGACTAGCCTAGATTGAGAACGTAGCATCGGTCTGGGTACCTGTAAAGCCTCACCGGCCTTTTGCTGGGGGACCTTCAGTAAACTTTATGGCTTTGTATGGGAGGGGATAAAGATGACCTACAACCACCACTGTACCAAGCTCCCCTACCATACTCCACTTTCTGCAAAACAGCGGGGACAGATGCGTGACTCATGATAGGCGCCAGCCAGATTTGTCGAAGGGGAAGCCCCTGCCAGGGTGTTCAGGAGAGTGAAGCGCACGTCGTCCTTTCTGCTGATGAACAATCGTTCCTGATACCACTGGGGTTTACCACCTGCCCTGTTTGCAGCTGCAGCGTCTGCTTCCATCTCCCACGCACCATCCTCTCTCTTGCACGCAAGCGGGGCTACCCCAACAGCTTATTCATTGTTTTCCTTGCTTCGCTGTGGCATAATGGAGCTGGCTGCCAAGCCAGCCGCAGTCCTCTAGCCTTTTCATAAACTGCTAGATCTGAGTTACAGAAGCCTTGCCTCTTCCCTGCTGAAATCTTGGAGGATGTGCACCGCAGCTCCTTTCAGCTTGGGTACAATCCCCTTTTCTTGAGCCGTATCCCATGAATGTGCCTCTGTCTTGTGTGCCTCGCCAACAGCTTCTGCACAGCCCAACGCTGGATGGATCTAGTTGTTCAGTGCCTTATCGCTGATGCAATCTTTTCCTCCTATGGAAAGCGAGAATGAAATTGCCTAAATTAAGCAATTGTAGTAGCCTTGAAGGATAAAGCTTCCTTTCTACTTTGAGCTGGTTTTGTAGTAAGACTGCCATAATTGTGTTTTTCTCCTCTGTTTAGTGACACAGGAAAGAATGCGTGATTGGGATTTTATGGTACTTACAGCTTGATATTTTTCCCATGAACTATTCAAATGAATCACTCTTGGATTTTTAGCACCTTCTTCCCACTTCTCTACAGGCTTGGGGACAATCAGAACAGAGAGGAAATACCCCCTTGAGCATGGAGTTTAAAACCTGGCGATCTTAGGGGGCAGACTCTTGTCAGCACCGGCATATCATCATCTCAGCAGGTCCAAGATCCAGCCCTTTGGATGGTCTGCTGTCCCTTTTGGTTAGGAGGGAGCACAGCTGTGAAGAAGGAAAACATGTGAGTCACGATCGGAGGGCTGCGGGAGCTGCAGTTCTCCCTTCCTCCAGCCAAGCCCAGCCCTCTTCTCATCAAAATATTGGAAGTTTAATTTTGGGAGGACAAAAGCTTTCAGATGCAATGCTCTACCAGTTTCTCAGGCGGAGTACTCCATTCTTTCATTAAAGCTGCCATCAGAGGATGTTCTCTTGGCAGTGAACAGCCTGACTTACAATTCTTTTACTGATATTTTACCATCCTGGTTTGTGACTTGCTATTAAAAATGCTGTAAGTCATGGTGGTAGCAGTGAAGGTATGATTGGGATTTTACCTGGCTCTTTTTCTCATGTTTGATCATCATGTGAGCTTGAAGAAATTGTGTGATCTCTCTGGACCTCCAAATATCTGCCAAACAGGGACAGTATCTATAGAGTGACACTGAGAGAGTGTTTACTGCACCCGAGTATGTATAACATACCTTCCTGAAGTAATTATTACGCCCACAGGAAACTCTGAAAGGGTCAAATTCTGACATTTAGGCTCTTAGCAGATCTGAAACCTCATTGCCCGCCACGTAGATAAAATCTATACAGTGCTGCTTTCAAGCAGTAGCCAGGGTGAAGGATTGATGACATTAATTGCAGACTTCTGTAGCTTTAGTTTTTGTGTAAAGCGCATGGAGGAGACATTTCAGGCATTACTGTAGTGTTTGTTAATCCTTCGTGTTTCCCATAATATGTATAATCCCTGTATTGCCCTTGGCATGTAGGCAAGGCTCCTATAAAGCTTCTCCTTTAGAAGTTTCATGAACAAGTCAAAAGAAGTGTCTTGCTTGACAGGCAAGGCTTGAGAACTTACTCTCTGACTCTTCACATAACAATTGTTTATACATATCAGTATCTTTTAAAGCGGCATACTTACCTTTGAGAGAATTAACATTCTTCTTCCCTCCTTTCTTCCTAATGTGTGCGCAACAGGACTTCAGCTGATCAAGGCTGCACGTAGATAACCTTGAAGAGGGGACAGTAAACCATTGTGGCTTTGTTTTTCCCTTAAGAGAATAATCCTCACAATAATCCTGAAGCTCTGTTTCATAGCAAAGACACAGCACTTGAATTCCTGAAGTGTTTCAGTGATGGTTTTTCTTACTCACGTTTGTCAAGCAGCCTGATTGCTCTAGGGAGCTTTTCCACATTTTGAGGCAGAGGGACTGTTTCTCCCCAAATCATGACAAACTAGTTCTGCTGTGTAACTGCTGTTGCAGTCTTAATTAGCTGTGGTTTTGCGTGCTCTCATGTTAAGGGGAGTGTTGGCTGCAACTCTCTTGAAAGCCTTTAGCAGTTTGGAAAGGACAAATTGCCTGAGATGTAATTTCTGTTGCCCGACTGGTTATCCAAAGTTTGTAAGAGCAAACTAGCTCAGCCGCTTCTCAGGCTTTTCCGTGCTGTGGTCTCGTTTGTACAACAGTGTCCCCAGGCTACCACGTTGTTCTTGGGAAGAGCTACCATCTAGCAGCAGTAGCCGTGGACGATAACCAGATACTCCAGAACTTTGGTTAGACATTCCTGAAATATTTAGGGAAAGCGGCACAATTTTGTCAGAAGTTTTTGTGCTTAATTGGTATGAGCTCGGTGCTTACTTTGTCCAGGTCGGTTTTATTGTATGCCCATGAAAAATTATCTTGATCATCAATTCCTTAATAAAACAAAGGAAATAAAAGATTATCGGGGAGCCCCTGTTAACTCAGGGTTTAGCAATTTATCGAGGGCATACAACATGCCACAATCAGCTGACTACCATTATCTTAGACTCTTAATTCTTATCTTATAGAAACAGAAGCTCCCAACTCTTAGCCCTGGTACGTGCTGTCAAAGTCTCCCCATGTACCATCTTACATTACTCATAGGTATAAAGGCAAAGGATGAGCTTTCGTATGTTAATCACTGCCTTGTCAAAGTCTACCACAGACAAGGCTTGCTGCTGTAAAACTCTTACCTTATCATGTGCTCCATATTAACCTTTGCTGGTGTTGGTTTAACTTATCAGCTTAGATGCGATGGCTTGTGATAGTTCATGTGTGCAATCTGACAGTTCAACATTATGCTTCTAAATCTCAATGAAAGCCCAGGGTCTTCAGACATTCAGGTTTAGTAAATGATTTCAAAATATTGCTGCTAGATGCACATGGAACAGGAAAATGGATCAGAAAAGAATGGTTATTTTTTAAAAGTTATTTATGGGTAAATCTTTTGTGCTACTTTTTGTTTTCTTTAGATTTTCTCAAGCAGACCACGTATGAAGTCGAGGCGTTCTTAGAAGCCATTCAGTTCTTCCGGCAGGAGAAAGGCCACTATGGGACATGGGAAATGATAACTGGCAATGAAAAAGAGGTAAAAGAATATCTTCCTGATTTTTTTTTTGGCTTTGGATGTGGCAGCTCTGATGATAGTGAAGGTTGTAAAGCCTCTTGGGAAAAAATGGCATTTTTAAAAAGAAAATCTAGTAGGTAGAAATACCCAAGATTTCAAGATACTTTTTACTGGTATGTAAGTGATAATTCTTTTTTAATAAACCCCATTTTGAGTTTTTTGCCAGAAAGTGAAAGAAAGTGTGCTGTGAACTAAAGTAGTTGTGTTGTGCTGGAATGTAGGGATGGCCACATTTCCACAAAAAGCTCATACATCTAACTTAATTTTATGCCACGAGGTCAATTGGTGAATAAATTCTGTGTCTAACACAAGGCATTTGCTCACGTCTCGCTACCACATTTGCTGCTGTTTATAGTTTTGGTAAATCAGTGAAACCAAAAGCAATACAGACCAAACTGAGAACCCATGGCTTGTATGCAGCAGATACTCACTGTCAGCTGCGTTGGGCTGTGCTCTGTTTTTCTGTCTTTCATGACAGCTATTTTGCAGGTAAGAGATATTTCTTTCTTCCGTTGCTCTTACCTTTGTTACTAAACACAGTTTCCTGTTGCTTGTCCTCTAATGCCTCCATGCCATCGTAGGAGATCAGGCTTTACAAGGAACAGAACAGCAGCTAAACATAAATTTTGAAGAATCTCTTCATTTTGCTTTTCCCTGTTCTTTGGGAATGAAGCTTTTAGTCCTGAGCAGATAAACTAGTAGACCTACTTATTGTGCCAGACTTCTGAAACAGAATCTTGCATAGTAACAGTCACACTTAAATGCCAAAAATTTGTGTTCTTCAGTTCTTCAGAAATGAGATGCTAAGCTCAGGGCCTGGATCCATATTTGGGCACCTGAGTGAGCAGCTTTGGAGCATTGATGGTAGCTCATGCCTCTGGCATCACTCCAGATGTCTTTTAGTGCAATTGAGACATTATTTGGGCCCTGATTTATAATTTTTTTCCAAAGCACTGAGCACTCAGCAGCAAATATTTACTTAGTACCAGCTGCTGGGTGTTTTCCGTGATGAAGTCTGGCTTCCCTTTGGGAAAATGGAAAAAAACCTGATGGAGAGTTCACGATCCAGGGTTTTGTTTTAAGAAACCAGATTATTCTTTCAGGAGAAGTCTACCTTTGAAATGCTGAAAAATGTGGAAACTGGAGAAGAATCTATAAACAGTGTCTTTCCCAGTGCCATCATGTCAGGGATTGAAGTTTCCTGCTAACATCTGATAATAAATTCCTTAGTATAAGGAGTTCCATCCCTGCATTGGAGGGAGTGAGGGTTTTTCTCTTCTCCCCTCCTCTCTCAAGTTATGGAGCTATTATAGTGCTATGTTTTATGTTTTATTTTTCCTATTGCTTGCCAACTACTTACTCATAACCCATATACCTCAAGAGAACTGTAATCAGAAGACATCCAGACTAGTTACGCTATTATCTTCTTAGTAATAATTCATTCTGTAAGTATAGTGTGTTCTCATGCCTGCTTTGACCAAATATAATAATTATTTTAGGCAAATATCCAAGCTAAGTGAGTGGTTTGGAACAAGCAAGCTACAATTTGTTGCTGTAAAAATCTCTGCAGAATGCCAATAAATATATTCCCTGACATTCATTTATAATGACAGAGTCTCCGCAGCATTAGCTCACGCAGGTACTGCAACATGGATGTAATATTAGCAAGTACCCAGTCACTCAGCTGAAGACCTACTGAATTTTTTTTGTGTCGTAAAAGTTCCTTTTCCTGCTTTTGTTTTTGTTCTGTTTCATTTTTATAAATTCAATTGTCGATGGTATTTCTGTAGGTTAAGGACTGAAATACAGGGTTAAAACCAGGCAATTTTTGACAACGCTTGTTATAAGCAACAGTACAGCCACATAGTGAGAGCACTGCAACACTAGCGTAACTCCATTGATCAGTGCAACATGAATGTAGAATAACATATTGCTAAATCAAGTGTAGCTGAATAAGGGATTAAAAAACCGCAAACCCCTACAGTGCACCTTTCAGTACAGAAATATAAAGCCAATCCAGCATTCCTAAAAATGCTTCCAGAGAGCTCAGATTCTTCAGAATATGTTTGATCCGTTGTTTGATCCAATTTATTATTCAGTCTGTGGTGCTCCAGTTTGGATTATTTGTGAGATATTTTTAAATGACTCATTAGTTTAGGACCTGACTTAGTCCATTGGTTTTGACAGGTATGTGAGTCAGCATAGCTGAATTTGAGTGGTCCTATGGCATAATCTGTAAGAACGTAAGTCGCATGAAACCAGAATAGGGTATTGCATATTATAGGTATAGGTGTATCAATAAGTAGGTATTGTGTGTTATATTTCTGTAGGGGCTGTTTTGTGCCCAGGAGGCACTCTGTTTTACGCTAAGTGGCATGCAGTCAGAGCTCCTTCCTACTTACTTTTGCTGTCTAAATTCCTGCCATTTCCCTGTGGTGCTGTTGGTGCATCATGGGACTCCCGATAGCAGTAAAGGAGGAGCACATCCCTGCAAAAGGAGTGTTTCACGTGTTCATAGAGCCCTTTGTCAAGCGTGACAGCTGGAGGAAGCAGTGTTGCTCTGACTTTAGCATCAACTGTATGCCTAAAACCTACTCGAGCAGCCGTAAGACGTGAGGTTGAATGTCGTGAAACACTGGCACTCCAAGCACAGTGAAAATACCAAGTTGAACAGTGTTTTTGCCCCTGTGTTGGCTCAGCCAGCGGCTGGGTGCATCAGGGCAGTGATCCTTGAATGAGACGATGCTGCGCTGTTGCTGAAGCACGGAAAAGAGCTGGGTTCAAGTCACATCACTTAGCAAAAACTGTTCAAGCCCCACTGGAGAGGAAGGAGCACTACGTACTTCGTTTGTGAGACTTTACTGAAACTGTTAAGCAAGCTAGTAATCCTTCACCCAGATTAAATGAGAAATGAACAGAACCTTAAGATGCATTTTGTCTGCTTTTTTATAGGGTTACTATGTCTCTCTGTGATTTGTAGGATATCCACTGCACTTCAAAGCTTTCAAGAGACTGTGGACAACCACATATGTGCTGTACAGTCGGGACAGATAAAAAGCCTTGATGAGAGGGTTATGTACCGTTCTGTGTAGCACACGCACAATAGTATTGCCTCTGTCATCATAAATTGGCAGCTGTGCATCTGTAACTGTGGGCCAGTACAAACATACCTGGGCAAGATCTATGAACAGAAAACAAACATGTCCAGAAATAAAGCTCTCCTTCCCTCTTCTGAATCATGAGGATGACTAATGACTGAACCAAACGTGGGACTGAGGTATTGGTTCAAAATCAAGATGCTCTACATAGAGAAATTCAAGAATCTAGCTTATATCCCCAGCACTGATAGATGCCTCCATAGGAAATGTGTTCAAAGACCTGAGATCACAAAGAAGTAGAAATAGGGTAGGTCCCACGATGAACTGCCTCCCTCTGCCTGCATAGTTTGCCTTGTTGGCCAACAGCAAGAGGAAAGTGCAGGAGAAAGAGAGGTCTTGCAGCTCTCTCAGGTCAGAGATACAGTGTCCATAAATAAAAAATTGGAGAGGAAAGCCTAGACTCTCAAACCAGATGTGTGCCTGTAACTCTGTGTATTTATTGCCAGTTTGGTGCATCTGAGTGGGATGGGCAAGAAAGAAGTTGTAGTTCAAATCTAGGCAGCGGGGGTGCAAAGCCTGACAGAGTGGGTGATTCTGAGGAAAGCTTCTGAAATGGGTGCCAGTGAATGAAACCAGGAGTCTGCCTCATACCATTTCATTCTTTATGTATTGAAGAAGCCAGACTTCGATGCTTCTTCTGTACAAAGTTGGGTGACGCTATCAAGAAAACCACAGAACCAGAGAATAATGTAATTAAAAGGGGATCTCTGGAGGTTTTCTGGCCCAATCCCCCACTCAAAGCAGAGCCAACTTTAGGGGCTTTGTGCAGTTGAGTTCTGAAGATATTCGAGGTTGGAGATTGCATGACTTGTTCCCATGACTGCCCTCATGGTGAAAAATATTTCTTAATACCTGATTACTATTTCCCTTGTTGCTACTTGTAGCTGTCACCTTCTTCCTTTCCTTGCGCATTTCCAAGAAAAGGCTGGCTCTGTCTGCCCAACATCCTCCATTATGTAGTTGTAGACAGCAATAAGGTCTCCGCTGAGCCTTATCTTCTTAAGGCTGAGCAAACCCAGTTCCCTGCAGCGCTCCTCATGTGTCAAGTGCTCCATCCCCTGACCATCTTGGTGGCCTCTGCTGGACTCACTCCAGTGTGTCAGTATCTGTCTTGTACTGGGGAGCCCAAAACTGGACACTGCTCCAGAAGCGGTCTGACAAGTGCTGAATAGAAGGGAACGTTCTCCTCCCTCAGCCTGCTCTTGCCCTTTGCTGGGAGGGCACCCTGCAGACCGATGCCGAATTTCTTGTCCACCAGGATGTCCAAGTCCTTTTCCGCAAAACCGCTTTCCAGCCAGTTGTCGCCAGCCTGTACTGGTGCACAGGATTGTTCCATCCCAGATGTTGAACTATGCATTTGCTTTTGCTGAACTTCATTAGGTTTTTGTCCACCCATTTCTTCAGCCCGTCTAGGTCCCTCTGAATAGCAGCCTTGCCTGCCAGCGTATTGACCACTCCCCCAAATTGGTATCATCTGTATTCCCAGTCTGATGTCTTTTCTTTCTAATTGGAACCATCTGCAAGACCGAATTGCCAGTTAGATGCTGGGATCAGAGAGGGTGATGCATCTCTTCTACAACCACTGAACTGTGTTTCAAAGTGAAAACATTCTTGAGGGAGAAAAGTACTCAGTGTCAATTTAGAAAAATACAGCAATGATAGACCAACAGTACACTTACAGAAATAATAAAAAAATGGGGCAATGATACCTTTTCCTCAGTTTTCCTACATTTCGGTACAAACACTTAATGTGTAGAAGTCCCTTTGACATTTTTCTTCCCCCTGCCTTTCTGCTGTGGTGCACCTTTGTCGCAGAATAACTTCTTAGGTTATATATTTCATATATTTTTTGTTCAAGAATCTGGAGGTGTTGGAGGAGACTTTAATGTATATGAATTCTCCAATGTGAAAGTTTTACTGATTTTAGACCAGTATAGTTTGACAAAAGTAATTGCTTGAAAAGTTTTTCACAGCTATTTATTTTATCCGTTTTGCCTCAGGATTAGGTTGGAACTAGTGAATCTTTTTGATCACATTACACATTTTTGAAAAAAGATCAGATAAGGTAGAATTATTTGATTCACAGGTTGCCCACATTTCTGGGTTCCATTTCTGTCCCATATTCTGCATTTCCTGGGATCTCCTTCATTTCTTCCTTCATGAATTGTGAAGTTGGTGTTCACCCAAAAAAGTGCTGGATATCCACATTGGTACAGTCATATTTTCTTTTTGGGGCCAATTATCTTCCTATCAGAAGCATCCTTTGTCTGATGGCTCTTCAGAACAATTTCTCCTCGATGATACCTCCTCTGGAAGGGTGTGAGTGTCCCAGAACAAGGTCAGTTTGGGGAAGCAGCAGTCAGCAAACCAACTTTTCAAATGTTTTTGATCTGTTTGCTCAGTTGATATAAATCATTTTAGCTCCATTGATTTTCACGAGGCAATTTCATAACAGCAAGCGGTAAATTTTAACGGGCATCTTAGTTCAGCATCTTAGTTCATCTGTTGTCAATTGTTGCGTGGTCTCTCAAAGTCTTTCAGTGAAAAATGCTTCAGATGAAATGCCTGGAGCTTCCCTCAGGCATACCTAATATGTTAAATCCAGTCCTCCCGGCAACCTGGGATAGGTAAGCCACTGTGTAATGGAGGTTGCCTGTGTTTGCACATCATTCTGTGATGCGAGGGCTCAGTTTTCAGATGAAGAACAGTATGCAAACATGTCATTTTAATCTTCTGACCATATAGATCCTGAGCAACCTTGTGATGGAGGAACTCCTGCCTAACCTTCAGACGATGATCCTGCCTAAAATGAAAGGAAAGAGGAATGATAGGAAGCGAGCGTGGTTTGGTGTAAGTACTGATACTTGCAGAGTAGTTGTTTCTCATAGCAGTTGTCTGTGTGTGCTGATTCTGTGCTATGCTTCTTAATTTAATCTGGGTTTAGATCGTAGAAGAAACTTACAGCTTAGTCCAGCAGCAGGTGTCAGAAGGATTGAGTACCTTGAAAGAAGAATGCAGAGATTTTGCAAAAACTCTTGAAGGAACCATTCGCTCAGACATGGATCAGATTCTGAACTCCAAGAACTTCTTAGCTGGAAAAATCAAAGGTTAGTGGAGGAACAGCTGTGTTTTGGAGCAATTTTTTCATGTTTCCCATTATGTTGCTCAAGTTACCAGATGTCATTGTTTTGAAATCTTCACGTGTTTTGAAAAATCCAACTGGAGACACTAATTTTCAGAAAAGAAATGCTTTGAGCCTCTGCTGCCTTTGATGGGAACTGATAACCTGTGGCTGCTGTGGCTGTGAAAATACCAGGTCTTCTCAGGTTGGAGCTAGAGCTGACAGGTTTTGAGTATCCTGGTTAGAGTTGCTCATTCTGCGTTCGTTTTCACTGGGACGGCCTTACATAATGAAGATATACGTTACATAAGCATAATTAAAAGTGTGGTGGTTTTGACCTGATATCTAAGAATTCTCCACAAAAACAGGTTCTGGTTATGTGACAAATTCATTGGCTACCAAAGAATGCTTAATCCAAAGGGCTTCTTAGGTGGTTTTAAACTAACATGCAGTAATTATAATTTTGCTATGAATATAAAATGAGTGTAAAAAGCAGGCAAAACATTAGTTGATGTTGCTTAAGCTATCAAATAAATAAACAGCTGATAATTTAGGAGCCTTTTTGATAAAACTCAGGATGTTCTGTTGATATTCTCATATACCAGACTAGGATGCTTTCAGTGAACTGTAGAGTACCAAGTTCGGATAACTCTTTATAGAGTCACTGTGGCCATGCGCTGTGCAAACCTGCCGGTGTGTATCCACACTGAGAGCTGCCCTTTCCTCTGCTCTCACAGTGCCCCCAAGCTGCTAGCGTTTGGTGAGGTGGGGCATGGGAAAAGGTGCTTCATTGTCACTCAGAAGACTATAAACTCTCCTTTCATCACCCTCATCATCTTTGCGGAGGCGTGACTCCAGGCAAGAGTGTGGAGTCGTTTAATTCATTGTAAAGTAGATCAGTTCAGATTACTTTTTTCACTATATCTCTTAGTAGCCTAAATGCAACTGTTGTATTGTCTGGCACTCCAGCCACTGTTTCTGAGCCTGCCCAGAAGTGCTGCACAGAAAATATCCAGCCATTTCTCGCGTCCATATTGGAGGAGCTCATGGGTCCGGTGAGTTCTGGATTCACCGAAGTCCGCTCCCTGTTTGATAAAGAGGTTAATGAAATCATCCAGGACTTCCAGAAGACAAATGATATCACGAAGCTAAAGGAGGTAAGACAAAAATATATCTGGAGCCTTTTACATTAGCACAAGGACAAGCAGTATTTGCTTTCCCAGGTGGTAGTATGTTAGCGCTTGATTTTGTCATTTAGAAAGTCTCGTGGTATTTGTGCAACTAGAGTGTAGGTATCAGAATTTGTTTTAGGGCCACTGTTACCTTCTCTATTAAAAATTCGCCTCTGGTTGCTTTCTCTCGAAACCTGTTCTTCTTCCACTGGAACACAGAATGTGAATCAGCTTATGAACCTACCATTCAACTCTCTGAAAATGGAGCCCTGCTATCTGAAAGTGAACCTCCTCCAGGAGCTCCTTCAAGACCTCAAGAGTCGCTTCAAGGTCTATCACATCGATTTTGTGATTCAGAGGACACAGAACTTCATGCAAGAGGTACTGTAAGATCCAGTTTTTCCTCCTGGGAGAACAGGTTAAGTTTGTCCCTCTAATCTGCTTCAAAGTAATCTTGATAAAGAGCTGCACAAGAGTCCCAGAGTATATCTCAATCAAAGTACAGGTAACAAAACCTAAGAAAATCACAGCTAGAAGCTGTTTCACATCTATATTTGTGAGATTGCATGCACGTGAGTCTTTCAGTAAGGCACAACAATTTTGGATGGATCATCTCTTTCCCTGAACCTTGACATCCTGAATTCTCAGTGACTCAGCACCTGAGAAAGTTTTGCTTGTACCAACGGGGTGGCTAAAATCTACCTGATTTCCATTCTCAAGGGTTGATTTTTCGGGAAGGATCTTAAATATATTTTACCCAAATGGAACGTCTCCTCCTTGGTAGTTTATTTTCTCATGGATATAAAGTAAGGCAATTAATATTAGAAACTGGCAATTACTTGGACACAGATGACGTCTCAGGATGTAGCCGCATGTGCATGTAGGTGCTTTAACAAACTTCACTTCTCATGGGAATGGTTGAAGTGACTACATCATTTCAGCTGAAAAATGAACTCCACCTTTTTTTCCCCTCTAGTGTGTATTGGTATAGGCTATAATTTTGCTTTGCTTTTGTTTCTTCTGGATGCCTGGCCAGAAATCTATTAGGAGCTGGCCAGTAGACTTCTTTCGATTGCCAGATCACAAGGCAGATTTGGCCTTGTAGCTCTGTGTCGAATCCTGTGATTTTAGTCCGTAGCTGAGAAACTAAATAATCTAGTAGGTAATCTTGTGAAATGGAGCTGGTCTGGTTCTGTGGAGTGGGAGTTATGAATATGGAAAGCGAGTCTCTAGCACAGTGCTGGGATAGGGTTTTGCTAAAAGCAGGTCTTCTAAGTATAGCCAAAGGAGTATTCAGAAATAAAGTTCTGATTTCATGTCTGGGTCTTTCAGGGGGGACCATTCCAAAATGCTGCCAAATAAAATGTCTTTCAGTAAGTGAAGACCATGAGTCAAGACAAAGAAATAGACAGAAAATATATCCCATACAAACCGAGTGGGTTTTTTTTCTGAACACAACATGAGTCAAAATTCACAATAAATAAGTTAAATTAAAGCACACGTTCTAAAAATGCTGTTATTGCCTCTCTCTCTCTTTAAAAGGCTGGTATCTAAAAATGCTGTTACTGCTTCTCTCTCCTTAAAAGGCTGGTATTTTTGTCATGAAAATAGTAAGTAGTTTCACTTTGTGTCCATGGACATTTATTTTATTAACGAGTAAGGTCAGACATGTATGTGCCCCTGTAGTCTTAACGTAAAAGAAGCATTTGGCTTAACTCTTAACTGGGGTGGAGGCTGGAGCAGGATTCCTTGGCTTGGGAGCTTGGCATCCTCTAGTGGCCAATTTTAGGAAATTTGGGAGCACAATGCTCAACTGGCATAAATAAAGCAGCTTTAGTGACTTCATGAGAACTGTGCCAATTTATGATTTGCTTCAAATAAAAATTGAAGTAAAAAGCGAGTAGTTAATGCTTTTAATTAGCCTCAGACTCTGCACTGATCCTGTCTTTTTCTTGTATCCAAAGTCTTGCAGTGCATGAGCCTTTACTGTACAGCCTTCTGATGCACGCACAAATTGAGTAAACCTCCATCTTCTCCATTGCCGTTTGTAAATACACTCCGTATAGGTCAAACCTACATTACCTGCAAAGTCAATTGTAGAAATCGGCCTTCAACATTTGTCAGTGCATATTTTCATTCGTGAAATTATTACTAGCCAAGGAGGAATTAAAAGCATGTCTTATCCATAAGTATGTACATATTCATTTACAAACTACAGGAAGTCCTCTATAAGATATGGGTGTCTATGTATATCGATTGGGATGGTCCTATGTGATGCAAAGGAAGATCTGGCGGTATGAACAGCTTCCCAGGGGATGTCCCTGTACTTCTCCTATAAGAATACGGTAGAATTTGAATGGAGACACTTAGCTAAAAAAGGCAAAACCTCATTAAGTAGACATAATAACTGCTTGCAGAGCTATTTTTCTGAAATATCTTTTCAGAGTAGGGCATTTAATATTTTTAATGAATTTCTGGATAACTGGAAAATATGGCAAATGCCAGCCTAACATAATTCTGTGACAAATTATTGCACTCTGTGTGATTTCTGGTGATAAATATTTGTATTATAAGGAAAGCTACTGATTAATTTTAAAAAAAAAAAATTATCTGCAGTATTAATGATTAAGAACATTAGAGTCTGGTAGGAGTCAATGGGAGTCTTCTTATTAGGGATAATGAGTTTTGTCTATGGCCTTTATATATACATGATCGATTCTACTTTTGTCTTCGTCACCATCAGTTTGGATGGAGTCATGAGATTAAATCTATACAAGAAAGCTATGATAGCATAATAATGACACCAAGGGTTAATCTTCTTTATTTATTGCAACATCTCTGTGCATGTTATCCTTCAGAGAACTGAAATACAGCAGAAAATTTTTGGACGATATAGATGAAGCTACTCTGAGTAAGTTTGCTGATATAACTGTTTGTTTAGTTACATTAGCAGATTACTCATTTAAAGTATTTGAAATATTTATTGATTTTAGGCCCGTTATTCCTTCTCCGTTTCACCTTCTCAAAAATAAGATTTAAGTTAATGGTTACATTTATCATGCTTCTTTATGTATGTAGGAATTTTATGTTACTGGTCTTTAACAAATTTTTTAATTATTATTTTTAGCTGATGGAAAATGCAGTTTATACTTTCGAACAGTTGTTCTCTCCAAGTCGCCAGGCAGACTCCGCGAAAGTTGCAACAACCATTGAAAAAGTCAAGCTGAGAGTACTGAAGGTAAATGTGATGTTGCAGCATTTGCACAGGAAGACATTGGGTTCTACCTTTTTGGAAACTGAGAATATATTTTATGTGAATTTATCTCAGTATTTGAAAGAAGGTATCTCTTACCACCCAGCTGGAATTACTGATTTGGTGGTACTTAGCAAACCTGTGCATTTTGGGGGATAAAACATAGTTCTGGGCAGACACTTGTAAAAATATTTACATGTGTAGTCCTTTTAACTGCAGTTAAATCAGCTGGAGATGATGCTCTGGGTAAATAATTTTTTACTAGCTTTGTAATTAGCCTGTCCTTATAATTTGTTACTCTTGGAAGAGGCAGTGCTGAAATACCTGGAGAGAGCAATCAGAGGGCTGTTTCTAGCCTAGGTAGAAAAAAATGAAGGGAAAGAGATCCGAGAAAACCAGATTTTAGGGTATTTTTGTAGAAGCTGGAATAACCTGCATGGGAATTCAAACCCCTGAGTGCGCCCATGATGGGGCATCCTTTGGGATTCACCTGTCATCAGTTACAGGTTAACAAGAACCAGTTCCTCCTATGGCTGATTAATAACCCCAAACACGTTTGAGCTTGTTTCTCCTTTTGTCTGTTTTGACAGCAATATGATTACGACAGCAGCACTATCCGGAAGAAGATATTTCAGGAAGCACTGGTACAGATCACTTTGCCCACAATGCAAAAGACACTGGCTTCAACGTGCAAACCAGTAGGTTTCTGTGATTAGAAAGAAACAATAATAAAAGGGAGGGAAGGATTAACACCTTGGCAGTAAATCCTCAACTCTGTAAAGCTGCTTTCTCTCCGGGAGTCGTGCAGATTGGCTGCTTGCTTGGCCAAATGACGCTTCGATTTGCCAGTTTGTGGGTTGGGTAGGTGTGGAGCATAGGGAAGATTTCAGGAAACAGGGAAACGGTACATACAGATTTCTTTCTCAAGATACTTGCAGACCTTGCCCATCCCCGTTTCATTTCTTCCCTAGAGATCTGAAGTCCCCTCAAACTGAACTCCTCTTGACAGCTACGATTGTAGGTTATGAGCTTGTCCTTGTGTTCAGCACCCTGCTGCAGGCTGAAATTCAGTCCGTGGGAGAGGGCACTTTCCTCTTCAGCAGCCCCCCGAGGCACGGCTGTGACCATACACAGCCTCTGCTGACGACCTCCTTCAAAGCCAAATGCCTGCTTGGGCAGCAGGAGCAGCGAGCAGACAGGCCGTGCACTTGCTTTCAGTGATTTGAAATGGAAGTAATTGCGTCAACAATCAGGAAACACAGGCAGAGGCAATCTCTGTTGCCCTTAATCATACGGGTAGGTTAGTACTCGGCAAATGTGGCTACCAGAGTTTCGTGGAGGTGTTATCAGTGCGGCTACGTCAGGGGCCAGTTGGAATGCTGTTCACCTCGGCTCGAGGTAAGTAGTCAGTACTGTTCTTGAAGCCCATGCCTATCCTCTTGCATTTTCACTGTACCTGCTGAAAGATGACTGCCCTCGGCCATCCCAGCCTCTCTGCCCTGCTGTTTCCCGTGATGTTCATCAGTTCCTGGGGGCTGTAAGCTCTCACCCACGGTGTGCTGCTCTTGCTGATGCTCTCCAGCTTGTTTCAGTTTCAAAACCAAGTTTAAACTCAAGTGTTTTGCCAAGTTATGCTTGCGAGTCTTTGAGTATGGATTATTAAAACTTAGAACTTTCAAAAATATATTTAAAACCACTCTCTTCTGTATGCTACTCTACTTTCTTTACTATCCCCACAATAATAGTCTCTTGTAGAGTGTCAGCAGTGCCTTCAAGACATGGTGTTTATGCACAGGGGCAAGTATTTCATCACCTTGAACACAAGTAGAGAGGGTGGAGTCCCACATCACGTCCCTGTCCTACAGGACGGAGGAAGCAGTGGTGGTGCAAACTTCCCTCAAGCCCTTTCTGTTTCACTTCCCACAAGCCTTTTGCGTTTGTGCCTCTGCAGAAATGAGCAGCCAGCTCTAGAAGCAAATGTGTGGCACAACCGACAGGCACAACTGACGGTCTTGACCTTCCACTTGAAAACCTCCAGGTGTTTGTGTGT
Source organism: Pelecanoides urinatrix (assembly GCA_013400755.1). Taxonomy (NCBI): domain Eukaryota; kingdom Metazoa; phylum Chordata; class Aves; order Procellariiformes; family Procellariidae; genus Pelecanoides; species Pelecanoides urinatrix. The sequence continues at coordinate 6,486 of VZTQ01002345.1, read as the reverse complement.
AGGCGCCTCTTCTAGAAGTGGGCAGAGGTCACTTAATTTACTTAGCTTCTTAGTGATAATGACTCAATTATTGTCTAGGCAGCCTATTGCATAGAAATCAGGAAGCTAAAAATTTTACACACCTATTAGAAAAACAAAACCAAACCCTGTATCTCCCATGCTCGCTGTGGATTTGCCTCCTTGGACAAACAGTGAGTGAGGCATTTCCTCACCAGCTATTTACTTCAGAATTGTTTGTTATAGTGCATATGGCAATGATCTGTAGTGCTTTTAAATGTAATTGTAGTTCAAGAATACTGTTTGATAAGTGCATAATAAATTGTGAACATAGATAGTCCATTTAGTCATAGTTCAAATAGTTCACCTCAAGAGCCACAAGGAGCTTTGCAAGACCTGTTAGATGGCATCTCCAAGGTGCTCTGTTGAAGTAGGACTCTCAGAATCTCTCATTTTTTATGTATCTCTTCCTTTCTTTGTGTCTGCACAGGAGCTGCAGAAATACGAGCAGTTCATTTTTGCTGATTACACTAGCGTGATCCAAGTAGAGAACGTGTATGAAGAGATTTTATATCAGACGCTGCTTGAAGAAACCCTGAAAGGTGAGGACATTCTTGAGGTGACAGTAATAATATTTCAGCCGTTGGCCGGTGAGCTCTTGCTTCAGAGCTTCCCAGAGTCCTAACAGGCTTTTTCAGACCCAGGTCCCACTTTCCCGAAGGCTGGTGGTTACAATGCTACAGTGTTTTCATTTATCTCACTAAAGATGTGTGGTAAGCCCTAAAATCTGAATTATGGGGCAGCTTTACTAAACCTGGGGAACTTGCTTGGCACAAGCCTACTTCTAACAAAATGTAATTATGCCCACTTCATTTTATCTTGATTCCCTGGGCCAAGGAGTGACATTATGCTGTTGTTGGCAAAGACTTGGTGATATCTAATGGCAGGAAAAATGAATTTCCCCAAATGAAGTGTACGGCTGGATGCAGTTTCCAGTACATCACTGATGCCAGTGCAGTATTCCCTGCAAATTTCTCTGCTTTTGTGTCAGAAAAGGAAACTATTCTTGATGGCATATATAGATATATAAAATATTGAACTCACTGGATCTGTCTGTCTATACGCTAGATAAAAGACAAGCTTCTGTATTGCACAGTAAGTTTTAATAGCTCCTCTTTGGCACTCCTGTTCAAAAATGTCAGTATAATAATTAATGTAATGAGCACACTTTTATTTATATGTTCAGTGTAAGCGCTTCTGCATTGAAACATTACCTTTGTGCATTGCGGGTCCTCTGGTAGTTTTCTGTTACAGCAATGCTTAGGTCAGTATTGAAGTTTCATTATTCAGAACAGATAAAATCCTCCCCCCCACCAAAGAAACATAAACTAAAAAAGCAAGTTAAAAATGAAAATTGCTGTTGTCTGTAATATCTAAATGTATGACATTAGAAACTCGGGCAAATGATGTACCTTTTTCAAGATACGTCTTCTGTCAGTCTTTCCAAAACAGTTTGATCTTTCTGTTTTATTTAGTGATAAAAGAAGCTGCCATTATGAAGAAGCACAACCTCTTTGAAGATAACTTGAACTTGCCCTCTGAAAGCGTGTCCAGCTTAACGGACCTGAAGACCCCTTCAGGATCAGCACAAACCACTCCTGCGAAGAAGCCTTCTGCTGCCCGAGCCGAGACATTGGACACTGAAACTCAAAGTGACGAAACGCTCATTGTGACGGAAAAAATTTCTTGGGAGAAGGATGCCGATGATAGGAAGTCATCAGACAAAGAGGCAGTCACTTCTGTTAATACGGCTGGTGATCAGGCAAGCAAAAGTGAAGAAGTGGTCGTTACAGACATCGGTGAAAAACAGGAATCCCTTCCAGCTACCCTGGCAAAACAAGAAGTTACAGAGGAAAAAAGTGCTTTGGAGAATGAAGACACGGTGAAAGCCGAGTGTGTAGTGAACAGCGAGAAAGAGCTTAAGACACAACAAGAAGCTGTGGAGGAAGAAGTAGCTCTAGGGACTGAAATTGCAGTGAAAGATTTTGGAACCAGCTCTAAAAAAGAACTTAAGGTACATGAAGGAGCAATGGAGGAAAAGGTAACTTCTGAGAGTCAACTGGCAACAGATGCTGCGTTTGTCGGTGGCACTGAAAGAGAAGGCAAATCACAGGAAGAAGTTGCTGAGCTAAAGCTGACTTCCCCACATGATAATGTAGCAGAAGCAGAGATTTTAGGGAATGCTGAGAAGAAAACCAAGGTAGAAAAAGAAATTACAGAATTATCTCAGAGTGAAAATGCGGTAGGAACAGGGTTTGAAGAGGATAGTAAAACAAAAAGCAATGACCAAGGAGCGAGTACTGAGACAAGGGTTATTTCCCAGGATGAAAACACAGGGAAAGGAGGGTTTGGGGATAATCCTGAAAAAGAAAGCAAGTCAGAGGAAGAGAGTTGTAAATCCCCTGATGATGTGAATGAGATAAGGAGTTTGCTGATGGTAACAGTTGAGATACCAGCAGGTACTCCAGCTGAGAACATAAAAGAGATTTGTGAAGGTGAGATATTAAAGTTGCAGGAGCACAATAAAGGGAACGACGAGTTGAGCAAAATGGCTGCGGCAGAAATTCAAGTGAGCCAGACGATGATGAATAAAGATGCCGCAGAACGCATGGAGTTCAAGGAGGACCCACCATCTTCATCTGGTTTGGGGACAGATGGTACGAATTTAGTGAATGTGTCCGAGCGGGCCTGCAGTACGGCACAAGCGGAATGGCTGGTGGGAAGCTCAGAGGCGCCTCAGGAGGCAAAGGCAGAGGTGGATATCAAGCAAAGCGTTTGGTACGCAGGCGTGGGAAGCTGCAAAAGGGATACCTTGCAGCCAGAGGAGCACACTGAAAATGTGTCTGAAGGCAAAATACTAGATGGGGAGGAAGGAGGAGCAGGGAATAGCCATGCCGTCCCGGCGGAGGTAGGGACTGAGAGCTTTTTTCATAATCCCGCTGAAAATGCAGACACAATGCAAGTGCCCATTTTGGATACGGAAAACCCAAGAACAGGACTGCTAGACGTGCCAGTTTCTTCGCTGCCGGAGCAGGGCGAGGTTAGCGCCAGAGAGGTCACAGGAGATACAGAGGCTGGTGAGGGTGAAGGGAAGCCGGATGATGAATCATCTTCGCGCACGGAAATAAAAAGCACAGAAGTAAAAGATATTTTCACAGAAGAAAACAGAGAAGATAGTTACGCACAACAAAACTCTGAAGAGTAAGAAGCGTTTTTCAGCCCAGCCCTGCAGGATTTATTTACTCCAGTAATCCCTGTTTAATTGTGAATACTTACTTGGGTTGGGGCTAAAGGAAATGGGCTTTGTTGTGGTATTACCAGCAGTTTTAGCACGGATCCCTTCCTGAGTGATGGGTGATAGGTTTCTTTTTGGTTAAAGCCCTCACTGTTTAAAACCAGGTTACTGGGGAACCTCATCTTTCACTTAAAATTTGCTACCTTTTATGGTTGTAGAAAAAGTCTGAAAATGTGACCACTGAATGCTTCAAAAGCAACTCACCCCCAACTATAAAGTTATTTTAACAACTTAACTGTTCTTAGGTGTTTTAGCAGGGGAGTAGCTCATGATTTTTAAATGCATGGATTTGACAAGTACTGCTATGATTCTTAGGTGGTCGGTACATACATTGCTATTCGAGGATGCTTTTAGTATTTGCATGCAGTATACGGGAAATAAACAAAACTTTTAGTAGTTAAACAACCAAATAGTTAATTTAGTAGGTTGCTCAAAAGCCACACTCTGTGCAAACTCTGCAAACTGATTACTTAACTATTTTAAAGTTTTGACAGATATTAAAGACAAGCAAGTGTTCTGATTTTTTTTTTTTCTCTTATTGCTATATTTAAAATGGGGAAAATATGGGAGCAGGTTTCTCAGTCCCACTCTGCACTTCTGGGTTATATAGCCTTCCAGAGCACTTTATGGCTATTTTATTTTGTTTTATTTTATGGAAGGGAAAGATGAGAATGTTTACAATAACTATAACCATTAGGCAGCATCTTTCTGTTTTACTTCCCACCATAAAATACATTCACTTACGGCTATCTAATACAGAACATTAAAAGTCCTGCCATTCCCATTCTTACTGACTTAAGTTAGAATTAGCCAGTTCTGTAGGCCTTTTTAAGTGTGTAAAGTGTATCATAAATTGCAATCATTGTGAAATATCACAGTCATTGCGTATGATTTCTAATACAGATGTTAACTGAGGCAAAAAGCAGCCAAAGATTGTGCTTAGATGTTGGAGGGCAGAATCACATTTCAAAAGCAGGTATTAAAATGGGACCTATTGCTTTCATAGCCAGTGTATTATCGTCCATATCAAATCGTGATCTATGCACAAAGTTGCTTATGTGCATTATGTGCATGCACAATGTAAAGACTGTGCACAGAAAAGCTTGGAAATGAAAAATAGTGTTTTAATAAATCAGGCTTTAGAGATCAAGACCTCACTTTAGAGGTCAGTTTAAAAATTTGGCCTAGTGTTTCAGACTGTTTCTGAATAAATATAATACAGTACAGGACAGCAGAGATTAATGATAAATACAATAAGGACTGCAGGATTTACACCCATAAAGACATGGGAAGAAATAACAAAGTCCTGAGAGCGTAATACATGTTGGCATTTAACTTCAACAAGCTGTGCAAGGTCTATTATTTAATGCTATCAAAATACGCTAGAATACTAACAGAGAATTGACACTAGAGTAACAGGCAAATAGTACTGTGTAAGGAAGGAACATTGTTGAGTAACTGGACCAACTGCAACGTCACTATTGTAAAATAAATGCAACTCCTATTTATTCCAGAAGCCATACTGCGGTATAGAAACTTTGTCACAGATGTTTTCCTTGCAGAAGTACTTCGACTCATTTCCTCCTTATATATGATGCAGAAATACTGATTTGTAAACACACAAACCACTGTCAGCCAATTTTTTTACAAACCATTACTTATTTTTAATTGGTACGGAATGTTAATTTATAAGGTGTGCTTTACAGTTAAGCAGCAGCAGTCTCTTTTAGTCATGCTAAAATTAGGGGACATGAGGTTTTTTAATACGGTGTTTTGTATGAAAGAGGACTAGCAAATCAGCTCTACTGCCTGAGAAAAAGGCTGTATCTCCCAGAAAAGCTGTTTATGACTGATACGAATTAGATACATCTGTACAGAAAGTATTTAGCATAAACATTCCCATCATAGTTATTTTTGAGTCGTTTCTATGGGAGGCTTAAATCTGGGTAATGTTTTCCTGTAATATTAAAGAATTGAGTTGTTGAATACAGATGCTCAGCGTATTTGTTTTTCTAAGTAGGATGGGAAAGAACGGGGAAGATTTAGCCTGTGCATCGCCCTGTTCTGCCATTTAAATTGAAGTTCCTCATGGCTAAAGGACTGATTTTTTGCCTTTGTGGACGTTTTTTGTACATTCAGGTGTTTGCAAATGGATAGAGAGTAGCATTTTTCTTGTCTTTAATCAGACTTGGGTAGAGGTGACAGCAATTTAAAGGTCAGCAATCTGCAAGGTTACGTTGGACCACTGATCAAAAATAGTAATAATCCACCGAGTCCGTAATTTTTGTCGCTCTCTTGGAATTTCCTACACTTACCTGGAATGAATTATTTCTCTTGTAAACTAGGAACAACAATAAATCACCTTTCACCGCCGGGAGGGTTGAAGGTTAGGAGCGCGGCGGTGCCTTGAGGGGAGCGGGCCGGGGGACCTTACCGCGGTTTTATTTCACGGGGTTGCCAGTTTTAAAGGACGGGATATGAAACACATTGTATCTTGCTTATAACTTTGTAAAAACGCTTGTCAATGAAAATAAAAGCAGCTCTTCCCTTCCATCGCTGGGAGGTTGGTTGTGTGTGTGTGTGCGTGTGATAATTTAATTTGGGGGTTTTGTATGAAAAAAATGCACTTCAAGCGGCTGCCGGGGGCGAGTGGAGAAGACGCTTGCCTTGCCCTCGCCCCGGCCGGGGGCTGCCTTTCCGCCGGCGGGAGCCGTGCCCCCAGCCGCGGCTGGGTGCCGCTCCCCTCAGGGACCGCGAACTACAGCTCCCGGCGGGCACCTGCCCGCCCCCTCCCGCCGAGCCCGGGCCGCGCGCCCTGGGGCATGCCGGGAGTTGTAGTCCGGCGCCACCGCGCCTGCGCGCCGCACTCCCCCCGCCCCTCCTTTTGTCCACGTCGCCCTCTCGCCCCGGCGTGCTGCCGCCGTCACGTGGCCCGCGCGCTCTCCCGCCTCGCGGCGCTCCTGTCCCGTTCCTATTGGCCCGGCGGGGCGGCGCGTGCGGGGGGACCCGGAAGTGGCGGACGAGGCGGTTTCCTTGGCTACGCCACAGGAAAGCGGAGGGCCGGTCCCTTCCGCCTGCGCTGGGAGCCGCGGCCGCCGCGCCGCGAGGGGCGGGCAGCGGGCGGGATGGGCCGG
>VZTQ01002344.1:448-21113 GCA_013400755.1 Pelecanoides urinatrix | reverse complement strand
CTCTTTCACTAGAAATGTGATCTAGTTTGGCCAATTTCAAAGTAGTGGCTTTCGTGATCTTGATATCCCTCACACACAAACATGTACATTTACAGAAACATACCACATTAAAATAAAAGGTTGCATATATCACCTCAAACTTCTCAGGATGAAGACTGCTTGTACTCATTTTTCTTCTGTGGGATTTCTGTGGCTGTGGCTACAATTTTGTAGACATACTTCAAGACTGATAAATTTAATTATATTTTTACAGTTCTTAAATGCTTTTGGCATTGATTGACATTCCTATAGAGTATCACAACATATATAAATGAATCTTCCTCTTCTCCCTGTGAATTATGATATATCACAAAAATTATGAATTATGATATATCACCAAATGTTATTTTTTTCCACATGATTGGCATGCCAGATAGACCTACTTGGGAACAAATCAAATTTTTTTTTCTTAAAGATATTCATTTTGAGGTAAGCGTAAAGAATATCAACCTAGAGAGTTAAATTATTGGAAAAGCTGTAAGCAACTGACGATGGAACCTTTTATTATTAAATACCAAGTAGGCCTCATAGGCAGAATGTGATAAACTTGAATCCTTCAGGATATACGAAGCAGAGAGACAGATTGACAAGAGTGAGTTTGATGAAGAGTAAGTAATAAAACTGATGAAGAGTGAGTCAAGCTAAAAGAATTTTGTACATCCTCCTAACTACCTTCAAATCATAACTAAGTATCAAAAAATGGAAGTAGAAATTAGGAATTTTTAGCATAATGGAAAGGAAAAACACAGTAATCTTCTGCAAAAAGACCTGAAATAAAATAACTATATTGAAAAGTAATTATATGTATATATGTGATGAAAGATTATAAGAGGATTTGTGGATTTAAGCACTTAAGAGAATTCTTAAGAGAATTTTAGGATTACTTTAAAGAAAGTATGGAGAGTTGAAATAAAAATACAAGTTACACAAAATACTTTGGTTACTAAATAGACTTTCTCAGAAATTAATGAGATTTTTAATTGACTTAAAAAAAAACAAGATTAAATTCTCAGTGGAAAATTTAATAAGATCACTGCTTTTACTACAAAGTTATAAAGCATCTGACATCCAGATATTTGTAGAGCTGAAGCCCCTTAGCATTTGCTTGGCTGTTTTTCATGTGTTCTGTGATACTAGGACATATGATTGCAAAGTTTATGTGACAAGAGTAGGTGGCAGTGCATCAGCTTCTGAGCCATACTTGCCATACTTGCTTTAGAGTAACACTGTTCACAAAAAAAAAAAAAGTGTCCTCATGTCTTGGTTATGTTAAAATCTCAAGGCTTTTTACGGCTTACCAGTAGATTGAGTGAATTCTTCCTCAAAGCATCAGTTCTATGGACAACTGGATTCATAAATCTTCAGGAGCACATGGCAGTTGAAGAAAACTTCTGTGCATGTTTCATCTTGTTTTCCCTAGTTCAAACAAACCTTCTTGAGTCCATATCAATCTCTTGCTATGTTGATGGTCCCAACCTGGAGGTCTGGGATTTCTCTCTCCAAACTTGGAGCCTTTGCCATTTCTTTAGCAAGCTTTCTGCTCCTGATATCGTATCTTTTCTTTCTTCTCCATTAGTAGTCAGTGAGAGACCTTTTCTTTTCAAAAAGTTAATCATCTGATTTATCAGGCAGGCATTGTTATTTTCCATTAAAGGATAAGGTTGAAAAATTATGTGTGAAAGAATTGTCACTTCTTTGTACAAGGGTATTCTATTTAAATTAAGCAAGGGCTCTCAAATTTGATTAAGTATTAGGTACAAAAATTCTATCAGTGTGCCTATGGACTCTACTTCAATACAGAAGTAAAAGCAGATATTTGTACCCACATTTAAAATGCAATGTATAGTCTGAAGTATAAAAAGGTAATTCCCAGTCTCAAATACAACTTATGCATCTGAAACTATTGCCAAAATCATGCCAATGGAGGCTGTTTTCTTTTTTTTTTTTTTTTCCCCCCCTTCCTTCTGTAAAACAGATTAAATTCTAATATTAAAAGCCCTGTGGATCTTTCTGGCTCATAAACTTCTGTTTCATCGGTTGGCTAAAGGTGAAAATATCACATTCCTCCTACTCATCACAGATTTACAGATGAAACATATTAAAGAACTTCTATCTTTTTAAAATGTCATTAAGGATGGCAGAAATTAAACCAGTTCTGAGGAAGGGCTATCTCAGAACCTTTAATGTTATCTCTCCACATTTTGAATAAAATTATTATGGTCTTTCTGCCCTCAGTAATAAAATAGAGAAACATTTCTTCTATCAGGCTCACCTAATCATGCAACTTTTGTTTATTTTATCTCAACCAAGTCTCTGTTCTTTTCTACAACTACTGAACTAAATAGGTTGCTGTGAAATAACCTTCTCTCTCTTTTAAGTTATGTTTTATTATTTTAATGTTTGATTTTGCAGACCCTAAAAAATGTTACTTTCTTGTTTTTGAGGTCAATAATGAGTTTGTCCATGTTTTAATGATTTAATTTAAATGTAAATGAAAAGTTTGAACATAAATATTTTTTCCTAGGCCTGATCAGGTTCACATATAAGAAAAGGTGAAAAGGAAAACATTCATCTTTGGGAGAAGAACATCTGCAAAACTGAAAAGTAAAGGTCCTAAGAATTTGCATACCTCTTAAAAATTAAGTAAGAAAATAAGTGAAAATAGGTTTGTAAAATAGTTCATAAGGACAGACATCAGTTATTCTTTCTGGCAGCTTTAGAAACATTTCCAGTTTAAACTATTTGAAATCCATTTTCAGTACGGCTTTAATTCCACAAACGTAAGTATTTTAGACTTCTGGTGAGCCATTCAAAACACACAGAAAAGGGTGTGCTGGAGGGTATGGACTAAGGCTTAACGAGAGTATTAAAGGCTTACTTTTGTTATTGTGAATTGGTACATTTGGTACCTCAGTTTGGACTGCTGTTTTGTGCTGCTAAGCATTCAGGCATTATACCAAAGTCAGATCCCACTATGCTTTGTCCCAAAAAGCCACTGAATTTGGTATAAGTAATGGAATGAAAAAAAAAAAAATCATGGTCACAACCACTGAAATACTTTGGCCATTCTAATCAAAACCGTTAGTTAGATAATGTGAAAACAGCCAGAAAAGCAAAATGCACACTTTACAACCCTTTAAAATTATACTGATAAAAACAAATATATTGTTATGGAAACTATTAAAGCAGGAACACAACATTTGAGGAAATATTGTCACAGATAACACTATAGCTACAAAGGGATTTTTTTTTTTTTTTTACTTTGAATATCTGATCTTACCAGATGACTAAATAATGATTAAAATGCATTCTTTTTATTAACCCTTTTCATAACTGAAGTAGTTTTTCCTGGAGGTTTCAATTTCATTAGAATCTCCTTGGGAAATCAGTGTTGTGATACTGGTTAGAGTGACATTACAATCTGGAAAGTGACTGTCACCTTCTTAATCAGTAGATCTACTCTTCAACTTTTATCTGCTTAGTGACAAGAATGAACTTTTTAAACTTTTTTAGCCCTGCTGTGCTAACAGAATCTATGTGTGCTGGATTTTATTTTTGTCTTCTGATGTCCATCAGCTGAATTATTTCCTAAGTTTTAGCTCCAAAAAAAAGCTCTAGTTGATCACATCTGTTCAACCCCAACTACTTCAATTACTAGGTTTGTAGATAGACTCTGATAGGATTCTTAAAAATGCACTTTTCACAAGGTAGCCCACTTTTCCAAAAGGGAAATTTGGGGCTGGGTGTAAACCACGAGAGGATGTATTATGTGTCCATAATAATTTCTCTGCACTTAGATGCATTATGCTTATAGCAACATGAGCTTTCCTGTCTATCAGGAAAAGGCATGCTAGGATCTAATGGCGAAAAATTCTAATTGTAATTTCTAATTTAAATTTATGGTTCAACTGAAAGTAAGTGACCACTTAAATAGTTTATAAGGTAGAATGGTTACTCCATCACTAGTAGTATTATTATTTTTTAATTCTGTCTTTTTTAGCAAAAAGATACAATCCACTTCAGCTGAGAAATAATGCATGGAAATTCTATAATCTCTATCATAAAAGAAGCCAATTAGAAGATAACAATATTCCTTTTCACTTGATAATTTATAAATATAATAGAATTTAAGAATGGTAAGAACAGAAATTTATTTATCATTGGAAAAAAGATTTATAATATCCCCATTTGCACTACACAGTGCAAAAAATATGTTCTGGGTCACATAACAGAAAGGTAATTGCAGAGGTCTTTTGCTTCTTTCATAGCTACAGCTGGATCTAGGTGGGAAAATTTCTTCTCTTACAAGAAATATAAAGTGGTGAAAGTATGAAGCTTTGCAGGCACATGGATGCATACACATGATGTATGAGTGCATTTTTTTAAACTTAGCACTGTGTCATTGTGAAATTTGGGAAATAACATCTTAAAAATATCCAGACTCTTGTGTTAAAATTTAATTTAAACAATTTTTTGTTTGCTTGATTGGTTACTGTTATTTTTTTATTTAAAGCCAGATGCTAGATAACCAGCAGTTACGTATCAGTTTTCATCCACTGGCTTTGCTGAATTACTCCTAATGCTATTTATTGTGAAGACAGTATAAGATTGTCATTCATTTCAGGATTTTAATGCTGTGGGTGGTTTATTTATTTATTTATTTATTTATTTATTTATTTGTGTGTTTGTGTTTGGTTGGTTGGTTGGTTTGTTTGTTTTGAAATAAAAATGCATTAAAAGGTACAATTTTCCTTTCTTTGTATTAACTTGCCTCCTATGGTCAATTTATTACATCCTTTCTCTTACATTGCTTCCTCTTCTTCAAATGGTGCTTTTCTTTCCTATTCTGCTGCTACAAGTTAGTCTTAGGCAAAAAAATCCTAGAAATAAATTTTATTCACAGTAAAATTTTGGTGCTCTGACCATTATTCTTATTACAGATCCTCAGCAGTGTCCAAATGTGTCCAAGATTCACTAGTTGCCTAATTTTACTAGTAGTCTTTGTACAGGTACGTAGAAGGTGATACCATCTGGCTAAGGGCTATCCAATATAAAAAAAAAAAAAACCAAAAACAAACAAACAAAAAAACCCAAAACAAAAACAAAGAAGGTGATAAACGCAGAAACTCAAACATCAAGGAGCAGGTGATAATGAGACAGTAGGTAAAACTAGAGCTCTCCAGCCACTGACTGATGAGCCAGGAGAAGAACTAACAAAGAACAGCCTTCAAGGAGGTCAACCTGAGCTTTGTAGCTGGTAAGAGTGGGGAAACATGATAACCATGAGTATTATGGGATATTAGGGGAAAGGCCAAAGACAGATAAGGGGAGGGAAGGATCAGGGTTGACCAGGGAGGAACAAACTTTGGAAAATGAAAAGAAGAGGAACAAAGGGACCACTGCATGTAAACACGTTGCACATCACTACCCTTCTGGCTATGCCTTGTGCCCAATCACTGCAATCTATGCTATCCACTTAGGAAATCCTTGAGTGTTTTGTTCCTTGTAATCTCACTTTATATCTTATCTGAGTGCTACAAGGTCTAAATACCAGCAACTGGGAAAGGTGTTGCAAGCCACCAGGTTCATAGATATACATGACAGCAACTGGAGGGACTGGGATGTGTTTACATTTCCTCAGTGAATTTAATCCTCTGTGACTGTATGTGTAATTTGTAAGCTAATATCAAGTGGTAAGCAGGAAAGCTGCATACTGGGTAAGGGGCCCAGGATCCAGGCCTGGATATTAGACATGCTGAGAAGCTGTGCCGATATTAAAGTGATCCATGAATATGCACGGGATTCTGAATCTAGACAGTGTGGGCATGTGTGTTTTCACTAGTGAACCTCAGCCCTCTGTGTGTGCCTGTCTGTCTGTCTCTGTCTGGGATACACACTCAGCCTTGCTACTGGCTGAACGTGCAAACAGGAACATCAGCTGAGACAACAAGCACGCCCAGATGGGCTCCAGTACCCAGGCAGGAGGAATTCCCAGGTTCAGGCATCTGGGGAATTTGGTAGCCACCCATAACATCCTCCAGAGTGTAAGGTTCCCTCTAGCACAATATTATGAATTTGCTTAATGTGGGAGGAGAGTTTAAATCAAGCTCTCTGATAGAGTCAGAAGCATGGAGAAAGCAGGAATACCGGGTAAGCACCAGAACAATGAAGGCCTTTGCTTGAGTTCATAAACATGTCAAATATCAACTAGAAATAAACGACAACATTTTTTTGCTGCGGTCACATTCCTCGTGAGAAGTCTGTGATATCTGACTCATACTCAGAAGCTGGTACACATAACTGAAAAAAAGTAACTTTCAAAAGAAAGAGGTTTTCAAAGTCGATTTTTATTTTTGGTTGTTTTGCAAGGTTTTAAAAATGATCTGTTGCTATGTGGTTAAAATACTGTTTGATGTTTTTTATTGCATGTTGTCAAGAGTGTAAGAGGTCTGCTTTAAGACCGCCAATTCCAGTGCTGAGAGTCACTTACAGTAGCCTTTTGTTTCTAGGATAAAACTGCAATATCTAAATGAAGGGTTTCAAATTCCCTGGTTCAAAGTCATTGTTTTCCTCTCTAATTCAAGTTTTACTTTATGAAGTAAATATTCATATGAAAAGAGAGGAAGAGGAAAGCAATATATACAGGCACAAAGGTAAACGGTAACATCAGAGGAGTGATCTAAAAATAATTTGACAATTGAGCTCCATTTTCAGCTTGCAACTTACCTGTATGCATTGTCTTCACCTAGAAAAGGAAATGGACCTTGGAGATACTGAGCAGAATGTTAAAACTGAGTCCAGTCTTTGGCAGGGATTTAAATAGAAAAAAAGAAAAAAACCCCTAATTTGAATAAAACATAGATCAGAATAAAAAAGACATTTCAGGCTAATAAGATGACATCTACCTGCTGGTTCTCTGCTACAAAGCCACTGGAGAGCAAGAAAAGGCACATGGGACAACACTGACCAGATAGTTGAGAAAACTTTCATATTAAAAACAACTTCAAACTTAGAATTATGAAATGACAGGCTTGCCACAGAAGAAAAATTGTCATCTAAGGATGATATGGCACCTGGACTGCTTTGAGGGAAACAAAATCTAATAAAGCCAATAAATTTTTCAGAACAGAAGTCTCCATCAGATAAAAGTTTGTTGATTTGATTGTTTTCTTTAATTAACAGTAGTTGATAGAGTAAATTTCTGCTTTTTTTTTACTGTAACAATGCTAGTTTCAAAATCTGACACAGAACACAGATGCAAATCTGGGGATTATTGCAAATTTACCTCTGAAATATAGCTAACAGCAAGACCTTTGCAGTCATAGTGATAATGTAGGTACAACAGAGTTTCTTGGTATGATATTATTTGGAAAAACTGTATCTAAGACACATTTGTTCTTGCAAATGAAACTGTTAATATTAATCATAAGCAACCATAAACCTCAAAGTGTTATCATTCTGTGTATAGCCCTTGCCCAGAACTGGGTCAGACACCAGTTAATAAGAGATAAGAATGAAGAAGTTAGTGAGTGGGGGGTTTAGATCAAGATGTATATGTTTNAACATCTTTATATGTGTCTAACAGGACTGTTGCCTTCTTTGAAATATAGACAATATATTCTGGGTTATTCTTAAAGTGAGATTGGATGAAATAGGCGTGAGGACATGATAATTGCATATAAATGTAAATGTCTAAGAAATGCTGACTTATACCACCCTGTTTTCAACAAAATATATGTATGTGCATAAGCACAAGCACCAAATAAATGTTGGTTCAATATCTGGTAATATCCTAAAAGGACGCAAGAGGTGTTAAGCTTATAAATGCATATAACATCTTTAATAAAGATTCTGACTTATATCCTTTAGTCTCTCCAATAAAAAACAAGTTAATAATCAGTACCATGTTTGTAAGGATTCCTGCACACCTATGATCATCTCCCGATTCCCCTTGACAGTGCCTTTTCAATGCATTAACTGATACAGACTTGTGTTCTTGCAAAAGAACCATTTTTATTATAGGAATATCAATGCTTCTCAGAAACTAGAACAGTAAAGTTAACCTATTGTTTCCTGCTCTGCTGGGAATGTGTTTGAATCCAGCCTAGACTAGCACAATCAAGACTGATTTTCAGTAAATGTTTTCAACTGTTACAGTTTGGATTCTAATCTAAGACTGCTGGTTTTATTTGACACCAGTCCTTGACCCTGAATTGCAGCAGTTGGTTTTTAGTAGGTAGAATTCCTATTTTCCAAAATTGAAGTATTAAGAGTTCAGAATTTAAAGGTCTGAGGAGACATGGATACATTCACTCTTCTTCTCTGGCCAATACATCCTATAAAGACAATCAGTTATCACAACCAGTTATCAAGTTATTGTTTATCTACAGGTTATTTGGAGATCTACAGAATGAAGAACACTCTCTCATTCCTTCTTGTCAGGATCCATGAACAAGTAGGCTGCAACACTGATAGTAACCATGTTTACTACAGCAGATTTACGTAATCTATTTAGCTTGTTTCCCTATGCCCAAGACTATATGAGTTACATACTCATACAGGTCACACTCACTACAGAATACACATCTCTCTCCTTGGACTAGAAAGGGTCCTTGGACTAGATATGTAAATTTTTAGGGCTAAATTTGGGTATGATGAATCCTAATTCAAGACTTTTGGCAAAATGCATATGGCAAAATTGTTTTAGAAACCAAAACAGAGCCCAAAATATGCTGTCCTACAACCGCTCTGCTGAAGTTAAGAATTAAAATCAGCTGCACACTCCTTCTGTAAAGCCTAATAATTACTTCAAAGACACCGTTGTAATGCACTCTTTTATAAAGTCTTCTTATCCTCAGGAAAGTAAAGAAAATAAATACATGATTTTGTGAGTAGTATCCAAGCCTGAATATGAAACAATGGGGTTTTGTCTTAATACAGTTTATTTTAATTTAGACAGAGATATATAGTAGTGTTAAAAAATTTAAACGCTGCTGTAGCATGTTATTAACATTGACTGAACAATAGTCTCATCAGAGAGAAAAAGAAAATCCATTTCTTTCATAGACGTAACCCATCTTAAATCTGCAAATGCTTAGCCAGGCAGCTGCTTTGCAGTTTTACAGTTGAAATTACAGAAGAAATCAATACATTGTCCTTCAACTGTCAAGTATACTGTAGACATTTATAATGAGCATATAGATAAAAGAAAAATATTAGTCTATTTAATTTCTATTAATGACATTTATTTTGACAATAAAATAAGAATTGCAAAGCTTTTGACAAAAAAAAAAAAAAAAAAAGGATTGTGGTATAAAATGCAAACATATCAGACAAAGACCAGGTCAGATACCTTTGACCTTCTGAATTATCGTGCCTGTAACCCCCAACGTCCAAAAAAAATCTTGAAATCAATCTTTATCAGACTTACTGCCAAGACCAAAAATCAATCCACCCAAGGGATGAACATTGCTTTTTGCAGGTGATACTGTGATACTTTGAGTCATGGCATGTCATAAAGGTCTCACAACTTAGAGAAAATTGGTCAGTTCAGAATTACAGGCAGGGTGAACCTGGAAGAAAACAGTATTCCTTTAATAAATAAATATATTAATAAATCCAGTTACAGAGTTTTACCAATGCATTTTGCATAATTTTGGGAGCTTTTTTTTGTTTGTTTGTTTCCCCTGGTATAATACCCAGGGTAGGGGGAGGGCAGATAATTTAAAGGTGGGTTACTTACCTGGGATTATTCTATGAAATGCACCATACATTCTACGTACACACAATAGGTTATATCATATACAAACATATGCCTGGGGAAAGTGGATTTTGGGTGGGGTTTTTTGGAGGGGTGGGAGTTGATCTGGCTGCCTCCATGATGCACTTCCATCTGTATACTTCCAAGTTTCTTCTCATAGAAGAGAGTGAAGTGTCCTTCGAAGTCTCTCTCAAACACAGATTCTTCAGATTCTTAGGGACCTTGAAAGAAAGGTAGGAGGGATTGTGTAAGCAGTTATACAGAATATCTCTGAACAAAGAAGAAACTGTTGTGGGCTTTGACTTGTTTTTTGTTTTGTTTTGTTTTGTTTTAATTGAGTGTTTGTTTATTCTTGTTGACGTTAAAAGCACTACTATTATACAAGAATCACCTGGAGGAGGATCCCACAATACCTACTTTGCTAAAGATCTACAAGAATTTCCTCTGCAAATGGTGTAACTAGAAACACAGCAAAGAAGCTGTGTTGCTTGGACTCTGACAGACTACAGCTTTGTTCTGATGGAGTATTACCTCCTCACTATTTTGTAATCGAGGCAAATACAGTCAAGTCAGCATCCCCACTATTTCCTTGCTGAAATATCAAAATCCTTAGAAATCTCAGTTATAGATGAAAAGTTATTGTGTCATCTGAAATTGCCTAAATCTGTCAATATAAAAAGAAAAAACATGCACAACGCTCAGGAGAGCTTCATCTCTCTTCAGGTGTCAGTGTCATGACTTCACGTGTCAATCTCCTTGGCATGTGTCACGAATGAGTGGTTTAGAGGCCACTTAAAGAATCATGGTCAAAGGTATTAGCAGAAAGTGATTTTAATTAGGACCTATAAAAGTGCAACTTAACAGAGTTCAATGGCAAAGTTCGCTCTATTACTTACTACACGGATGAAACATATAAAGAAAAATCATGTTATTTCTAAGGGTTTATATTTTAGGGATTATATGTGTTTAGCAGCAGTCTAGGGTTCATTCACAGTTTTAGCAGCACTTAATCATCAACTAATTTAATATTTATGAAGTGTTAGTAGAGTCTACTGAAATCACAACTTAATTACAGATTATGCTTACTATTAGTTCACACACACACAGAGAGAAATATATATATAAATGTATAAAAGGTATCTGTTAAAAATTCCCCTTGAGTTCAGTGAAGAAATATTCACATAAAATGTCTCGCATTTCTCAAAGGGCAAAGGTTGAGCCTCAAGAAGTGAAGAGTTTCAGGCCAGGTCCCATCAGATGATGGGTCTCCGAATATCGCAGACCCAAGAGGTCGTGAGCTCTGAGAGGTGTCCCACTCAGAAGGAGACACTGGGCACAGCCTGCTGCAGTCCCAGAGAACTCAAAGGGTCTCTCTCAGGACCACTGTTTATGGGTTCGCAAGATGGTTGGCTTTAGTCATCCATAAATTTCCATCCTGGCCACAGTTCCAGGTGGTAATTACTAAAAATTCGCAAGGTTTCAGTGTTCTACTTGACGCCTGGGCCGGGCAGTAGGAGTACGTTCTCAGCTCAGCCATGCAGAGTTTGTGATACAGTCAAGGAGCGCTCAACCGCCAGACTCACTGCAGCAAGGCTGAGGTTTCGTGGGAATTTCTGAGATCAACAAGTGGCCTAGGAGCAGCAGGGAGAAATGCACCATCACAGCATGTAGGTTAAACACAAAGTTGAGTGGTAAAATGTTTGTCTTATACATTACAGGCATCTGACTGTGACCGTGCTTTGAAGAAATCTGCCACCGCTGGTGACAAGCATAGTGCTTGAAACCCATGAGCTAGTTTGAAGACATATAGCAAACAAAAACCTTTCAAGACATAAAACAATGGGTGTATATAGAAAAATAGCCTAAATAACTCAACAAAAAGGTAAAAATTCTCTCCCCTGAAGTGGCTGTGAAGAACTCGGAGAGATTGGCATGTCCTGTCTGCAGGCAGGAAATACATGTTAAGGTATAAAACTACTAGTAACTCTACTGACATACTACTGAACTATTCTCCACCTCTGGAACTTGTATAGCCATGCGTTCATATATGTAGTGAGACATAGGCATAGATAAACAAACAAACATATTAAGTTTGGGTTATGGTCCTCTGCATGGTAAGTGAAGCCAATATGTTTGTATTAAAACCTGTGTACCATTTTGCCATAACATTTTTTCTTTTTGTCATGGAGAGTATTTTCTTTTCTCTTTTTAAATATGTTTAGAAGGTGAGCTTCTTAAGACTGGCAGAAGATTGTTTTTCACAAACATTAGAGAACATAACTATTTTCTCAAGTGAAGCCAGTAAGTAATATGAAAGCAAGAAAGAAACCATTTGACTCAGACTGTAGGTAGAAATTTTTTTATCAGATTTGTTTAACAATAATAATAAAGTTCTTATTATCAATTAGTGATTTGTTTAATATAAACCAATCTGCTCCAGCTTCCAGAGACATTGGTGAGGAGTTCTGATGGGCTGCCATTTTACTGAGAGTCCAAAAATATATTTGGACAAACCTTGGCTTGGCTCCCATTTGTTTTTCTAGCATGCGTAAAATGGAAGATAAGCTTTGGATGCATTCAAAAGAATAGAAGAAACCAGAAGTCGACAGAGACAAAAATAAATGAAAAAAAAAGAAGGCACAGAGCTGACAAAGCATCCAACTCCAGAAACCTCAGAGAATAAAATAAGGTAATGAATGGGAAGAAATAGCAGGAAACCTGAAAAAAATTACATTTTGAGTGCTCACTTGTACAATCTAATGGCTATAAAAGTTTGAGAATCAAGGGTGTTGGTGCAAAATTTCACAAATATCAAGGCCACCCATTCTGTAGTATACATTCCTGTTATACAAAAGCTTTCGTGTAGTTAAGTAAAGGACAACGGGGAATAAAAGGAAGTTACAAAGCTGAGGCACACATTATGTCTTTTTTCCATAGTCAACAAAACAACCAAGATATCGCTAAGGTCTTCAAATCTGGAATTCAGTTAATATTTTGTTTATTAACATTTGCGGCATCTCAGGCTTTATTTCTATTTCAAAATGAAAAAGAATACTTTAAACAAAGAATATTTAAAAAAATATAAAATAAATAATAAAAAGAATATTTAAACAAATATATGTTTAAAATCTTGATATATAAAGTCATCCATTTATCTTCCCTCTTTAGGCATTTCATGAAGTGATTGACTATCATTTGAAAAAAAACATGTGCTGCAATATGTGTATATATGCTATTGTGTAATCAGCACATGTGATAAATAAACAATACTGGTAATGATTAATAAAATGTACAGATTTCTAAACTAAATTGATAGTTTCACAGTCTGCAGTAGTTCCTTTGTGCCCTTGCAGCAAATCAGAAATTTCCAGCTGACAGAAGTGTTAGGAAACCAGATCTTGTGTTTTGCTCTGTGAGTTTCATCAGTTCACAGTGGGTTTTTTTTCAAGAAAACAAACATATCACATGTTGTGAAGCAAGCTTTTGTTGCAATTAAAGCCACACTTACATTTTTGAAGGCTTTCATTCACCTTTCCTCTGGCAGACTCTTTTTCTTTTTGGCACTATGTACTTCACCTTTAGCCATGTTAGTTTAACTTTAAAGAGGTGTCCTTTACCTGCTCTTATGAATTTGTTGTATTACTCAAATAATCTAATTTGCAAGTATTTGGAAATTTCTTCAGCAGAAAGGCTTTCCTTAATTTGATTCAGTACTGCTATGTCAACTTTAATTTTCATTCTGCTTCTCAAAGTTGATAACAAGAAAACTCTTGAATAACCCCAGGTACTTAGCTCATATTAATAAAACCTCTCCTCCTTCCCTGTAGGGACAGATTTAATATTTATTACTTTACTGACACTGCCATGTGCAGCAAGTATAATGTCCACTTTTTCTGAGCCACAATAAAGTTCAACAGCTGTTCAAAGAATTCCCAGTGTCACATTACTAGTCATCACACTTATTTTATTTGCATTACAAATATTTTCATCATTCAAACTGCAGGAATTAATGCAGGCTGAACATAAATAATTAAACTTGATATAATACGTCTATTTAAATTGTAGCTTGTAAATTGACAATTTTTTTTCTCCCCAGACAGTTGCAGTTTAAGAGATTACTATAAAGTTTCCAAAAAATTAAGTTATCTGTAATGAATTTACAAGTATAACACCTGACAGCACCACATGCTATTACATTACACATTGTTTCCCATCAAAAATCTTTTTTCTGAGTTTTCATTAAATTTTCTAAACTAAACCACATAGTTTAAATTTTCCATTCCTCATATGTGTCTCATGATGAGATTTTTGAAGGTTTCCAGTGTTCTCTGTGTGTGCATGTATGTGTTTTCAGAGAAACAAAAAAACCCAAAACAAAAGCCAGGTATCTTAAAAAGATCATGGTGAAGATTACTTTTGGAAATACTTAGATTCCTCACTTGTAACAGAAAGGACTTGCAATTTGACATTATGATGTTTTTTAACAAGCTATAAAAGTACTTTCATTTTCATGTTGTGGTGTTCTTTGAAGGGGGATATGTGGTTTTGTTTTCTTTTTTTTTTCTTTTCTCATGAGTAACTTTCAATATTTGGTCAAGTTACACTGTTTGTAATTTATCACTAAAATTAGAAATCCTGTGTTGCATGTGGTATGTATATATTCATTAAAATGGATTAAGCCTCCAAAGACTTTCTTTTTCTGTTATAAGGATGCATCATGCCATCCCTGAGGCATGCTTGGGTGCTATCTGGAAGAAAGAAAGATAGCATGAGTCAAAACTATGTTAACAATTTAACAGTATGGATGGCTGCAGACCAGTATTGTACCCATGCTATAGCTCTGTATCATCTACTAGTAGAGATGTCACATGGTAAATAGATGTCCTGATGGTACTCCTGCAATATTATGTATGAAAACATCTAATACAAATACAGAATAGAGAAGAGTTGGAATACAGGTTGGAAAGAAACAGATCATATGACTGGCATTGGCTAAGAGAGGGGGAATGTGATATGAATTGTGTGAAGAAAAACGGAACCATGTCAGAAAGAAAATTGAAAACTAGTAAAGGAAAAAGATGCAGGGCAAAACCCACCATGTACAGACTGGAGAATTATCATCTAGAAGACAGAGAAAATAGGAAATAGAGTAAGCAAACCTAGGACCTGCATTATGCTTTATATTTTTCATATGAAGATTCTATCTGTGTGCAACCACATTTTGCAAGGATTTTGGGATGTCTAGTTAAAACTTAGGAACAAAAAGGAACAACAGGATGTAACTTAGCTAATTGTAGTCATCAAAAAGAGGTGTTTAGTCCAAATAAGTTGTCATAGGTTTCGTCAATGCTTGATGGGAGGAAAACATTGCAGGCGATCAGTCTCTTCTTAAGGTAGTTATCTGAGCTAGTGGAATATGAATCACTCTCTGGAAATGCCAGTCCTGACCAGATAGGAAGCTTGACTATCAGTTTTCTATGTGGTTAAAATTTGATTAGATGAATCACACCTATCAAGGGGAAAGTTTGGACAGAACACAGACACACATAATGGTATATTTTAGAATAAGGTATATACGACACTTTAGGTTTTTTTTTCTTATTTCTAGAAACCTTTCTCTTATTGTATTTTCTGAAAAACATGGAAAATAAATTGGTGCCTGAGTTCATTTTCCTTAGTCTTGTCACTCAAATACCTGATATTTTTAGGTGGAGTATTTTTAACTATTTGGAAACTTTAGTTAAGATGAATTGATACTGGATTCTTTTTCATAAAGAAAAGTCCACTGCTGTCCTTATGTTAATCTTAGAATATAACTATATTTGAAGACAATTAGCCAACTATATAGATTTACATTTTATGTTAACATTCTTGCTCCCTTTTTTATTTTCAATAAACAGATTTTTGTTGACATACAATATTTTATAATTGTAATTCAGATCACATAATTTAAATTAAAACCAAGAAAGAATGCAAATAGTTTGAGTTCCGAAGAGGGCTGAGATGAGATGCAAAGAAATCTTTATCAATCCACATTCATCAATGCATGTACTCTTTTGAAAGAAAGGTCAGAGTTGAGATCAGTAAACCATCTATAAGCATTTCTGAAGACCACAAAAGCAATAAAGCACTGAAATAAGTTCCAGAGCTTTTTTCTGAACCACAGATCAGCATATAATGCTCTTGATGTTTCAATACTATCCTAAAACTCTGACCCTTGTATTATGCGCTTGAGCTGCTTCTGACAAATTCAACAGAAGTCTTGCACTTCTTCCAAGCCACAAAGAAACAATTATCTCATCAAAATACCAGCAAGAACTCCACTGTTCACTGTTGTGAGTCCGCATAAACAGAATTACTGATGCCAGCTAGCTCTACCAGTCCTGCTGCACTATTTGCTGAGATCCCTTTGTGGACACTCGTGTCCCATGGTGTGTGGGGAGGAAGAGACACTGAAGTTCATCTCTTGTCATCAGCTTCTTGCCTCCTGTTCTACACAGAAGGAGCATTGAGGGGAGGAGTGGGATTGCTTAAAGGTATTTTCCAGCTTGAGTGAGTCTTCTCAGCTGATCTAAGAGGTTGTTTGCAGAGCAGGAGACTAGAACAGGCCTGAGGAATGGGCTTTCTCTATTCCCTGTAAACATCTTATACTACTATTCTATATGTAGTTTTTATACACTTTCCTTTGCATCTATACTGTACCAAAAAAAGGCCGTTCTACAGATTGTGTCACAGACTGACCACATTGTACAGTTCTTGTTCTCAAGCTCTACATAGTGCCACCGTGGCCACATAACATAACTGTTGCCATGTAGGCATTTAAAATTCTGCAATAATGTCTGAAATAAGGAAAAGGTTGTTGTATTGGATTTGCATTGGAAGGTTCTGGTAGCGGGGAGGCTATAGGGGAGGCTTCTGTGAGAAGCTGCTAGAAGCTTCCCTCATGTCCGATAGAGCCAATGCCAGCCAGCTCCAAGATGGACCCGCCACTGGCCAAGGCCGAGCCCATTAACAACGATAGTAGTGCCTCTGGGATAACATCTTCAAGAAGGGGGAAAAAAAAAACCAGTGCAATTGCAGCCGAAGAAAGGAGTGAGAATAGGTGAGAGAAACAGCCCTGCATACACCAAGGTCACTGAAGAAAGAGGGGAGGAGGTGCTCCAGGCACCGGCGCAGAGATTCCCCTACAGCCCATGGTGACGACCATGGTGGAGCAGATATCCACCTGCAGCCCATGGAGGACTGCACGCTGGAGCAGGGAGATGCCCAAAGGAGTCTGTGACCCCTTGAAGAGCCCGTGCTGGAGCAGGTTTTCTGGCAGGACTTGTGACCCTATGGGGGACCCATGCTGGAGCAGTCTGTTCCTGAAGGACTGCATCCTGTGGAAGGGATCCACGCTGGAGCAGTTAGTGAAGAACTGCAGCCCATGGGAAGGATTTACGTTGGAGTTTGTGGAGGACTGTCTCCTGTGGGAGAGACCCCACGCTGGAGCAGGGGAAGAGTGTGAGGAGGAAGGAGCGGCAGAGACAACCTGTGATGAACTGACCGCAACCCCCATTCCCTGTCCCCCTGCACCACTCGGGGAGAGGAGGGAGAGAATTTGGGAGTGAAGTTGAGCCTGGGAAGAAGGGAGGGGTGGGGGGAAGGTGTTTTTAAGATTTGATTTTATTTCTCATTATCCCACTCTGATTTGATTGGTAATAAATTAAATTAATTTTCCCCAAGTTGAGTCTGTTTTGTCTATGACAGTAATTGCTGAGTGGTCTCCCTGTCCTTATCTCGACCTACGAACCTTTTGTTATATTTTCCCTCCCCTGTCCAGCTGAGAAGGGGAGTGATAGAGTGGCTTTGGTGGGCACCTGGCATATAATTTAAAATGTTATGTGTGTTATGTTTTAAATGTTCTGAGATATGACATGAAGGTAGAAAAAGAAGCTTGCTAAGGTAGTATTGGAGGAACAGAAAATAAATTGATCTTTGAGTGATCTTGTTCTACTGGGAATAACCCATGGCCTTTGCCATTTCCAATCTTTGTTGGCTAGAGTCAAAATCATGCAAACACATTGTCAACACAATGATACAGATATCCAGTGCTCCAGTGCTTAAACTCATGCATTAGCCATGTTTCATTTATCAGCATGGCAAAGTCTTTACGTTTAAAGGGTGCAAGAGCTTTCTGCTTCTGACCAGAATAAAGTACTTTCATGTAATAAAATTCTGACCTCAATAACTCTATCTGTATTCACCCTTCTTTTATATATCTTCTATTTCATCACATTTTTCACCTGCTCTCTGAGACTCCTTTGCAAGGGAAGGGGGAGAATAGCGACTTCTGTAACTGGAGCCGATGGGAACAAAAACAAAGGGGAAGTTGCAATGATCATAAATAGGTGGAGGTAGGAGTGCTAAATTCCCATTTAACAGGGAAAGGGAATGGAACAATAATCCATTATGTGTGTTTGTATGTTACAGACATGGAGTTAGTTGCTATGTATTTGTGAGTGCACTGTGTGATTCCCACTTTTGTGGAATAGAGATCTGATCTGCATAAGAAAACGAAAAGGTATTTGGAGACAGCTTGGACAAGTGCTTTCCTCCCTTTTGTGCAGAAAGTGAGGAAAGCCCTGGCAGGAATTTTCTTCTCAAATTTTTCATCAGCATGTGTAAAAGGTTGTGCTTAAAAAGGATAAAATAAGAAGCATATCCAAGGAGTTTTACTCTGTAAGTTAAAAAAAATGAGTTTTGCAACTCTTCTCCACTTTTGTCCCTAGCTCACATCAGATTGCATGTCTGGTTTAGTCATTCTGGGAGAAGACCCTTAAATCTATTTTCAACACCTCAACTCAAAGCTGTTATCTGTGCTAAAACATACAGAATCTCTAGTGTACGACAATAGTGCTGCTAGTTGTCGTACATTCAGATGACCAACACACATTGACAGTTTGAAGCCTAGGGAGTGTATTTGTAAATCCTACAGTATTCATCCCGCTGTGGAGTGCCTGTCACTTAATAGTAACCATAGTCCTGACCTTGCCCCATAGCTTGTCAATGGCTTTTTCAGTTTTTTACTTTCCAAAACCCATTAAAAAGCCTTCTCAATGATGACTGACACTCACCAGGTCAAGGTGAGATATATTATCTGAAAAAGTTCAGTTAGGATTTTATCACTGACACTGGGCATCACCCTCTCCTTAGTCCTAATTCACTAGAGAGATTTTTTAAATAAGAAAACAATTACTAAAGCAGAAGCATTTGAGCATTGTTTTTGATTGCAGAATAGAAGGGGTGTACCCCAGGGGTCAGAACTGGGTCCAATACCGTTTAACATCTTCATTGACGATCTGGACAATAGGGCACAGTGTACCTTCAGCAAGTTTGCAGATGACATAAAAATGAAAGAAGTGGCTGATGTGCCAAGGGGTCATGCTGTCATCCAAAGGGACCTCAACAGGTTGGAGAAATGGGCTGACAGGAATGACATGAAGTTCAGAAAAGGGAAAGTGCAAAGTCCTGCACCTGGGGAAGAACAACCCCATGCACCAGTTCGCTGGTGGCCACCCAGCTGGAAAGGCCACCCAGCTCTCCAGGAAAAGGCTAGGGGTCTCAGTGGACACAAAGTTGAACAGGAGCCAGCAATGTGCCCTTGCAAAAGAGGCTGATGGTATCCTGGGCCACGTTAAGAAGAGTGTTGCCAGCAAGTTGCAGGAGGTGATCCTTGCTCTCTACTCAACACTGGTGAGGCCACCCTTGGAGTGCTGTGTCCAGTCCTGGGCTTCTCCTAAGTATTTCATTCTTGTCTCTGATCCACTGGAATTCAAGTTCAAGAGATATTGGAGAGTGTCCAACAAAGGGCCACAGAACGATTAAGGTACTGGAGTATATGAGGAAAGGCTGAGAGAGCTGGGACTGTTTAACCTGCAGAAAAGAAGGTGCATGGGGGATCTCATCAATGTCTATAAATACCTGAAAAAGTGAAGAAGACAGAGCCAGGCTCTTTTCCACAGTATCCAGTGACCGGACCAGAGACAATAGACACAAACTGAATCACAGGAGATTCTATCATCAGGAAACACTTTTTTACAGTGAGATTGACTGAGCACTGGAACAGGTTGCCTAGAGAGGTGGTGGAGTCTCCCACCTTGAAGATATTCAAAAGCTCTCTGTACATAGTCCTGGGCAACCAGCTGTACGTGGCTCTGCTTGAGCAGGGTGGTTGGACCAGATTGCCTCCAGAGGTCCCTTCCAAGCTCAATCATTCTACAACTTGGTGAAGCGTCAGAAAGTAAAAAAAACAAAAAGCCTCTTGTGGAAGAGTTGGGGGGTTTCTTTGGAAGCAGGGGTAGAAATGTCACCATTAGTGCTAATGAAACTGAAGTTCTGAGGTCTTATGTGGGAAACTTGCTGGCTCCAACAGAGAAGGAGATATTGGCAGCATATGAAGGGGTTCAAGCTGCTTCGGAAGTGGTTGACACTGAAGCACAGCTCCTCCTGGCACCCCGACTGCCGGTGCTGGGCTGGATGTTCAAAGGGAGGGTCCCCTCTACACATCATGCAACTGATGCTACGTGGAGTAAGTGGGTCGCACTGATCACACAATGGGCCCGAATAGGAAACCCCAGTTACCCAGGAATCTTGGAAATTATTACAAACTGGCCAGAAGGCAAAGATTTTGAAATAGCCCCAGAGGAGGAGGTGACGCGTGCTGAAGAGGCCCCACTGGATAACAGACTACCAGAAAACGAGAAGCAATATGTCCTGTTCACTTTGATCCTGTCGTCTTGTGGGAAAACATGGGAGGTGGAAAATTGCTGTATGGAGTCCTATACGCCAAGTCACAGAAACTGCTGAAGGAGAAGGTGAATCAAG
>VZTQ01002339.1:0-10621 GCA_013400755.1 Pelecanoides urinatrix | reverse complement strand
TCAGAATTTAAAAAAAAAAATTCTTATTCTTCTTAGCTGTATAAACTTTTTTTTTTTCTTTAACAGGAAGGTTTAATAACCATAAATACTATATACTTGCTATTTATTTTTTTCTGTTATTTTTATTCAGCATCACCTCAGTTGCTGTAAACATCCTGGATTTGGCAGAAATAGCAGTTTTCTGAGGTAAAAAGCCCTTTATAGAAACTGCTGACCATATGTGTATTTTCATGTACAGGAAGATTTTAATTTTGTTGTTTAGAATGAATGTCTTGGCTTTAACTTCTGCTTGTTTTTTTGAAAACTTAGTTGTTTCAGTCCTTGAGCAAAATATGAGGTAAGGGAACGAAGAAAAACATAACACGACTCCTTCTACAAAGATGCTGTTCCTTTAGAGAATCGTGCAGAACTTCATTCCAGCTTCAAATATACAAGTCTTCGTTGTATATTTGAAACATCTGTATATTGCTCATGTGCAAGAAAAAGCTGATATTTTAAGGCACATGTGCATTGTTGTGCACCCATATACCTGAAGCTGGAACTGAGCCCTTGAACTATAATATGGTCTTCATTTATTAACGATAAGATAGATTAAAAGAAACAGCCTTCTCCTGTTTACTAGTCCACTTTTCAATCAGTAACTGAAAGCTAAGTGCAACAAAGTAGAAATGAGCACTGTTAAGTCAACTTGTATGATTCCCCTCACCCCCCAGAATCATTGCTTAAGGGCTTCTGGCCTCTAGCTCAGGAATCCTGCCCAAAAATGCCAGATGTATTACACAGTCAAGTATTGCAATGTAGTCTTCTGTTCCATGAGATCAAGGTGGTCCATCTATTTAAAAAAAGAAAAGAAAAGAAAGGGGGAAAATCCACACACTCTGAAATAGGCACAGTAGCTGTAGTGTTATTTGTGCGTTTGGCTGCACAGCCAGTAATTTGGAGCTGAAAGAGCAAAAATAAATTAGTGCTTTGAACTGGCAGATAATAATAACTGAAACAGATGCTAGAAATCAAGATATGGCTTGGCTGAATCTGCTTAATTTAGTGAAACAGGGATGTAATATGTAAAATATTAGAGAAAAGTAAAGACCTTCACCATGTATCATAGAATCATAGAATCGTTTAGGTTGGAAAAGACCTTTAAGATCATCGAGTCCAACCGTAAACCTAGCACTGCCAAGTCCACCACTAAACCATGTCCCTAAGCACCACATCTACCTGTCTTTTAAATACCTCTAGGGATGGTGACTCAACCACTTCCCTCTGGGCAGCCTGTTCCAAGGCTTGATAACCCTTTCAGTGGAGAAATTTTTCCTAATATCCAGTCTAAACCTCCCCTGGTGCAACTTGAGGCCGTTTCTTCTGGTCCTTTCACTTGTTACTTGGGAAAAAGAGACCGACCCCCACCTTGCTACAATCTCTTCAGGTAGTTGTAGAGAGCGATAAGGTCTCCCCTGAGCCTCCTCTTCTCCAGGCTAAACACCCCAGTTCCCTCAGCCGCTCCTCATAAGTCTTGTTCTCTAGGCCCTTCCCCAGCTTCGTTGCACTCCATTACCTCAATATCTTTCTTGTAGTGAGGGGCCCAAAACCGAACACAGTATTCGAGGTGCGGCCTCACCAGTGCTGAGTACAGGGGGACGGTCATGTACTCACGCACATGGAAGCAGAGTGGACAAAGGATGGAAAGTAGGGAAGGCAGAGGCATAGGGTTCTTCTTGACCTCATGCTGTGTAATGGAAAGACTGAGTGTGTTACTGCACCTTCTGGATATAAACATTGCAGAGCTGTTCTTGTTTTTATTTAAATATCCTTTGGTGTGTATTAACAATTAATTACCTTCCAGTGTGCTTATCTTCTTCAGATTCAGTAGTGAATATAGAAGGTTTATTTGCACATTTTTCCATTTTGTATATGAACATGTCATTTCATAACACTTACAAACTAGTTGAAAGGAGATTCTGCAAATCTGACCTGAAAGGGAAATTGCCAAGGGAGATGCAATAATCAGATTTACGTTTGGGTTATTGGACAAATCTGAGTTGCTGTAGCTTCCTTGGATGTGTGCAGAGGGGAAAGGGGTTATAGGAAGTTATTTGTATGTGATAAATTATATTTAAATAGCTACAGGAATGTAATCCCAATGCAGATCTGAGTGTATTCTCCTTAGTGAGATAGCCAGAAAAAAAATAAGCTTTAGGAACTCATTTAACCTCTCCCTTCCTGCTGACACTGATAATGTAAAATACCCACCCATTGCAATTTTAAATTTTTCTTTGTAAGTTACCTTTTCTATAATGGCAAAAAGAGTACAGTTATTTAAAAGAGATATTTTCCTGTACTAGTTTTCCTGGAGGGTGTTTCTTGTGCATTTCTCTTGTTTGATTGTCCACTTGGGCCTGATTGTTATTCCTCATACTCAGAAAAGAAGCCCTTGCTGTTTAGAAACTGATGCTGTTTAAGTGGTAAATAATAGAAAATATGATACTCTAGTGCAAGTTATTAAGACCATTAAACAAAATATAACTAAAATGTGTTTATTATGACTTTCAACTGTAGATAAAAGCTAGCAACTCGAGAGAATTGTGATCAGGCCTAAACATCTATCTAGCTAGCTCTTTCTAGAGATTTGGGGAAATAGGATGACCTTTTTCATTTCTTCTTTTTTTTTTTGTTTAAATAAGCTACAGTTTCACATGGCTGGCAAAAATCTTTCCCCCTTTTTGTTTCCCACACCAATTGATTTATCATTTTGCTTGCAAGCAGACTTAGAATGTTAGGGCAGGAACACACTCACTTTTTTTCTCGTAACTTTTTTGTTGAGGACCGAAACCAGTTGACTTGAATAAATTTTTCTGTGGTCTGAATGAAGCCAGCAGTGTGGAAAAATCTTGCCATTCAGGTCCATCTGAATGTACATTTCAGCCACACAGTAAGCTGTATTGGTAGGCAGTGGACTGCTAAATACAACCATTTTTCGCAGCAGAGCGTTAGACAGGTGATTAGCATAATTAGCACAGAGTAGGCTATACATATGGTAATGTTAAGTGTGTAAATGCCAGCTGCGGTGTAAAATTTATGTCAGGGGTCGACAGGGCTGTGCGAAAGTATTGTGTTACAGCTGCAGGTCAAAGCCTCCATTGCTTTACCACCTTTTCTCGTGTTGGTGAATGTGCTAAACCAAAGAGAAAGATGGGCAGAAATATAACAGATAAGGCTTTGCACAGAACTGGGCTGTTCAATCAAGAGGGACTGCTCTTCAAGAAAAAAAAAAAGAAAAAGCCCCAAAATGACACACACACACACGTATGCAAAACAAAAGTTCCCCTCTTTCACTATAGATTTTGTTTTGCATCATGCAGGCTACAAATGTGTTGCTGTCTTTGTGTGATGCCCTTATGATGGGGGGAGGGGTATCTTTGGGGAGAAAGGTAAGAGTTTGGTAATTGTGCTTTAAGGAACAAAAACAAACAAAAAAAATGAATTCTGCTTTTCCTTTCTGCATTTCAACCCTCAATTTCTTTTTCTTTTGTCTCTGTTACTTATTGCACTTAGGGTCTAGGAATTAAATAGCCTTGAAGGTAACAGCATTATATGTAATAAAATCTCAACAGTGCAACAATCTTCAAGTTGCATGACTGGTTTTAGAATAAGTGCCAAAAGTTCCTCTGTGGTTTTGTGTGTGGGTTGCTACACTTATTCCCCAGGTTCCTCCCACCTCCTAAACCACTAAATTTTTTATAAATTTAAAATTACTAATACAGGTTTCTTGTTTTAAAGTAATACAGCATTGAAGTGTATACATCTTTTTAAACAGCTGATGGGGAAATCTGTAAATTTCTTGGTTGCCATAAACTGTTCATTCATATATTTCACATTTGCAACTTTTTTCTTTTGTATTGTTTTGTAGTCAGCTATAAGGAATGGTGGCGTTGACAGAATATAGTTCCCACCACACTGACCTTGTGATGAAACTTCCTCACAGCTGCAGGGAGTCCTTATGAATCAACCCCTAATCCAGCTAATCCTGATCGCAACAAAATCATGAAAGTGGTTCCTGGTGATGTGTGTTTTCCCTGCACAGATGCAGAGAGAAGGAAGTGTTAGAAATAAATTAGTCCAGAGTGATGTTCCTCACAGGCTGGGGGAGCCTGTGTGTGAAGTTGGGGGCTTCCATTGTGTTCTGCCCCATGCGGCCTCAAGTGGAAAGACAATGAAAGGAGGACTCGCTGTATAATGGTGAAAATAGTGCTCAGTGCTGAGGGGTGGTGTTAACTCCACAGAAACTGAGAGAAAGGAGCTGGGGTTAATGTTATGCAACAAGCTGAATGCACTGATAGAGAGAATATATTTCAAGCACTGATGCTGTCTTTATGCGGATTTTAGGAGGTCTTAACTAATTGTACAGAAATCAGTTTAATAAAATCTCTGGTATTTTATGTATACTTGCTACAGCAGGGGCATTTTTCCTCCTATTTCTAGAGATTCTAATAATTTTGGGTTTAAAGGGAGAATAGATCATTTTTGCAATGTGGTAGGATTGGTAGTGAAGTAAAATTATCTGAATGATCAGGCTAGCCAAAAGTAGAAAGTAAAGATTGTTTTGTGGGGTTTGTTTGTTCATTCATTTGTTTAACTTTCTTTTCCAGTTCTTTGTGTTTTAGAATAAACTTAGACATATGGTCACACTCTTGGTATATCTGACAGGAATCTCTAATTACATTCATACACAAAGTCAAATGTGCTCTTTACTGCTTGGTGTGAATAGCAAGCAAACTAAGAGAAATGGGCCTCTTGACAGATGCAGCACTGTCTTGGGAGCTGGTGGCCAGTAAGAAATATTGAGATGAGGGGAGCTGTGACAGGCAGCAGGTTCAGTGCTGGGGGGAGCAGTGACCTGATCTCATTGTGTCCAACAGTGAGAGCAGTTTTGCTTCAGTGCAAAGCCATTCAGAATGAAGCTGCTTAGGCAACAACAGATGGTACAGGAAGCAGCTGGTAGGGAATACTTGGAAGAAACTGTACCCTGTTTCATAACATGTTCATTCCTTTCATTTTTCTATATGTTAGTTTTGCTGTCTCCTAAAAACATAATTTAGGAAATGGTATCCCCTAAAAGGTTCTGGATAAAGAATTTGTCTTGACTGTTTTCTGTTCCTTTAAAAATTTGTATTCAGATTTTGTGCTACTCCATATACAGATTAAATTTGTGCCTTCCCAGGAGTACAGATGAAAAGGCTTAAAAATGCTGCTTTTAATCACACAGGAAAACAATTACATATTTGAGGAAAGGGCACTGAGAGGTTAAATGAAAAGTTGGATCTCGAGGAAAACTGACATCTATGGAACAACACAACAAATTGTTTTTAACATATTACCTAGCAGAAACTCTTAATCAAGTTAAAGTAAGTTAAAACAATTGTATTCAGATGTTTTAAAATCATTAGGTTTAGACCTTGAAGCCTGTTACATGCTCTGCTCAGCAGAACTCCTGGAAACTTTAGAGCAATGAAGCTGGTGAAGGATCTAGAGAACAAGTCTTATGAGGAGAGGCTGAGGGAACTGGGGTTGTTTAGCCTGGAGAAAAGGAGGCTCAGGGGAGACCTCATCGTGCTCTACAACTACCTGAAAGGAGGTTGTAGCGAGGTGGGGGTTGGTCTCTTTTTCCCAAGTAACAAGTGATAGGACCAGAAGAAACGGCCTCAAGTTGCACCAGGGGAGGTTTAGACTGGATATTAGGAAAAATTTCTTCACTGAAAGGGTTATCAAGCCTTGAACAGGCTGCCCAGGGCAGTGGTTGAGTCACCATCCCTGGAGGTATTTAAAAGACGTGTAGATGTGGTGCTTAGGGACATGGTTTACTGGTGGACTTGGCAGTGTTAAGTTAACGGTTGGACTCAATGGTCTTTTCCAACCTAAATGTTTCTATGATTCAGTTATTTTCAGTGTGATTGAGGATTTTGGCCTGCTATTAAGAATGCACAAATGTTTCCTTAAATTACTGAAAAGTAAAAAATTTGGCTTTGCTCCTCAGCTGGTGTAAATTGTCATAGGACCATGAACTATTAGAGAGTTACAAGTCTATACTAGCTGTAGACCTTCTCCTTGATTTCCAGGAAATATCAGTCTCTAGAGTCCTTTATTTCTTTGCTGCTTCACCCAGAAAATTCTATAGTTTGGCTTCTCCACCAAAAACTGTGGCTCAGCTCTGACCTGAATGGACCATGTCTTTGGAAGAAAGGATACTTCACTCTCCATATCCATTCATTTCTCAATCTCTTTGTTGAAATGGTCAACAAGGATACCAATTGTGATGGTGGTTTTCTATAATATGGACACCTGCCCACTAGGAAATGGATTGAGACCACCAATTCATTTCACATAAACTACTAAGTAGCTGTCAGATTGTAAACAACTTGTGGTCTCACTATTGTTCCTGGTTGGATTAGAACTAGTGACCCAGAGGTGAATAGCTCATGTCCTGTTACCAAGGACATGTGTCCCAGCTCAGTAAGCAGCTATTGAATTTTATGTTTAATTGGAAAGTTTGAATTACATATACAAGATTTGTCTGTTTTGTATTCTTGTGCATTTTCTTGCTTCTTATTTTTTTATTCAGTTTGTACAGTTCTTTTTTTTAACTGCACTTTCTCAACCCAATTTCTCAACACAGAGAGGCACTAAGGAAGTGCATCCAAAATATATAATTATTTTTTTAGCAATAAATCTATTTTACCTCATCAGAAATATAATTTTTCTGCATTTAGGTAATACAGATGCATACATGTAAAATAAACTTTTATTTGATTTTTAGAAATAAAAGGTTTTCACCCTTAAAGTTGCGGAGAAAGTTTCCCAATATGAGGTGAGGCAGCTGTTGTTGGACTGTGTTCCTGAGTCTGCAGACAGCTTTGTGTACTTGTCACTGCCCTGAACTTTGTCAAACTGTGACAGAATGAAAACTGATCTTTGATGTCTGTTTTTATTTTTGCTATTTGTAACCATGTTAGCATTAATGAAATTTGTAATAGCAACATTGGAGTCATTCCCAGCATGTGTGAGGAATGTAACTTATATCATATGATGGGTTGGGAAATAAAAAGCAGTCTTTTGAAGTGCTTTGGTGTTTTCTGTAACTTTTTTTGTAGCAGACAGTCTTTTTTCCCCTCTTTTTTAAAGCAGAAATTAAGAATCTGACATTATCTAATTCTCGGTGTGACGGAAATGGTTGAGATGGTCACATTGATTTTCCTAGAAGCCAGTGGTGCTAAAGAGAGACTGGAGGTGGCTAAATCTTCATATTGGGATATGATGACATTCTAGGCAGATGATGTCCTCTTGTTGGACCTTATCATGGGGGGGGAGTGTAGTGTCCATCTGGATGCTGGAAAAGGAAATGGTAGAGTGCAGGCTGTCTTAACCTGGGCAAGCACAACTGTTGCCATTACAAGTGAACTATATATATGTGGGTATGTATATTAAGCAGAGTAAGTGCCATGCAAGAGAACCTAAATGCAGCATGAGACTTCTGACTGTCCTTAGTTCAGTGCTAGCATAGATCATGTTTAATTACATGATAAAGATTATCTTTTTTCATTGAGCTGTTGCACAGCCCATTGAATAATTATGTAATCTCTTTAAGACATTGATTGCTTACTATTACGTTCTGGCTCCTGTAGCTCATCATTGCTAACTGGCGTGTTTGTGGGGGTTTTTTTGATAGCTCAATTTCAGACACACCCTATTAAGCCTTTATTTTGCACAATGAAATAAGTGAGCGGGAAAATCAGTGCAGGTAACAAAAACGTTATTAGAATATAACCCTGATGGACTTGTGAGATCTGTCCTTAGCATTGTTAGAATATCAGAACATATGTGATAATGTCTTATAATCAGTAGTTAATAAATTTAGAGACTGACCATGTAAACCAAAATCAGTTCTGACTCTACAAGTAAACAGCATTTTAAAAGTTTTAAGAAGCATACATGCCAACTAGTCCTGTTTCTTGTGCTGAATAACCTTAAATTTCAATGAAAGCATTTTGCAAGTCTTCCAGGCTAGCAATTTTACCTCTGTTCTCTGCCAGTCAGACCTAGAGAAAGTATTGCTTAAAATAATTCTAAGGAAGGTGCTGTCTTACCTGTTCTTCTGTTAGGAAAATTCAGGTTGCTAACTAATACTGTCTGTGTGCAGAAAAACTATATTCTGTTGCTGACAAAGAACATATGTCACACACAAGCTCAGACATCCGAGAGAACCCAAAGACAGAACTCCCTTGAGAGCAACAGGAAGCTTTAAATCAAAAGGCCATTATTATTACATGCCCAATATGAGGCAGGGTAATCTTCATAACCTGCCAGAGAACTTCAGCTCTTGTATCTTGATTTCTTTTTAGGAGTTTTCAATCCTGTGTGATTAATACTTGGCTGTTATGTTTTGTTGTCATGAAGTATGTGCTCCTTTATCAATACAAATGGAAATTGTCGTTGATGTCATTAAGTATTGCCTTCTGTTATGTGGCAGGTATAAACTTTTCTAATCCTGGTGCACACTTAGGACAGGGAGCTGAAGCTGTGGCTGTCTGGTTTATTTGCATACCATTGTAATGGACTGAAACTAGTTTTGTTCTGCTGTTTTCGAGAAACACCAGTATACACATGTAATAGAGATGGCATATAGGAACAGTACAAAGAGAGACTAAGTGAGGAAGAGGAGTAGAAGGAAGCCTTTAACAGCAGTCAAAGTTGAGAAAGACATACTATGTACAAGGCCGGGAAGAGAGGTAGAATAACGGAGACCCTTCCTGGTTACCATCCCAGCAGGGAGAAGGTGCTGAATGGAGAGAAGGCAGTGTGCCTGTAGCTTCCCCATGGGCACTTGTCCACTGTGGAGTGCTGGAGGTGGCATGGCATAGGAGAGGCTGCGTAGTCTCCTTGCAAGTCCAGATTGTTTTTGTCTTCCTCTGCACACTGCTGCTTTTTGGGTTGGATAGTAAAGGTTAAGTCTCAGGTGACTGCATTGGGGTATATTTCTCAGTCTTTGCTTTTATATGGTTACCAAGCCATGAAGGTGGTGGTGGGCATTATTTTATTCATCTCTAGTCCCATTCTAGTGATAACAGGTATTGCAAATTGCAGATGTTGCCTGCATTGGGCATTGCTCAAGCAGTAATGGAAACTGATCTACACATCTGATTTGTCAAAAAGGGTCAGTATCCTTTGGAAGGATGAAATTTATGTGATTTTTCCATTACTGTTAGAGGTATGATTTCAGTGCTTTGAGTTGTCAGTGTAAAAATGTTGGACCAGACTGCTCTAATGATACACATTTACAATACCGGAAAAATTGAAAATGTGGTGTCTCTCAAGCAAAGTGGAAGCGTGTTCTCCCCCCACCCCCCCAAGTGCTCAAATAGAAACACCTTAAGGCCATAGTCTTTAGAAGGGGGACTCTCCTGAAAATTTTGCCCTGTTCAGGCACCTCAAATTGATCACACAAAAACTGAGGCTCCAAAACCAGTAGGTACTTCTGGAAATTTTGGCTTTTGTTTCTCAAAGTCTGTCTTTCATGTTGATGGGCAAACATTTTTATCCCAAGTTTTTGGCTCCCAGGAATGTTCCTTTTTATAGAGAGTTTGTTCTCTATTAAGCTATTTGTAGTGCAGTTGTACACAAGGTAGCTATTGAATGGTTAGTAAAAGTAGTGTTCATATCCAAAAAAATAAAACCACCACGAAAATGGTCAGAGGGCTGGAACGCCTCTCCTATGAAGAAAGGCTGAGAGAGTTGGGGTTGTTCAGCCTGGAGAAGACAAGGCTCCAGGGAGACCTTATTGCGGCCTTTCAATACTTAAAGGAGGCTTATAAGAAAGATGGAGAGAGACTTCTTACCAAGGCCTGTAGTGACAGGACAAGGGTCAAGGGTTTTAAACTGAAAGAGGGTAGATTTGGGTTGGATATAAAGAAGAAATGCTTTACGATGAGGGTGGTGAGACACTGGAACAGGTTGCCCAGAGAAGTTGTGGATGCCCCATCATTGGAAGTGTTCAAGGTCATGTTGGATGATGGGGCTTTGAGCAACCTGATCTAGTGAAAGATGTCCCTGCCCACAGCAGGAGGTTTGGACTAGATGATCTTTAAAGGNAAGCACCACCCAGCAACAACCAAAGCATCAATGGGCCATCAATGCTCCTCTCATACCAAACCCAAAACGCAGCACACCCCCCAAGCTACTGGGAAGGAAGTTAATTCTGTCCCAGCTGGAACCGGGACACCCACAATAAAGAGAGGGGCAAAAACCCAAAACCAAGAAAGACAAGTGATGCAAAAGAAAAAAATTGCTCACCACCAACCGACTGATGCCCAGCCAGTCCCCAAACAACTGCAGCCCCTGCCAACCTCCACTCCCCAATTTTATTGCTGAGCACGATGGCGTATGGTATGGAATATCCCTTTGGTCAGTTGGGGTCAGCTGTCCCAGCTGTGTCCCCTCCCAACTTCTTGTGCACCCCTGGGTCTACTCGCTGGTGGGGCAGTATGAGAAGCAGAAAAGGCCTTGACACTGTGTAAGCACTGTTCAGCAATAGCTAAAGCATCCCTGGTTTATTGTGGTTTAACCTGGCAGG
>VZTQ01002338.1:493477-627310 GCA_013400755.1 Pelecanoides urinatrix | reverse complement strand
CCGGGGCCGGGGCCGGGGCCAGGAGGGGCGCTCCGAGCTGGCGGCGCTGGTCCCGGCCGCCCCGGGCCTGCGCGGGGCAGGGGCAGGGAGAGGGCGGCCCGGGCCGCGCTGAGGAGCGGGCGGTCGCCTCAGGGGAGCGGCGGCCCCTCGTCCTTCCCCGCAGGTTTCTGGTTCTTGGACTTGGGGGTCCCCCCGCAGCCCTCCCTCAGTCTTGAGGTGCTTGAGAAGGGGGTTTTGCCGTGTCTCCCCCAAATTTACCCCGAGGACCAGGTGCTTTGCCCACTCCCCAGCGGCCTGGCACTAACAAAAGGCCGACGGGGGGTGAGGACGCCTGAGGAGGCTTCCCAGCATCACCAGAAGGACCACGGGGGAGCAGGGCCTTTCCCTGTTTGGGGGTTCGCCCCAGGCTGCCCCCCACGTTCGTCCCTAGCAGAGGGTTGACTCCAGCTTAGGGCTGAAAACAAACATATTTTCCTCTTCCCTCTCCCTCCCGCCACCCCAGGCATGGGTTTAGGCAGCTGCTTTCTCCGCTAACGGTGAGGTGCACGTCTGGGCATTGAATCCCCGTGCTGCCCTCATCTCTGCTCTCCTCCACAAAGGACCCGCTCAGCCTGGCCTTCCTCATGGCACTTGTTTCATGGCAGCGCCAAAACCCCTCTGCCAGTCCCCTTCTCCTGCCCGAGGCCCGGCCTGGGAGAATCGCCCCGTTATTGTGGCAGGGGAGGCAGAAATCCCAGCTTCGCAGGGCGCCGGCTGTGCCCCTGCCTTCACGGGTCACTGCGTGCATTGTGCCTCGGCGCTCCCATTTCCCCGAGGGGAACCCGGCTGGATTTCTTTGCTGCTAAAGGGAATATTCTCTGCTAAAGGAAGAGGGTTTTGGGTTGTGTTTCCCACCCTCGTAGCCCAGACTCCGTGGCTGGCACGAAGCCATCTCACATGAGCTGTCTTAAACACGGAGAAGACCAGCCACCGCAGCTTTACTGCAGATAACCCAGGTTTGAAGAGCAGCAGTGTTTCCTGTTCTGGGGTTGTCTTAATTTTAAAGCTCAAGCATCTCATTTCCACTGTGTTTTTACCTTCGCACACATCTGCTGCCTGTTCTGTTTACCCCTTAACTGTAGGCTAAGTAAGAGAGAAGCTTCAGGCGCAGCAAGCCGGGTGAAGCTAAAGAGATGTGAAGTCCTTCATTTAGGACTGACCTGGACGGACTCCTCCATCAACATGTGTACACAAGCCTTGGCTGCTCGTGGTTCTCCCTGCCCCCGGCAGCTGTGTTTGTACAGCAGCTAAGACGAGGGCATCTGGGGCTGGGAGGAGGGCTGCTCAGCCCTCCCCAGGACAAGCGCACACCAGTACTGTTGCCAGGTCTGCCCCGAGGACTCCTTTGCTCCAGGAGATCCCCGCAGAGATAAAGGTGTGAGTTGGCCTGGCAGACATGGTCGCTAGTACTGATTGGTATCTCTGCTGCAAGACAGCGCACAAAATGGTCATTAGGGGATTAACCTGCCATTCCTCTTACTGTCGTATTTTCTGTGTACAACATGATTACACAAAGAGCGTCATGGAACGCCTCAGTCCATAGATGGGGTAAGCAGATTCCTTCCTATGTGGGGCTAACTGCATTCAGTGCCTCTGAAAAACCTGACGATAGAGGTGCCTCTCATGCACACCGCCTGTTACTCCCTTCTTCCCCTTCACAGGTTGCCATCCTTTCTACCGCCTTGCCCCAAAATAAATGCGTTATCCCCCTTGAAGGGAATGACCTAACTGACTTGGATCAAGTATTTTGTAGTGACATGCAGCATTTGCCTGTGAACTTTCTGTCATGGCAGGATTGTGAACAGTACTTGATAGTTCTCCACTGGCTTCTGTTCACGGGTTTTCTAATTTGCTTCTCATCTGCGCCTCATTATATGTCCAGATTTCTGTTACTTATCTGCTGCAGTATCACATCTTTAGCAAGCTACCGTTTTCCCACAGATTAGTGTTCTTCCTGATCCCATAAAAATTATTCTGCATTGCTCATTTACCTCAGGATACCTTCCCCTCATGGAAAAGTCCTTCTGAAATACCTTGTTTCAACTTTTCTAAGGAAAATTTGGTTTTGTGTCTGCTTCCAACATTGAGTCTCATACAAACTATCTTGTTTACCCAAATAGGATAAAACAATGACAGGATGAGAAATAGCTTTACACAATTGCCAATTCTTTTGTAAAACATCAAGGCATAATTGCAAATGCTATTGTTTTTTTTCCCAGGGCTGTGGTAGAGTCTATCACCGCAGCTTTAGTCAGAGAATAACAGGGGGAACCCAAACCAGGGGAGTTGAACATGGTCATTCATTTCCAGATAATAATCTGACATCCATTCCAGGCACTAAGACATCTGAAGCTACTTAGTATTTCAGTAAGTAGTGTGGTTTTCTGAAGAGAGAAGCCCTTAAGTAAAGGGATCGTGGAAATTTTTTGGTAGAGGACATGCAGTTAATGGCTTCAGAAAAGGTCTGTGAAGAATTTATTTCATTTTCAGCTGCTGTTTCTAGTAGTCTTATAAGCTCAGACAGGGTTGAGCAGAACAGTTTACGACAGCTACTGTGCCCTTCAGTGGTGGGCCAGCCCTTAAGGCATGCCAGGCTGCAATGGAGATCCTTCCCCCCCAAGTTCCTCTATTAAGGGAACTAGACAAGCATGTTTGTGGTCTCTCTTCCCAGACGGCTTTTTTACAGGACCCAGGCTCTAATGAATCTGCAAATTAGGCACAACAATAAGCAACACAGGAGACTGGGCCACCGACACAGTAATTGCAGTTATTCCCAGGTTTCTGGGAAACTCAGCATAGCTCAGAGCTGATGCAGAGCACGACAGACAGTCAGTGGAGAATTTATTTTAGCCCTTTCAGCTCTTCAGAAAGACCGCCTGGAAATCCGATAGGATGTCAGTCCAGGCCCACCCTTCTTTGCCGGGCTGAAGCATTTTGTTTGTGGCAGCCTTTGCTTGGCAGGGGGGGAGAGGGGAAGCAGCTGCTGGGTCTTCGGTTAAACAGAAAAAGCTTTCAGTCATGCTGTCGTAGAGACTGATGTTTCTGTCATTGATATTGGCAAATTTGGAGACAGATGTTTTATCCTGGGAAAGTTCCCTGCAGGTTGGGGTTCAAAAGCTCTGGTTCCCCCAACAAGGGGACAGGAGGGCAACCCTCACCTACTCGGTTGCATGGCCTCCAGCGTAGGTGCAGAGGCACAGAAATAACTTGGTTAGCCTCAGAGAGGAAGAACTGCAGCTGTATAATCACCGCGTGCCAAGCCACAAATGCCTCAGGGGAAATTCTTGCGGAGAGCACCTGGCTGAACTGGAATATGGTCTATCTTTTCTACGGATGTAAATTCTAGGCCTTATATTCCTCATTACCTAAGGAATCGTACCTGACCCTCTTACCTCCTTTAGGCAGAGCCCTCACCCAAGCCCAGGCAGACCCAGCCTTATAAAGACTAGACCTATGCGCATCTCCTGCTCCGGTGTTTCTAGCCTGCTCTGTTTCTGTGATTCTGCAGCAGAGTGCAAGTTAAAGCAGCTCCAGCATCTCCCATAACCAGGAGAAGGCAAAAGAGTGGTTGTAAAGCCCCTTTGATTTCTCTTCTGCAAGGAGGAGGCGGGGGGGATTCTCTCAGCCAGAAGGTAACTCTTGGGATTTGCTGAGGGGTTTGGGAAACTAAAGCTAGGAGCTAATCTAACCTGGAGTCTGTCCCATAGTCCTTAATTTATTATCTGGAAATTTGGAAGATGCAAGTATCTCTAATTAAAAACAAGAACCATTTGTGTGTCATGGTTAACGCAGATTTATTTCTGACAATGTAATAAATTCAGCGCAGATTGGAACCAGCTGCCCCAGCTCTAAAAGTACCTGAAGTTCCCTCCTCCATGTCACCAGGCCTAGGACTGGGATGCAGTCATGCCATAAGTCTCACTGGCCAAGGGGACAGCTCAGCATTGTCCTTGCTTATGCAAGAAAATAAATGCTCCTAGGCAAGGACGGGCAAGGGAGCTTGGTCATGGAAAACCTGAGAGCCAAATCAATCTACTTAAAAAGTGATTGATTCCTCCAGTGCAGAGAGGAAGCAGGAACAAGGCTTATGGATATAGGGGAACACATTTTATTAAAAAATAGTCTCTTTGACTAGCATCCTTCAATACATCTTCATTTGGACTCCTGTCATTCCTGAAAGTCATAGCGCAGAGAGGAATGTATCCTATTCTAACTGGAAGAAAGAGGCACACAAAGGCAGAGACGCTGATCTTCCCCAAACCTCAGCTCTGCCACCGCGTGCCAAGTCTCCTTGCATCCAGGTAAAACACCCAAAAGCAGTAACCCTGAAAAGGAGCCTGCAGCTTTCCACCACTCCAAATACACAAAGTCTTTTTCATACCCAGGGGTAGGTCAGTAGAACAGGCTATTTCACTTCCCTTCGCCCGTTTCCCTTCTGCCCCGTCTCACCTATTTGGATTGTAAGATCTCTGGAGCAGGACTATCGTGCAGGTTACAGCTACACAGATTTTTATTGCTGCCTGGGGAAAAGCTATGTAAATATTGCAGCTTTTGGCCCACATGCCTTCCCTCCAGGCAGTCCACGCGCCTCATGGAACTACTCAGTGAAGTGGTAAGACACCAGCTTTGATTATTACCCCAGGTATGGGAGAATCTGTATTGCGCTGAGCTCTCCACACAGACACCAAATAAATTATTGGCCTTCTCCTTTCTGACAGTTGTGAAGAGCTCTTCCTCCACAGGCCTTGAGGTGCTCATCACAGAGAAGTATAGAAAGGGTCAGGGAAAGATTTTAGCCGAAAATACCTTACAATAAGAGACCTTTGGTTTCTTTCCTTTGTAAATGTGGAAGCTACATAGTCAGCATTTCCATTTACAGTCTGATAATATAGAGTCAGACAAAAATTCTCACAGGAAATAGGTTGAGATGATCATTTGGAAGAAGAGAAAAAGGTATTTTTGAAAACTTGTCTGTTTCTTTTAAATCTTGTTTTTCTCTTGAGCAGCTCAGCTGCTGGCCACAGCATTTGGTCCTTGTCAGGCAAGTCAACTCCAGCCAGAACATCTAAGTGCAGCAAAGAGGTTTTTTGTATTGTTTTCAAAATCAACTATTGTAATCACTAGAGAGTAAAGCATCAGGAAACATGGCGCTTTTTTGCAGCAGAGTAGGTTGCTTTCAACACGCTCTGGCTATCACCAAGAAGAGGCACTATGTACATTTTAACCACACTAAGCTACAACTTAAAAACATTTGCATAAAACCAGCTGCATCTCCTCTGCCCAGAGGATGTTCTGTTGGCAAACGCTATAAAAGTGACAAGTTCTCAGGCAGGAATTACGCTACAAAATAAAGAACACTTTGGCTTTATTACACCATGAAAGAGCATAAAGCCAAGAGACAGTCAACCAAAATTGTGAACAGAGCACATTTAGTGATGAGCAAACCCTGCTGAGTTTTCTTTCTCATCCATCAATTATGCTTTGCAGACTGGTTCTTTGCAACAGGACTATCAGCCACTGCCACAAACCAGCACGTTTTGCTAATTGTAGCTGTGATACCGCTTCCCTGAGCCCTTACTTTGACATAGCAGACTTCACACACACACACACAAATTATTCCTTTTCTTCTACTAATGCTGAAACACTGTCAGCATTTTCAGCTGGATAAATCCCTTCCAGTCACTGTCCCGTGTTAAACTCATTGCTGCATTTAACACTGCTCACAGCTGTATTTCAGTAAAGAGCAAATCAGTTCCTGCACAGGCTAATTTGCCAAAGTGCCTGGGAGCTTTTAGGCCATCAGACACTAAACAGGAAAACGT
This sequence comes from Pelecanoides urinatrix, assembly GCA_013400755.1. Classification (NCBI taxonomy): domain Eukaryota; kingdom Metazoa; phylum Chordata; class Aves; order Procellariiformes; family Procellariidae; genus Pelecanoides; species Pelecanoides urinatrix. The sequence goes on along the minus strand of VZTQ01002338.1, from coordinate 621,449 downwards.
TGCAAGTTAAAAAACCAGCTAAAACACAGAATCCCTTACCTGCTGGGGATTGTGGAGGCACAGTCAGCAGCAGCAGCCTGCAGGAATGACCACATTGGGACTGAAAGAGCTCAGGTTTGCCAAATTTAAAGGCTCAGCCCCAGCAAGGCATGCTGGGGGAGGGAGCAATCCTCCTCGGAGCGGAGTGGGGTGCATGGGGAGAAGGGACAACAGCAGTTGCAGGAGGCTCTGGTTCTGAAGCACTCTTGAAAATGGCTTTTGTGGAGGTTGGAGGGTGAGAAACTTGCATCTGAGCTAATTTAATCACTAAGAGAAGTTTATTAGTTGAAATGCAGCTCCAGCTGCGTATCCCCAGCTTCCTGAGGGCAGGCCTCCACACCGCCAAGCACCGCAGCTCTTCCTCTTCTCTCCGGACCACGTGTCAGACCCAGGCGGGCAGCGTGAGCTGTGGTCTGCGGTTCTGTCTGAGTTGGGCTGGGAGCGATGCTGCGGGGTCAGGCTGCAGCTGGCGTTACTGTCACACATGTCCAGCCTGACAGCCCTTCTTTACATCCTGTCATGAGATCTTGGAGGCACCCTCCTTCCCATGCGTAACGCAGTCTTGGAGGGAAATTTGAATTTTGAGATGTGTTGAGCCTGATGTGACCCCACAGCAGCCTGATCCTACCACGATTGTCCCAGTGCCGCCCATTTAGAAGGCATCCAGGTGACGTGCTCCCTGGGGCAGCTGCCTTCAGAAGGCCCTTCTCTGCCTGGGGTGGTGAGGAGCCAGGTTCTCCAGCTAACCATGCTCTGTTTCTGTCAGGACAGTAGTGAGGCAGCAGATGGAGCTGGCCCCTGGGATGAAGAAGTCACCAGGTGGTGGGGAGAGTGGAGCTCCTGGTCCACCTGCTCCCGGTCCTGCGGAGGAGGCGTGATGTCCCGGGAGAGGCACTGCTTGCGACAGAGGTGAGTTTTGTCCCAGCCTGCGCCCTTGGCCAGGCCTCAGGCACCAGAGGAGGAAACGTGGTGTCCCTGACGTGCATTTTTGGGCCAAACCTACCGAGTTTGCGCGGTTGTCCCTTCTCTCTTCTGCAGCCTCTCGGAAAGGAAGGCGGCTGTTGCCTTAGAGTAGGAGGTGAGCAGGCAGTGGTGGGGAGGGCAGACGAGGGAGAAGCACGCTGCAGTGGGGCAGGCGACAGGCCCCCTAAACACGTCACTCACTCAGCCTGGCTCATCCGATGGGGAGCAAGGGGTTGGCCCACTCTTGGGGTCTGCAAGAGACTTGAAAATGACGGAGTTGTGGGCTGGAGAAGACTAGCTCTATTCCTCTTCCCTTTTCTTTCACAAACCCTCGCTTACCGTGGCTGCTCTGACCAACCTAACCCTGATTTGTAGCCAGTTCCTCTGCTAAGGGTGTGGGTACATATTCCCAGACACCTTCTGGGGACTTGATTTACTCCTGGCAGCAGCCAGCTCAGCCATACCTCAGCAATTTCCCCTCTTTATTCCCTGCAGAGCTTGCAAGTCTTTTTCCCTCTGTCATTTATCTGGCTGTCACCTGACAGCATCTCCATTTGTCCCCTACAGCCACATTTGTCCCCTGCAGCTGCTACAGTCCTGGTGTTGGTTGGACAGGGTTTGTGGGAGTGGGGAGAGCTGGGGAACTCCCGCTGTCCCCTCCGGGTCACCTTGCCACCAAGCCCTCCTCCTCCTCTTCCTCGGGCACCTCACTAACCTGCTGCTCCAGGCTCCTGAGATGTTAATGAGCCGGCATCCAGCAGCACAGCAAGCCCGTGGGGCTGCCCGTTCCACGCTCGGCCCCTTTCCCTTCTGTGTGAATGCACTCCTGAGTGGAGGGAGCTCAGACTAGGGCCCCCAGCTGCTCTCCTTCCTGCAGCAGAAAACTTCTTTTATGTGGGCTGGTTGGCAGCACGGCGAGCGTCCAGATGTGCTGCAGTACCTTCCGTCTGAACGTGGCCTCCCTGCTTAACTGGGCTGCCAATGTTTCTGCCGCTGCTCCTCCTCCCCAGCACACCGTGGCCATCATGGGAGAGCAGTGGGAAACAGAAGGCGGGAGGGAGCCTGGGGCTGTCCCACACCCCCGCGCAGCCTGAGCAGCCCTTCTGCCCTTTGCCTGCTGCTGGAAGAGGGATTTTTCTCTCCATTTGGCATCTGCTCTATCCTTCACTCCACAGCTGGGGAGGGGAGGGCTTTGCTGTGGTGTTTTACTCCAGGGTTCAAGTCTGAATTTAAAAAAAAAAAAAGCCCAACATAAAACCCAGCCAAAAGGTTTCTGCAGCTTTAAGGAGAATGGCTTAAGTGTGAGCCAAGTATGCCCACAAAACAATTTCTGCCTGAGTCTGCCGGCAGCTTCTGCTTCAGCTGAAAGGAATGGCAAATTTGGTGCAAATTTAGGCTTTGCCTACATGGTGTAAAACATTTCTCTGCAGTACCTCTAGCCAGTCCAGCTTGAATATGCCTATGGGGTTCTTCATTACACACTGCATCCTAAGTTCCCAACACTATTAACGCACTGTCTGCTGCTGTTCTTTACACAGACCGCATTGCCCTAATCAGTGGTCTCAGCTATTCTCCCTACGTCTTCCCAGCTTTCAAGAATTTTTTTGCCTTTGCATCAAGGACTCCAGTATCCCCTGGATAACTCCTGCTGGCCAGAGCTAAAGCATCATGTTGGGAAATTGCTGTGGTTTTGGTCCATCATCTGCACCAAGCCTTTCCTGCTAATCTTTTAAGGTGGCCAGTCCCCATGAGAGGTGCCATCTCCCTGCCTACTGCACAGTGAATCCTGAAATCAACTCCCCTGGTCACTGCAAATCCTGGGCACTTCCATGGGAGCGATGGATCATCAAGGTCTATTGTCCTTTTGTCACATCAACCCTTCTGGAGCTCAGAGATGAAGGGACACAGTGGTGGTGATACTGCAGTTGCTCCCTGTCTGCTCTACCTGTCCCAGAACAGGAATAGTCTAAAATCACAGTCCACCTAAAAGCACTGAAAACGTGTTTCAGAGGAGATGTTGGCTAGTCTAGATCCAGAAAGCTTTGCTCGGGTAAAACGCCTGCCTTGCTTCTCCCCATTAAGTCAGGCCTGACTTCTCTGTCATCCTCAATTCCTTAGTACTTCACAGACCTCCAGCTCATTTTCTTTCTGCTTTGCAGGCTCCAGATGCCCCAGGGAACAAACAGCACCATGTGTGTTGGTCAAGCCAAGCACTACCAACTGTGCCAGCAGCAGGTGAGAACCACTTCCAGTACTCACTGGTCCTTACTGGGGGTTGCGGGCCTCAGGGGGTCACATTTGGAGCAGCAAGAGCACCAGCACTCAGGGTGCGACTGGTCCGTCAGAGGAGTGCAGACAAGAGGTATGATCCACTCCTGGAGTGGTTGCGGGTGTGCCTTTGAAGATGTGGGAGATGGGCTCTACTTTCTGGGACTGAGAGGTGGGGGAAAGGGATATAAAACCATATTTGTTGTGGGGTGGGGGGAGGGACGATGTTTTTCCAATGTGCTTTTCCCTTTGCTGTAAGTAATTTTTGCAGGACTGTTAAATACAGCTGTCTGAGGGGCCCATGGCGATGGAGGCCTGGCCTTTCTGCCTGTATTACGGCACCTCAGAGTCCATCACTGGTTCCTTCCAGGGTGGATGGAGCATTTTCATCCTCCAAGGATGCAGCAGGGACAAGCAGCTGTCACAACCATGGCTGTGACATAGGGAGCTTTTGATGACATTTATTCCCTCCATAGCCCTGCCCAGCCAACACAGCAAGCTTCAAACAGCAGCAGTGCTCCAGCTTCAATGCCAAAGCCTTTGGGAAGCGCTACTACCACTGGATGCCTCTCTATCCAGGTGAGTTTTCATAGCTTCACGCAAAAGATCAGGGTGAGAAAACACCCACAGGACCTTCTCAGACACAGGAGAAGGGGAAGGTCCCAGGGGACAAGGGATGGATGCTCCTGGCTGGTCTGGAAGTGCTTCCCTATGCTCCCTGCTTTGGAGAAATCGTTCCCTGTCTCTTCACAGAACCGCTCTACCCAGCCAGGCCTCCTCTCTCACCACATTGCTCCCGTTTTGGATCCTACATCAGCAAGCACTGGTGGGCAGACAGGACACAGGCTTCTCTGAGTTGTCTTGGCTAACCAGCAGTCATCTTGGCAGAGTGGGTGTTCACGCTCTTTGTGCCTTCTACCATTTTGGCTGCCTCTGTCACCCAGCATGCTTCCCACTGGGTTGGTGGTGGGTTGTTCTGAGCAGGATGCCCATCACTTCCCTGCACAGGCGAGACACATTGCTTCACATGGGTTGCCAGGTGGCCCTTGAAGCCCAGCTTCAGCTCACCTGAGATATTACCCTCTTTCTGGACCCACTTGTTTTTCTCTTTCCATTAGCTGCCAAGGGGACATAGAACATCTCTAGCTTCAGTTACTCAGCTGGATGGAGTGTAGCTGGCCACAGCCCCGCACAGTCGGTACCTCCCTTACAGGTCTTGCTTGCTCTTGTGTATTTATGTGTGGGCTGGGATCTGCTGATACAGATTCCCATGTCTGGCACAGGGGATGGCACTGCAAAGGGGAGAGGGTATGGCAAGGAAGAGGGTTTGCCAGCAAGAAGCATTTCTGCTAGGCACGGTCCCCAGCTGCAGCCTCATACCATGACCCCTTTACTACTACAAAATCTGTAGCCTTGGGGGTCTCATCTCCAGCAGCAAGAACAGCCAAGGTGTCATCAAACCATCAGTATGGATAAGAGGAAAGTCCCCTTTTTCGCTGCCCATCTCTGAGCACCTTGATCTGCTTGGTGACTTTCTGCCTCTGTCCCTTCAGATGACTACACCAGTATCTCCAACAAGCCATGCGACCTCCAATGCACCACCCAGAGTGGAGAGAGGCAGCTGATGGCCCGGGCACAGGATGGTACCTCCTGCAAGGACAGGACCTATCAAGGGGTCTGCATCAATGGGAAGTGTGAGGTGAGGCTCTGGGAGGAAATAGTACAGAAATTGGGAGTGTAAGTGCATGGCTGGACCTCCTGGTCATCGCAAGGCCCGGGGTCCCAGCAGGGAATTGAAACCGAGGCCTGGCGTGGAGTAATTACATTCACTCTTGAACGCCTATGGGCTAGAGGAGAGCAGAGAGGTTCACACAAAAGGAATTATATACATCCACATGTTCCCACTGAGTGACAGCACTTTCTTCCCAGCACAGAGAAGACTAGAATTGCAGGTTTGTTTACACAGTCATCCGATTTAAAAAAAAAAAAAATCTTCCATTTGATTTTTCACCTGATAGGGCAAGGATGAAGGGTGGTTGTATATAGTGTTACAGAGAGGCGCCTTACAACCTCAGAAAGGCCTGCAGTTGATGCAGCATCTCCTGGAGGGTGATGACGTATGTCATTATTTCCAGTGAGAAGGATTGGCCTAAATACAGAGGCAGAAGAAACCAAAACAGCTTACCCAAGTCTTACTCCATTCACCTACATGCACAAGCCCTTGCCCCAGGTTCAGGGGCACAATGTAGATGGTCACAAGTTACACAGATGAATTTCTGCTGCTGTTGGATTCATTCATTACTCCACTCCAAACTAGCCTACACTGCCCCCTAGAACCTCACCAAAAGAACATGGTAGCATTTCCTTGAAAAGACCCTGACCTGTGGAGATAAGCTGGCTCCAGGAAACCCTCTCTTGTTTTATTCTTTGCAGCCAGTTGGGTGCGATGGGAGCCTGTACTCACCCCGGACGATGGACAGATGCAGGGTGTGTGGAGGGGACGGCAGCACTTGCCACCGTGTCTCGGGCAGCTTCCGAAAGGCAATCTCACAGATAGGTACTCCCTGCTACCACAGTCCGGAGACTTCACCTGCTACTTCTTACCACCAGCTGGCACGAAGGGTGACTGGCTTGAATGCGAGTAGGAGTTTCCCAGCTGCTTGGTGGAAAGAGCTGAAGAGTGCCACCCCTGCTTAAATGCCTGTATTTTGTCCTTTTCACTTAATCATCAGAGGAAATTGGTTTGATGTGCTGTATATTAGGCTGGTAAGGTTTCCCTTCACCTCTTTACAATAGGAAGCAGCTGGGGATCTATTTCTTCCTATTGATTTTGGCATCTTGCCCACCTCGGATAATGTGAAGAGATCAATGAATCTTCTTTTATTTGTGCTATGTGTTCATTTGAAACTTAAGCTCCTGTGATGAGGGTCACAGCGTTTGTTTCAGCCTGCATTTATTCTCCTGCTTTCCCCAGTCCTATGGCTGGCACAGCTGAGGGACAGTCCCTCTGAAACTGGGCTGAGATTCATCCCTTGCAACCTCATGGCCCATTCCTCCACCCACAGAAGGAATCGACTGTGGTATGCTCATTAGTAATTAATTAACTGTGGTCTGAGGATGCTTTGGAACATCACATAGTTGTTTCATTAGTCTGCCTCGCTCTCTGCAGACTAGAAAAGCACTCAGGCCCCTTTCCAGAGCAGGGGTAATGGTGCTAACCCCTCTAGCAGTACAGATACAGTTTTGGCCTCCCATTCCAGTCCTTATAAAAATCTTACAGAATGGACGAGACCGCATTTCTAGCAGGAAAGACAAGCTGCCAAACCACATAATTTAAGAGCCTTCTTACTTCCTCTCTCTTTAAAGGTCAATTTTTGTGATACTCCTGAGACAAATTCTGTTGAGGCAGGAGCCGAGGGCACCTATGATCTTTTCCATCCTCTGTTCAGCATCAGCCCTGATCACTAGTAAGCTTTTTCTGTGCTCTTGCCAGAAAGAGTGTGAGAGCAGAGTCATTCACACACCTAAAGCCAGACTTATACTTTTGCAGTTCCTTCCTGACTCCAAACCCACCAGTGCTCAGACTGAGCCTTAGAGACCCGTAATAGCGACCTGTAACAGGACTTCAGAGGGGACCTGGGATTAGAGCTCACAGACCAGTGCAACGTGCATTTATGTCCTTAGCGTCCTGCCCCTGAAGGGCAGTGCTGCCCTCCTACATACACGCTTACCCAAGAGCTACTTTTCCTACCTAGACCTTTTTATTCTGTCCTTGGGATTTCCTCACACTCTGTTCCATTCCTCAGGTTATGTGTTCATCACCAACATCCCTGCTGGTGCCACGGACATCCTCATCATTGAGCGCAGGAAAACGGAAAACATCCTAGGTAAGCAGAGGAGCCGGATGGACATGGAGGTCCCAGTTCAGCTGCCTGTGAGGTGGGAGGAGGGCTCTGTGCACTCCCATCTGTGCTGTGAGGGAGCTATCTCTGAGCATTTCCTCCTCTGAAGAGCACAGGGGCACTTCATCTCTCCATAAACCAAGGACACCACATCTCCAGCAGCAGGAGGGACATTTGGAAACCAAGCTCGCTATGGGCAGACCCTGTTGTGAAGGTATTTGTGCTCTTGTTGGAGAGGGAAATGAAAGCAGCAGGCATTGAACACCGCTGATCTGACCTGATGCGGAAGATGAATGCTGGAGGGCCTGCAGTTCTTTTTATGTCGGGCTTTTCTCGGTCGTGAGCTGTTTGCTCTCCTCAGTGCCGGTGCAGCCCCAGTGTTCTGCACGGAGTATCACATTTGTCCCTTTTCTCTCTCTTTGAAGCACTCGCAGATGAATCCGGGCATTTCTTCTTCAACGGCAATTCCGCCATTGACAACCCCCAGAACTTCAGGGTAGCTGGCACGATCTTCAAGTACCGGCGGCCCTCGAGCCTGAACTCAGATGGGCTGGAGTATATCATAGCTCACGGGCCCACTAACCAGTCTCTTAACGCCATGGTATGTGAGGAGCTAGTTTTAGGCTTTCCTGTCTTGCCGGTCCCAAAATTGTGAGCTTCCCTCAGACAAAGGGAATATTAACCTGGTTCCCAAGCCAAACCTGAGTGTGTAGGTGGCTGAGGAAGCCAGATACTGTCTTGGGGGCAGGGGGTGTGTGTTCCTCTTGCATTTATGAGGATACTATCTTCTCTTAACATCCATCACGAAATGGATGTGGCTAGAAGAGGTCTCTGGGAAATACATGTCCTTAAAATAAAAGCGGTTTTGTTTTCTTTCCCTGTTTCCTCCAGTACTATAACTTTAATGGCAAAATGCCACACATAACTTATGACTACACTGTACCACGGACACCACCTCTCCGAACTGCAACCCCTGCTGTAGACAGACCTCTCTATCGTCACCGACCAGAGACCAGCCAGAACCATCCCATTCCAGCCAACTCCAGAGCTGCCCAGGACTTCAATGCCACATGGCTCTCCCTGTCACCAGATGACGCCAGTGAACAGCTTCCTCTAAGAGAAGGGCATGAAGATTTAGGCTTTGGTCAACCGCATTTCATCCGGACCAACTCCACCAGTCAGACTCAGGACTGGGGCTGGGAACAAGGTGAAGAGAAGGAGAAATATGACTTCCAGATAAGACAGGTCTACCATGCAAACACAGCAGGAGAGGAAGAGGAGGAGGAAGCAGCAGCAATTGGTGGAGAAACAGAGTTGGGTTGGTTGCTTTGTTTTTCCTTCTTTCCCATTTTATTCATTGAAAGTGGACATCCCATATTGGTCTTCTTGAAATCTAAGGTGGTTTTACCATCAGGGCAGACAGGAGGGAAAGATGATTAATAGCAGGGTAGAGACTGTCAGGGAAGAGAAAGGACCAGAAGCTCCGTAAGGGAAGGGGAGCTGGGAGAGGGTGGCCACGATGCAGATCAAGCAGTGCCCTCTCAGGCAGGGCAGTCCCGTGGCATGTGAGATGGCAAGCAGGGCAGTGACAGCAACAGGTCCTAGCAACTGTCCAGTGATTAGGTGAAAGCGAGGTGACAAGTCAAATCTGAGGTCAATCTGGGAAAGCCAAACAACAATTCAGGGACAATGTACGCCTACAGCATTGCTCAGGTCTGATGGCTCAGGCCAGGTCTGACGGCTCAGGCGTGAGCTTAAATGGAGCTCCTGAGCAATGAGCAGAGTGTGTGTGAGGTTGGTCAGGGCAGTTAAGGCCTATTGGTGCACCCTGGTGGCAATTTATGATTTTGAAGCCAAATACTCAATGGTTTTTGCCTTGTTAGGTACCACATGCTGAAGTATAAGCCATCCAAGATAATTAAAGCATCCCTGTATTTTTCCTCCAGCTCTCAGGTTCAATCAGATTTCCATCAGCACAGCTGTACCCTACAGCATGAGGAGATCCGAGCTCTCGGAGAACAGCCGCATGGCATCCTCCAGGCTTCGTCTCTTCAGGCGACTGTGTCACCGAGACCCACCACACAACACTGCCTTCTGTAGGGAGCTGCAGCACCTGGCAGCCAGGCTGGCCCCGAGGAACTCCACAGCAGGACTATGGACCGAGACGGCTGCCCGGTGGCCACAGGGCCTCCACAAAGCGCCGGCCCGTAAGAACTCACTGGAGGACTTGAAGGTGGAGGCATTTGCTGGGAGTCAGGGGGAAGCAGCCAACTACAGCATGATGGCATCTCTGGAGAGCCCTCTGCTAGGTGCCACCCCACCTGCGGACATCAGCCAGGCAGAGCCTCTGCAAGCCCCTGGCACTGAAAGGTGGCACTTGATTTCCTGGGCAAAACAGGAGCATGGTTACCTGGGGAGGGAGGGTCAAGTCAATCCTCTGGTAGTCTCACTGCTGTCCTTGATGTCCCCGTTCTCCAAAGTCTATCCATGCAGCTGCTGTAGATGCTTGACCAATGGTGTGTCCTCCAAAGACTGATTGGCACAACTAGCCCGACACAGGGCTCCCAGAATGTATTTCGCTCCCGCCCCTGCCTCTAAGGGATCCATTTAAATGGGTTCTGAAGAACCTGGGGGGCCAACACTAAAGTGATTTACCAGCACATCATGCCCCTTCTGTCCCATTCTTCTGGGCACACGTGCCTCTGTAACTTCAATAAACATTTGGCAGGAAAACGAGGGCCAACTTTTAAACATTTCTGACAAGCCGTGTGTGAACTCTCCCACCACATTATATAATAAGAGGGACCTTGCTTGAGCTCCCCTTTCCAACCTCGCGTCATACCTCTCCAGGTGATAGCGTGAACTGAGCCTGAGGGCACCCACATGTTTGAAAAACCATTATAGACAAGTCTCACTATGAATGGTGCCTCCTCTCAGAGGATGTTGATCCATGGCTTTTCACAGCCTTGCTAGTTGAATTCAGGAGGTGGATCAAGGCTTTACTCATCAGTGGTCCGTCTTGCCCAAGGTGGGGGAGATGGAGAGCAGAAACTCTGGGTTTCTTCCCATCTTCAAAGACAGTGAGGAGGAAATTCACAATATTTTATGTTTGCAGCCATTTTGCATCTTTAGCTCACGGCACCTCCTTTTTCCACAGCAATGAGTTTGATGTGAGCTCTGTGGGCCATGACGACATTAGCTTGGCTGACATGTATCGGTGGAAAGTCTCAGCTTATGCCCCCTGCAGCTCCACGTGCACTTCAGGTAGGTTTGGCTTCAGGTGACTGATCATGTGAGGTCCTGTTTGGCTGTTGATAGAGAGAACACTGGTATTTTTTAAAATGGCAGGTAGAGTTTGAGATGCAGTGAGCTCTCCAGTAATTTAATCATGGTGGGAGGAGGCTTTTGGATCTGATGGAGCTTGACCAAGAGAGGGTCTTGATTGCCCAGCAGGTATCAGCACCTCCTATGCGATGTGTGTCCGGTACGACGGAGTGGAAGTGGATGAAACATACTGTGATGCCCTAACCCGACCAGAACCTACTCATGAATTTTGCACAGGGAGAGATTGCCAGCCTAGGTGAGTGGAAGCGACATCAGCTGTCCATGGGGACAACGTATCTTTGTAAGGATCATTTTCTGCTCAAAGTATACAGCCATTTCTGGGCTGGAAGATACGCTTCAACAGCTAAGCCCTTGTATCGCCTTGTAAGCAAAAAGAATGAAAGAATTTGCTGCCTAAATTGCCTGCTAAGGGCAAAGTTGGCTTTCAAGACCAACACAGACATATATGTGATGAGCAGATTCATAGCAGCAGCTACTGGCTGAGGGAGTCCCAGGCGTGCGGGCACTCCCCAGCCACCCCGTGTCCCTTGTCCCCCTTACCTGGGTTTTCCTTTGTGCTTTCTCTCCTGGGACTGCTCGTGGAGGTGGGAGACCAGCCGGTGGAGCGAATGCTCCAGAACCTGTGGTGAGGGCTATCAGTACCGCACTGTGCGCTGCTGGAAGATGCTGGCTCCAGGCTTTGACAGCTCCGTTTATGATGACCTCTGTGAGTCAGCTGGGCTGGCCAGACCCATGGAGAGGAAGGCCTGCAAGAACAAGGCCTGTGGGCCCCAGTGGGAGCTCTCCGAGTGGTCCGAGGTAGGCAGCAGGGGAGCTTGGCTCCCAGAGGTAAGCAGCCAGGGCTGGGCTGGGGCCTGGAGGAAGGTGGCTGGCATGTGTTGGGTGCTGAGGAAGCCCCTGGCCGACTGCATCCTGGGGAAGCAAGGACTGCCTTCACCCACCGCTCCCCTGTTCTGGCACTGCGAACAAAGTGCCATTGCAAAATATTTTTTCTACCGTCGCTTCTCAAGCAGGATGTTGACCAAGTGAAAGCCCTGTCAGCAAGAGGCTTTGCCTCCCTCTTTCCAGGGATTTAACTAAGGGCAGATGGGGAAACAGCATGGAGACATAGAGGAGCTAAAACCCAGTCAAAATCCTTTTGGCTGACTTCCCACAGCCTGCTTGGGACTGGGACAGTGGAGCTGCCCAGTGACTTTGAATAGCAGTCCAGGCCTCAGCATCTTGGAGTGTTGGAGCTCTAGGACCCAAAGTAGTTAAGCAGCAGAGATAGAGACAGAGTCACCTGCCCTCTCCCCTAGTGCAGCAGGAGGAAAACGGCAGAAGGCATAGCTGCCTCCCTCGCCTTTGCTCATCCCCCTTGTTCTCTGCTTCTGAGCTGTGGGGCTGACTCTGTGTGGCCATTGCAGTGCTCGGCCCGGTGTGGCACGCAGGGCACGATGAAGCGGGAGGTCCGATGCTCGGTGGAAGCAACCCTCTGCGATGAGTCCCGGAAACCCAGCAGCGAGAAGGCGTGCACGGGCCCACCCTGCGACCGCCGCTGGACCGCTTCGGATTGGGGCCCGGTGAGTCCGGAGGGTCTGCTTCTCCTTGAACCCCGATGCCGGGGGTACAGGGCTGGTGGGAGGGAGCAGGTGGGCAGTCATACTGCTGCTCTCTTTTGGCTTTCTTCTGGCAGAGGCTAAGCTAAAGAAACTAGAACAATCTGTAAAAAATACAGCCTCTCCACGCTGTAAAGTTTCATCAGCTGTGAGGTGAGCTCCATTCAATAATCTGGGAAGCTCACGGCAGCTGGAGAACGGAAGCCCCTGACTAGATGTACCTCTAAAGACCCTTGGGATCCAGTGCCACAGTCCCAGTGGCAGGGCTAGGCTCTGGACTCAGGTCTCCTGGCACCACCGACCCTGACCCCTCCACCTTCCTGCTTTCTGATGTGTCTAAATGCCCTTTATTCCTCCAAGTGCTCAGGTTCGTGTGGTGAGGGACGCATGAGCCGCTTTATCGCATGTCGCAACCTGGAGGGCAAAGTGATCTCCGACTCGCAGTGTGACCCAGCCACCAAGCCCCTGGCTGTCCATCCGTGTGGAGACAAGAACTGCCCTGCACACTGGGTGGAGCAGGAGTGGGACCAGGTAAAGCCGAGCCCACCGCCGTGTCCTCAGCCCTCCTTCCCACCCCATATCCCACAGGAGATGGTGGGAGCCTGGCTCTCCTGGCGGAGCAAGGTTGTATGGTGCAACGTCCAACCGAGGAGCTGTACCCTCATCCTAGCTCCTTCCAGAGAGAGGGAAGGAGCAATAAATACCCCAGCTTGTCCCCCACCATACCCTAAAGGCCACCCCAAAGTTTGTGGCATTTGCTGCCTTCCCAGGGACCTCCATTGGAGGGCAGCAGTGTCCTAAGGAAACCGACCTCTCCCACCTCTGGCTCCCAGCTGGCAGTTGCAGACAGCTCAGCAGAGCTCTTTGTCCAGAACCTGCACTCAGCCCCCCAGGATTTTGGTCCCACCACTAAAGAGAAAGCCCCAACAAAACCAGCTTCATCTCTGATGAATAATAGTCAGAGGTAAACCTGAACCGCAGCCCAGATCCCTGCCCTGGAAGTCACATCCAGGCAATGACTGTACTTGCCTCAGGACTTGTAGTCCAGTCAATGTGGTCCAGGTGCCCCGTTCTACCAAGCAATCGGTCCCTGCCAGTCTCCTTACTCCCCCTCTGTTGCTCAAGGCCTAGGGGCTCCGGGCTTCCTGCTACAAGCCGGTCCAAGGCCCAGAGAACCCAGAAGGAACACATTGAGTCACTTGTGGGGTTTGGGTTTTGTCTTTAAAGTCTTGAGCAAAACCGGGATTCACAAAGCACTAAGGAAGAATATTTCTAGGAAACCAGAGAAGCAGCCAAGCCCTCTTCCTCCAACCGTAGCTAAACCTCTGTTCTCATTTTGCTACCCTTTATAGCTGTTGACTACATTCAGCTGCGTCTCCCTCCAGCACTGGTAACGAGCACAAACTGGTTAAACCTAAGGAGCTATGGCAGTCCCATAACCCTGTCCTGCTCTGGCCTACGGTGTGGGTCACACACACAATGCCACAGTGCAGTTTTTCAGCTGTGTCCAGGCTATTAAACTCACCTGAACTCTGAAAGACCAGCTGAGCTCCCCACCTTTGTGTGTGCCAGCTTCTTTGCCTTTTCTGTGTTCTCTCGGCTGATCAGTTCTGAGTTTGCAGGATGACTAAGGGTGGATGCAAGCCAGCTGTGCTGGCCCTGCCGTGGTGAAGAAGGGCACAAAGCAGTAAAATCTCAAACTGGCAAGAACTGGAGCAGAACTGAGCTAGAATCAGATCCTGCTATCCTGCTGCTTCTCTTGGTGGTGTCCTGAGAGACTGAGAGCTCCCAGCTAAGCCTGCACAGCTTTGGGCTCAGCCGTACTCGTCCATGCAAAGCACCTGCAGTGCACCAGTTTGGGCCCCTTGGGCCCACGCAAAGCTAGTCAGTACTCCAAGATGTAGGTTGCTACACGAATAGGCTACACGGTTTTTGAAAACATAGATAGACATAAAATAAGACAGAAACAACCTCTTGCAGTCTTACCTTGGCTGCTCCAGGTCCCTTGTGGTAGCTGGTCTCAAGGCCAGCCAAGGTGAATTCAGCATCCCCAGCGCTGGCTAAACGCTAGTTACCAGCTCCTGTCCTCGCTCCCTAAGAAATTCAGCTCCTTTGCAGACACCCATTGCTCCCGTGACCTGGGCAGCAGTACCTCTGTTAGACTGGTGTTAGCACACGCATTAAGCACCTTGCTTCTGAGCAGGGTGCCATCTTACTTGAAGCTCTACAGCTGACGAGCATCATTTGTTACCTGGCTGTTGTGTTCTCTTTCCCAGTGCGATGCCAGCTGTGGGCGAGGGATGAAGACCCGGGTTGTCTTGTGTGCGGGCCTGGAGAACGGTGTGTACAGGGAGTACCCCGAGAAGCGCTGTGAGACCGCTCAGAAACCTGAGGAGCAAGCTGCCTGTTTCAAGAGGCCATGTTCAACGTGGTTCACTACCTCCTGGTCTCAGGTAGGGCTCGGGGTGGTGGGGAAGAGGGAGAGGAGACCTCATAGTTGGTGGAGCATGACCTGCACTGAGGATTTCTAGCAGTCTGTTCTGCCGAGGGCTCTGTTAGGTCTGGATGGGACCGTGAGCTCTGCTCTTCTGCAGAGCAGGCAGCAGGTGGAGGGACTGGCACATGGGAGCTGGGGGAAAACCTTAGAACATGTGGATTATTGCCTCAAGCAAAAGCATGTACTGCACTGCAGGCAATACAGCCATGTCTCCTCCTCTGCCAGGAGACAATGTTCTGTCTTTCCCTTCTTTCCCTTGATTTTAACTGGTGAGCGTTTAGAGAATGGGAGGACAGGGGAAGGTGGGCCTGGCTTGCAGCAGCCATTTTCTCCATCTTCTACGACAGCATCAACACTTAAAACAAAAACAATTCTGAGTTGCATTACAGAGCTGAAAACACACTCCCTTGCTCTGCCCCAACCCTGGCTCAGGGAGATCTCCTCCAGCAACAAAACGGGAGCATAACTTTGAGATCAGTGTGGGATTTCACCCAAACCTCCTCAAGAATGGTCTCCAAAGCAGGGACCGGGAGGCCTCACTGGAAGAAAGAACTTGGGAACTATAGAAAAATAACAAAATGCCTCTCACGATCCTTTTCCTCTTTCTCGATCCCGACAGTGCAGCAAGACGTGTGGTGCTGGTGTGCGACTGCGTGAGGTGAAGTGTTACCAGGGGGAAGCGCTGGCTCAGGGCTGTGACCCCACTTCCAAACCAGAAGCCAGGCAGACCTGCCAACTCCAGCCGTGCCCCACAGAGGCACCGGGTAAGTCTGGCAGGGCAGGGAGGGAGAGGAGCCCTTTCCTCTGTCCAGCTCTCTGCTGGGGAAGCACATCTAGCTCCTTTTTAACCCCTTCTGTCGATGCTTCTGCTCCCCAGAAGAAGACTGTGAAGACAAAGCGACGGCCAACTGCGTGCTGGTGCTGAAGGTGAAGCTGTGCTCTCACTGGTACTACAGGAAGGCTTGCTGCCGGTCGTGTCGCCTCAAGTCACCCTGACTGCTGTCAGGCCGTACTTCCCTTCCAAGTTCAGGGGCAAGATCCCCCTTGAGCCAGACTTTACCGCTTGAAGCCACCCCACTTGGTTTGGCTGTGGAGCCAGTCCCCGTAGACCAGCCTGCTCAGTGAGGAAGGATTCCTAGGACTTAGTCATCACCGTTCCCTCTCCACCAAGAGGACTTTACACAAGACAAACCATCAGTTCCTAGAAAGCTACTGAGAAGTGAGTTGGGAAAGCCTGTCCCTGCTGTCGTTATCTCTGAAGAGCTCTCGTTGGAGGCGGTGGGGCGCGGAGGCCAGCCCGCAGCAGGGCACAGACAACAGCAGCCGTCTCTCTGGTCTGTCCTGCAGACTCTTCTAACTACAAGGGCAATTTCCAAAACACACTGAAAAATTCTGTGTCACAATAAAGAGCTAAACTGTAAAACTGTGATTTTGGGATGCATGTACCTAGGCCAGAGGCAAGGAAGGAAGAGGGACACAAGAGGAAGGAAAGCAGGAGCAGGAAGGGTGGGGAGGAAAAATCCTTGCGCCAGTAGAGCTTCCAGGCAGCACCGGATAAACCCCATTTTGTGTTGCCTGCCAAAGGACAGAAACCACTCCTGTTTTGTATTTCAAAGTCCTCATTTATTTCTGACATTGTATTTGGACCCATAGCTGAGCAACAAAGACAGAATAATAACAGGAGGAACCTGAAGTGGAAAAAATCTGGGATCCCTGCCCCTACCTCGTCCTGTTCCTCCACTATCCCCAAAACCTTAAAACCCACAGTTGCATCTCCCACGTTTCCAGCCCTTTCAGACTCACCCGTTTCTCTGTAGCCGTGCCAGGCCCAGGGTGTTGCGTTGGCCGTGAGGATAACCCTCATCTTGGCCATCCAGCTACTCTGGAACTGCCTTGCCAGCCTTGGCACCTCATTAGCAGGCGACAGGTCACGCTTAATTTGCATGTGATGAAGATGACGATGTGCTTGCCTTCCTTTCACCACAGAAGCAAAAGCCTCCCGTGTTATTCCCACCCTCCGGAGGTCGTGGCCCGGCACCGTTGCGGTGGGAAGCCTTGCTGTGTGCCAAGAGGTAGAATTGGATGCCAGGAGCCGCCGTGCCCGTGCGCTGGCCCCGCGCCCTTCGAGGGGACGGCATCGCAGGGCCATCGGGCAGCAGCCCGCAGGTCACACCGGGATATATTAACTTCTCGTAGCTCCCAGCAGGATGGAGTCCTAGCTGAGCAGATGCTCTAGTGGGAAAGGATGGGATTTACTGAGTTAGCCAAGATTTTTTCCCCGTTACAGACTCTATTTTCAGGGAGGAGCACTGGCTGGATGGGAAGCAGTAGGAGCTACGGACTATTGGCCGGTGGGATCCAGAGCGCTTTGCTGCTGCTAACTTTTATCTTCCTCCCTGCCTGCCCTTAATGTGCGAGGACATTCAAAGACCCGCTCTCACTATTTGGAGAATGGAAGGAGACTCTCTAAAAGAGATGCAGCCAGACAGAGTCTCAGGACAATGGAAACGCAATGTCTTTCTGGGCCAGAGGTGGGGGAGATGGTGCACAATGTGTGCTCAAAAGACTGTAAAACGCGGGCTGGGGCAAGGTGTTTGGTTACAAGGGCCGTCACCACACTTGGTGTTCATCTGGCTCCTTTTCTTTGGGTAGTTTGAGCAGAGGTGCCAAGGCATGAGCAGGTCCAAAGTGTAAATTAGCCTTTTGCCTGATAACATAGACATCCGCGGCTCACGTGGCGAGCACCTCCATGCTGAGACCTACTTTTTCTGTGCCTGAACGGGGAGGTTGAGTCCAAATCCTGTGAGGAGCAGGAGGATTTCTAAATTGCGGTGGTGAAAATACCCCAAAAACCCACTCACGTTGCTGAGCAGTTGTAGCCTATATTGCAAAGGCGTGGCAAGGGTTTCCTGCCGTTGCCTCCAACAGCATCCGCGTGGCTGCGGGATCGTTGCTGTCCGGGTCCCTCCTCCCTGCCATGAATGGGAAGCGCTCAGCCGAGCGGTCCTGCACCGGTTGCTATGGAAGTGCCCGTGAACGATGGAGATGTCCTTTTAGTAATTTTTCACCTAATTTGATTTATGGAGGAAGAATGAACTTTCCCACATTCATTTTTGCAGAAAGGCAGAGTCACTGGCTGTCATTACCAGCCTCGGGGCTGGTGAACCCAGGTTCAGGTCTTGTACCCTCTTCTTCCAAAAGCAAAAGCGGGGGGGACCCCAATCACCTGAACATCGCTCTCCCATGGGAGGTCGTGGGCCCCGCAAAGGAGAAGGTGTGACCCGGTGGTCTCTGCTGTTGCTGTCGAAAGCAAAAGCCATCTTAAAGCCAACAGTCCGGAGCTGTCAGGGTGGGCTGGGTAGGGCTTTGAAAGCTGAAGGTGACCAAAACTGCAGTTATTTAGGGATGCAATTCTTCCCATAAGTAAAATCTTGCCATTTTTATGGGTCCAAGTTAAAATCTCTCCTAAGAAAGCTTGTGAAGAGTAGAAGAGGTGGGGGCTTTGGCTGCAGAAGTATCAGTCTGTGCTCATTTGCGTGGGCGAGTGGTTTTGCGAGCAACATTGCCTTCCCCGGCGGTGATCTAAATTCATGTCTTGATCTTCTTCAGCACGCGCAGACGGAAGCGGGTGGGGGACGGTGTCCTATCTTACACTCGAACACAAAAGCTAACTGCTAGCGGCAACTAACGCAGTACGAGGGGAGCAGGATGATCCGGATCTTCCTTTCTTTGCTTTCCCGTCGCCGAGGAGCGCTGCCATTCCCAGCTCAGCGGTGGGATTTGCCGGAGGCGGCAGCTCGCGGGCGGTCGCGCATGGCTCCGTGTGCCGGAGGCGGCGGGCATCGCCTCGGGTGGCTGCGTGGGGACACCGGAGGCCTCGCTCGGGGAGCCGGGGGTAATTAAATAAGGTTGTACTGTACATAGCCCTCGTTAGACAAGTCCCTTCAGGAGATAGAGTAGAATAATAATGACACTTACGATGGGTTCGGAGGTGGCCGGTTTAACGTCACCCTTCGAGGTCTCTCTTCTCTTCTCGCCCGTAAAGCTTAGCCGTGCCGGGCGGTTCAGCAGGAGGACTGTGCTGGTCTCGGGCTGGGCTTACGGGGTCCTCTCTGCGTGACCCCCCCCCCAAAAAAGCCAAGTGAAAAGCCCCTTCCCTCCAGCGGGCGCCCGGCTGGGGACACCCTGTGCGAGTGACAACGGTGACTACACCTCCGTGCTGATAGCCCGCGGGTTCGGGAAGCTCTCGCGGAGGAGGCCGTGGCGGCTCACCGGGTAGCTTTGCAGGGTGGCCATGTTGATGGGCGGCCCCATCTCCTTGTAGCACGCGGGGGTGTAGGCCACCCTCTCGCCCCCGTTGCGCACCATGTCGGCAGTCCGGATGTAAAATGGGGAGCCGTAGGGGGAGCAGGTCGGGCAGTAGTTGTGAGCCCCGGGCTGGTTGAGCTCGGCGGGGGGGGACGCGGGGCTGCCCTGGCCATCCACCATGCGGGAGTTGCAGGTGTTGCACGCGCCGAGGTGCGAGTGCGTGGGAAGGTCGGACTCTTCCTCTTCCTCCTCCTCCTCCTCCTCTTCCTCATCGGAGTCATCTTTCTTGCAGCAATAGTACTGCGCGAAAGGGAAGGGGTTACCTTAGGGGGAGCGAGCCGCCAGCGGGCAGATGCGGCTTCACAGCCAGCCCTGCCGCATCCCCCTGCCAGAGAAACCCTCCGCCAGCCTCTGGCTGCTCCGCTCCGTCAGTACCTGGTCCTGCAAGGCAGCAGAAGCGGGACAAAACCCGGCCAGGACCCGAGCGTGCAGCGAGGTTTGCAAGGGGAAGGTATTTTACCGAGCCAGTTGGAAACTTCTCCAAGCAACCTCCGTGCTTTTCATCACACGCTGTGCATGGCACAGACTTCACATTAACTTTTAAAGAGCAGGAGGTTGTAGCTGGCTGTTGTTGAAAGCCTCCTCGTTTAATTTACAGGGGGAAAAAAGCAAAAAAAAAAGTCTCCGTCTGGTATTGGAAACCCAGCCAAGCCTGCACCTAAATTAGCAAGTGCTGCAGATCCTCAAAAGCCCAAGGGGAGTCCCCCCGCGCCGGGAGGAGGAAAGGATGTAACTGCAGCACCTGGGGGAAAAGGGGGTTTCAACTCCCTGCCCATCGCGGGCAAGAAAACCCCCACCGAGACCCCTCCTGCAGCAGCAGTCTGGCCCGAGGAGCAGCGACGCTGCTGGGGTACGTGGCAAGATGGGGGACGGCCACGGCGCTCACCTGTAGCCTACAGTAGCAGAGCACGGCAATGATGCACAGTAGGATCACCGTCGCTAGGATTCCCCCGGTGATAACAACAGTTCCCGCTGTCATCCGACCGATTCTCCATCAAACTCTGAAAGGCAGGGCCACAGGGACACGCGTCACCCCGGGACATGAAGGTCACCTACCATGGCTTTGTCATCACATCACAGACACGACACCCATGAAGCATCCCAAAATATCGCATCCCTGTTCCTCCCTCCCCACCCTCAAAACTATCACCCAGTATCATTCTCCTCCTCTTAGCGAGAGGACACCTGAGGTGCAGCATCATGTCCCCTCGCTGCCATCGCTGCCTCTGGCTTGGGGTCCGCCCGCAGAGCCTCCCCCCCTTGCTGAGCCAAAAGGGCTGATTTCCACCCTCCCGGCAGAAAACACGGCTTCTGCTTCAAAACACAGAAGCGAACCTGGGTTTCCACTGGGAAAAGCCAAAGGGGAGACTTTGAACTCCGCAACTCTGGCATCTGAGCCCAAAAAATACACCCTGGGCACTGACGGGTCTTGGCACGAGCCAAGCAGCCCCCCCGCCGTCCCCGTGCCACGGGACCTGGGGGCTACTTACGTTCAGTGACGGAGGCGTTGGACCTGGAAGGAGCAGAGGGAGAGGTTAGCCGTGACCCACCAGCACCCTTCCCGCGCGCTTCCCCGCTTCCCGAGAATTTGCCTTGATTTGGGACCTGCGGGAAGCCCTGCTCCACATCCCGCATCCCACAGGGACGAGGCTCAGCACGTGCCCGTGCCCCTGGGAGCCTCTGTGGTGGAAAAAGCAGTTTGGGTCCTGCAAATGATGATGATATTTTTATTATTATTGTTGTTGTTGTTATTATTATTAATACTTTATTATTATTATCATCATCATCTTTAATTTGGAGGAGGGAAAGGTGGTGGTGGTATTATTATTATTGTTATTGTTATTATTATTATTATTAGTTTCCTTAATTTGGAGGAGGGAAAGGAGGCATTTCCCAAGCTGAGAGAAATACTCTGCAGCACAAGGCTGTGCTACCAGCGGCTCGTGAATCACACAGCTTCGCCGGGCGAGGGCCTGGCTTAGTCAGCACTTGGTCTCTCCCTCTTTAAAATTAATTATGGAGGAGGCGGATGCATCCATCTCGCAAGCGGACAATGTTTTACGTGCTGCTGGGAAAGGGGCTCTCCCCTCCATCCCCTCCGGGGCAGGCGAGCCCCAGCGTCCCCCCGCCACCCGGCCGGCACCTACCCGGAAAAGGACAGGCAGGGCGTCGCGGTCACGCCGGCCCCGGGGCGGCCGGCCGGGACAGGCAGGGCTGCATGGCCACGGGGAGACGCCGGCGGCCCTGGGAGGGAGGACAAGGAGAAAAACCCACCACCGTCAGCTCGTCCCCCCTGCCCAAGGGGGCTGCCCAGTGTCCCCATCCCCGCTGATGCCACCTCTGTCCCCGTGGTGCGGCTAAATAAATTGCTTTTTTAGGGAGAGCGGCAGGAAAGGTGGGTGCTGCGAAGGTGGCTAAACCCAAACCTGCGGGAAAGGACCATCCCGCGCCCGAAACCTGCAATTTCAGCAAAAGCGAGAGGCTTGCACCCAAGCAGTGGGGGCACCCATCGCCCCCACCCTCCGGCGATGCCTGGCACAACCGCATTTCATTACCGGCCCCCGCGTCCCTCGGTGCCTCGTCCAGAGCAAAGCTAATTGATAGAGCCCAAGTGCCAGCCGGTTGCAGCCGAGGAGATCTAATTACTCGCTCGCCAAGCGGCCCTAATTAATGAAGGGAGGTGGCAGCTTCCAGACGAGACCTGCCCCTCGCTGCCATGTGTGCCGGGGGGCACTGATGAGATCCGTCCCCCCCCAAAATCACCCACCCTCCTCCCTCCGCTGCGGTGATGCGCAGGATCCTGCCTGCCGCAAATTGATTTTCAGCTCTTGGAAAGTGTCTGTAGGAAGCCAAAGGGCGAGCACGCGTTGGAGCTCCTCCTCGAGCTGCTCTCACACACGAAACAAAGGGAAAAAAAAAAACCAACCCTGAGAAATCAATAGGTCCATAACCCAGCTAATATCTCCATCCATCAGGGGACCTGACACAGAGCTAATAATAGACCCTGACACGCTCGGCTCCTGCACCCTGTTACCAAACTGCGCCCTGCAACGCTGCCAAGGGCGAGGGGCACCGGGGACGGCGGGGGGGACACGGGGCAGCCTTCCATGGAGTTATCGCCGCCCCAGGTGCCGGCCTTAACAGGGAAAAGCTGACGGTGGGCGGCTGGAAACAGCAAACGTTGACCCCCGAGAGGGACGCGCTGCGAGCCGGGCGGTGATGGATGATGCAGGCGGTCGTTTGCATCCAGAAAACTTCATTTCATGGGAGCTGTGATTTGATTTAGAGCTCGGAGAGCAGCATCCAATTAGCCCGAGGTTTGGAGCGCGCAGGCGGCCTCGGAGAACGGCCCCGGGCGGGGAGGGACCGGCCCTGGGGACCCTTTGGTCACCTCCAAGTCCCGCCGGTGCTGCCTCGAGGACGGCCGGGCTTCCATGTGCCCCATCTCCGGCATTCCCGTTTCTGGGGCTGCTGGGATCAGCATTTCACCGGCCCCGCTCAGGAGCCAGGCTCTTCCTTATTAAAATAGTGAATGTTAAAAAGGAAAAAAAAGCAAAAATTAAAATGAACCAGAAGAGAAGCGAGGCCTTTCCTCATCTCTTTGGAGGTGATGCTTTCAGAGAGGAGGAAGTTTCCTATCCTCCTCTCCCTGAAATCCCACACACCGGCAGCCCAGCAGTTCATTTTCTACCCAGTTTATGCCCATAAAATAGTTTCTGCCTATAAAACAGCCTCTCTAACCATGACTCTCTGCTGCAGGGATGCAGAAGGGGATGTAACACTTCTTGGGGAAAGAGCAAGAGCCCCAATCTCAGCAGTAATTGAGGTCTTGGGGAATGATAAGGTAAATATGCCCGGAAAGGGGCAGGACAACTACCACAGCCTCTTCCAGCCCTTGCAGAGGCCACACAACAGCCCCGACAGCCGCATCCCTGCCGCCGGGATCAGCCCGTCTCCATTTTCCATCTGCTCCCCGCAAGCGCATCCCAGCCTGCCGGGAAAGGGGCATTTTGGGCTCAGCTGCCCCCAGGCTCGGGCACGGCACAGCCCCACCACCCCATCCTGACAAAAAGCCGTACGTTTTTTAGGGGTCCCCTAAAAGCCTCAGGCTGCACCGTCAGCCGAGCTGAGCCCTGCGGCTCCTGCTCCCGCCGCGGGAGGGGACGCAGAGGCATTGCAGGGGGATGCACAAGCCGAACCCCCTGGGCGCAGTCCCATTTCTTCTTCTGGCTTAAAAAGGGACTTGAGAGTTGTTTAAATATTTAAATATCCCACGCTGAGCAGATATCCCACGGGCTCGCCGCTCACCGGCTCCTGGGCGGCTCAGGAGAGGGGGCTATGACCCAAGGGCGGGCGTGGGGACCCTCCAGCGCACAAACCATTGCTGAATAAAATCAGGATTTATATGCGCGGGGCTGCGTTACCCTCCCTGCCCCTCGGCGGCTTTCGGGAGGTGATTCGAGATGCTAGGCAGTGGTGTCACGCTGTCCCCGAAGGGGACGGGAGCGGGCAGCGGGAGGGTCCCCAGCCGTACCGAACTCCTCCGGGCAGGCGTGCAAAACCGCTTGCTGCAGAGATACATTTTCTTTAACTGATGTCGCCTCACAGCGCAAAGTTACAGCCTGAAAAGTGACTCTGGGAAGGAGCGGCATCACAAGCTTCTATATTTATTCTCCTTCAATGACGTCCACAGCGGATTTGCAGGGTTTGCAAGTCGATGGTTGAGGTTTTTGCCAGCCGCCAGCACTCTCAGCTCAGCTGAGAAACTCCCGTCCTTCCTCTCCCGGCGCATCCCACCAGCCCCGAGCTCACCCCCCCCGCACCCAACGAGGGTCGGACACCACCACGGGACACGGGAGCGGGTTTTAGGCTCGGGCAGAGCACGGTTATTTGCCGTGAGCATCATGCCAAACCTCGCCGGCGAGTCCCGCCCCAGCCTGGGCTCTGCTCTCCCGGTTTTGCTCTGCAGCTCCCGGGCTAATTCAATGAAATGTCTGCCTGGTAAATTAGCCCGGCCGCGGCCTTACCAGAATCATCTCCCAGGGCCTAATTGGAAAAAAACAGCATCAGGGGCTGCCTTTTCAAAACAGATTACGGCAGCAAACAACAGGGCAGCTCCCCGGGCGGCTGCAGCCTGCCCCGCACGGGCTCAGCCCGGCGGGATTTGGGTGGATTAACCCACGGTTGCAAATCTTGGCGAGGGGGAGGACACGAGCAGCATGGCCCCCCCCCGCCCCCAGCCCCAGCCATGGGGCAGGATGGGTGCCCGGGACGGGCTGAGGCCCTGCAGACTCGTTGCATGTCAGATGCTCTGTGCTGCAAAGCGTAAGGGGACAAGCCGAGTCGTGGGGGAGCAGAAATGAGATCCCTCCCCTCCCAAAATGAGCCAAGCCTAAATGAAATTTCACCCAAAGAGCGAGGGCAAAGCGGGATGCGAGAGGATGTGGGGGGCTGCACCCAGCCGACAGCCCCCCCCAGCACCCTCCCTCCGGCCCCAGCACTTGTCCCTGGGCTTCTTGCCCAGGTCCCAAACCACTGGGTCACTCTGAAGCCTTTAAACTCTTAATAAAGGGATCCACAGGGGTTGCCAGGGAGCTGAGCCTGCTGCCCGCCCTGGGCCCTGCAAACAGGGATTTTTGGAGGAGTCACAAATTGCTGTTTTGATTTACCCTTCCACGTAAACCTGCTTAAACCCCATCATTTTGGGGGGGGCAGGATGCAGCCAGCCCCTTCTGACTTTTGATATGCTGTTAATAAATATATCGAGGAAAAAAGCATCTTTTAAGGCATAAAAATTGACCGTGACACAGGGCGACCGGAGCAACCCCGCTCCCTCCTGCAGCCGCAACCCCCCCGGCAGCGGCGCTGAGCCTCCTGGCTGGTTCTGCCCGAGTTGTATTTGAGCTCGGACCAGCCTGCGGACAGAAATCACAGCGGCGGTTGGGAAACCCTTCGTTTCAGCCTGCTGCAGAGAACACCAAACCAGGCTTTTCCCAGCAGAAAGGGTGTTTTTTGTGACCCGTTTCCTACCCGAGGCTTTTCCCTGCCGTGACCCCTTTGGTGCCTCGAGCCCCGCAGGGTTTTGCCCAGCGGTTTTGCAAGGAAAACCGCAGCCAACAGCCGGCTCCTTGCTCCCGGCCACCGCAAGGACAGCCAGGTCACAGAGGTGACCCCGTCCCCCAGCTGAGGCTCCGGCAATTTGCAGTCAGTCATCAAAACCGAAAATCCCGTGCGCTGCTGCAAGCCTGCCCTTGCTTTCCCTCCACCACCCGCTCCCCGGGGCTCCGCACCGCCTCCTCCCCAGCCCAGGGATGGGAAAGAAGAAATACTGACAAGGTTTTGAAACCAGCTCTTTTCTTGCAAAAGCTTTGTGGAAAAGGCAAGGTACTAATTGCGATTAACAAAAATCAAGGGTGGAAGCTACCAGCCAGACCCCAGCTCCCGAGTGGGTACGAAGGGCTGCGCTCCTGCTGCTAACCCCGTGCTCCCGACCCACCGAGCCCAGGAGATCCCCCCTCCTGGCCGTCAAACTCTGCCAAAAACCACCTTCTTGCCAACCCAGGTTTGCTCCTTCCCACGCTGGGCCTCATCCTGCCCTGCGGGAGCCCTTCCCCACCGGCACAGCCATGTAGGACTGAGCATCCCTCTCCGACCTCCGGTCGTGGCAGCGCCGGGTGTGCAAAGCCCCGACACGTCCTGGGACCGGCCGGCACGTCCGCGTCCCTGTCCCAGGGAGATCTCCCAGCACTTCACAGACTGTTGGAGGAAGGGCGGCTTTGCAGCCTGGGACGTCTCAGGCGCGGGTTACACCAGTATCTCGTTACTTGGGCATCTCATCTGCCCTTTATCCCCTTAAGCGACTATTCAGATCCTGTCTCGCCTGCCTGCGTGGGTTCACTGGAGCTATGCGTAGGGATGGAGGGACACGGAAGGGACCATCACCCCGTCCTGTCCCCCCCGAGCACACACATCAACGTGATGCTGCAAAGCCCATGGCACGGCCAGGGCTACACCTGGATCCAGGCAAGTCCCTATATAATTACACCCGCTTTGCAGCCCCTCCTCACCGCAGGATGGCTTAAAACCCAGGGCAGGAAAACGACACCTCCCTCCTCATCCTCCCCGCGTCTCCTACCCGCTGCGTTTGCTCGGCCGGCTCCCCACCAGCCCAGCCCGGGAGCCACGGCGGGTGGGTGCAGCCCTGGGAAGGGGCGATGTGCAGCCCCCCGACACCGGGAAGGCATCGGACGTGGGCAGCCCACGGTGGGATGCGGGATGGAAATGTCCCTGACCCATATGGCTCATCTCCTGCCGCTGCGCCCGGGGTCCCTCCCGGGGCTGCTCCCAGCAAAAGCCGCGGCTGAGCCCAGACACACGGGGAGCCGCTCCGCCACGGTCCCAAAATAACCAGGGACAAAACTGGCGGTGTCAAGCCAAGTCACACAGAGAAGGGCTTTTGAGATGATCCCTCACGTCAGATCCCTGCGGGCTCTCTAGAGCCAGCCAGGACCTGGCCAGCACCCCTGCTGCGGGCACCATCCCTCCCAGCACCCAAACATCCCCCGCGAGGAGCAGCCGCGGCAGCAGCATCCGCGCCGGGAGCGGAGTGAGGCTGCGGCAAGCCAAAACGCTGCGTGTGCCCCAGGTGAGACCCATCCTTGCCAAAAAGCCAGAGCATTTTGCCGCAGGTGAGTGCTAAAGAGCCGGAGCCCCGGCTGGATCCTGCTGTACCGCGGATCCCTGGAGGACACGGCGCTGGAGAGCAAGAACTTGGCTCTGATTTACACCCCGTGTTGCCCCTAAATCCCCTGCCACGGGGTGTTTACAGCGTACAGCACAAGAGACGGATCCTCGTGAGCACGGAAAGGAGCGGGAAGGGTTATTTGCTTCCACCCCCACGTCACCCTTGGTGTTTGCAGCTCGTTGCACCGGTGTCGGTATCCCACGAGCGATTTAACCCTGCGGTAAAGCCCCAACACAGCACAGGTACTTCCCCTGCGTCAGCCAGTTCCCAGGAAAAAACGGGAAGGCACCAGGAAAGCAACGCGGGGCAGCAGGGACCTCTTTAAAAGCTCTCGACCTCCAGCCATTCCACACCCAGGCCTCAGGGCAGAGGAAGGTCCAGGTGATGGATCAGGATCCTGCGGATCCCGCAGGCTGGAGACCCTCCCCGGCAGCGTGATGGAGCCAGCCTCCCCTCGAGGAGGCTCTGCTGTTCATTCCCAGCCCCGGGAGGGTATTTCTCCAGCACCTGCATTGCTCCAAGACGAAACCTTCACCTCCTCAGCACCCATTTATTTTCACACCAGTGGGTTCTTCCCATCAGGGCAAGGGGACGGAGACCTCGGCTGGATCCCTCCGTTCCCCGGGGGCTGCAAACACACCCCGTGGAGATACGATCTTCTCCCCAGTTTCTTTTTCTGGCTGCTGTACCACAGGAAGGTTGTGCTCTGCTCTCCGGAGGGGTTAATCCCACCGGGGAACGCAGGGACCCCAAATGCATCTTCACCCCAGGTGTGGATTGGAAAAGGGGGATCAATCCCAGCAGAGCATCCCTGCAGAGCATTCCCAACAAGATCCAACCGAGCACAGCAGCAAGTTTCCCACTAAAGATTTTCTTTTCATTAAGCCAGTTTCTCACCAGCTTTCTTTGAAACAACCCCCAGGACAGCTTCTCCTCCAGGCACCACCTTGTCATCTCCCTCCTTGCCCTGGACGTTGGTGCCGTCTCGCCCTTTCCACCTCGTTTCCATCACTCCCATGAAAATCCTCTGCTCGATTCCCACCCGGATCTTGTCCTCACCGCCCCGTCCCCATTCCTCCCAGCCTGACGTATGAAACACGACTTGTGCAAAACCTTTCTGTGTAGCAGCAAGCTCTGCTCCTGAAAGCAAAGCCCGGGGGAAAAGCTCTGGCCGAGGCTGGAGGCTCTGTAATCCCATCGGCTTCAGCGTCCCTGGCACGGCACGCTCAGGCAACGCTGTCCGAGTCATGCTGGGGTGGATCTGTCGTGCCTCGACGTCACCCAATTTATTTATTTTGCTAAAATAAAATATAAAATAAATTCTCCTGCTCATCTCCTGGTTTTAACTCGTGCCCTCCCGCAGCCTGCATAACGCTATGGGGCCGGTGGCTCAAACAGCGATGGTGTGTTTGAGGGATGCTGCTCCCTGGGGATACGCAGGGGACGTCCCCCCGTGTCCTGCCAGCATCTGCCCTCCCGCCTGCCTGCGAGCGTGCCAGCGAGACAGCCACCGCCGAGGGATTAAATCAGCAAAGACATCATTAGGGGTAACGGGACCGTTTAGCGGTTGGGTGGAGGGAAGGAAGATGAGCCTGTGTCTGCCTGCAGCAAGAGGGGCCACCAGCATCCCTCTTGGTTCCCGAGCTCTCTTTAAATCCCAGCTAGGAAAACCCCATGGATGTCTGTTAGTGATGCACCACACTTTCCCTTTCATATTGCGGTGCTCGCCTCACCTTCCTGTCCCTCCAGCCACGGGGCCGGCTGAGATCTCCCCCAGCTGCCCACCAGACCCAGCTATGGGTTTAAAAGGACATGGCCACCAGCTATGGGTTAAAAAGGACACGGCCATCAGCATCTTTAACAAACCAGGAGCCGAAAACCGGGGCTGGCTACACCTCTGCCCACTTCTAGCCGGGCAGGTGCCCTTCAGCATCGGGGAGCAGATAAACCCTCAAAAAAAAAAAAACAACCCAACCCCAGGGCTGGTTATAATTTAGTCCCGCTCCTGCAGTAGCTGCAAAGCTGCCTGGTGCTTGGGAAATGTCCGTTTTTTTTCCTGGGAAAAGGAGCTGGAGGGTGCCGTGGCCCAGCCGGGGAGGAGGGCGCGGGGAAGCGCAGCCTCTTCCTGCGCATGATGCAAGACCTGCTGCTCCGACTGTCAGCATCCCCCCGGCATGTTCGCTTGGAGTAGAAACAGAGATTTATTTTAATGACTCATTAAAGCCTAATTGCATTCAGGCAGCAATACAGAGCGAGGAGCCTCCCACGTGCGGCAGTACTACAGTCAGGAGGGCTCTCAAAGCCTCCCCGAAAGCGCGAGGCAGACAGACTGTCTCTTTTCGGTGAGGCCAGACAGCAGGGCCAGGTGCCGCCGGCTCTGGAGCAAGCCTGGCATCGCGGTCCGGATCCAAAAAAACAACCCAGAAAAGTCTCTGTTCTTCTCTTCATTTGCCTCCGTCCGCCCGACGCGACGGCCACCGCCAGCTGCTTGTCCCTGGGCTCCAGGGAGCAGGCACGACCTGCCCTGGAGCTTGGGTGCCCATCTCCAGAGCCTCAGGCCGGCAGCTATTTCAGGAGGTGGTCGCCTCCTAGCCTTAAGGACATGTGTGCTTTTAACTCCCCGGTGCTTTTAAGGGCCCCGGAGCGGGAGTGGAGAGCTCGGCAGGGTGGGATTTGTGTGGGAGCCACCGCGGGTCACCCCGGCAGGGAGCCGGGCACAGCACAGGGAAGGGACGAGCCGCTCCTCCCATCTCAGGAGCACCCTGGGTGGGGGAAACAAGGTGGTCACGCTAAAAACCAGCCAGCTTGGAGGGGAACCAGCCAAAACACCACTGCCTGCAGTCCAGGTACCCCCTTGCCGCTGACACCACCCATGCGGAGCTCCGGGGTCTGCCTCTGATTTTTTGGGTGCCCCAGCTGGCTCTGCCCATGTACCTCGTCCATGCAGACCCAGTGACAGCCACGTCACCCAGAGGGACAGGAGCTTACAGCCACCCTGACCCCCAGGGATCCCCCGGACGCACGCCGGGCACTGGGGGTTACGGCCTTGCCGGCAACCGCTGCCTCTCCCCGGTGTCGTTCCACCGAAGCCGGCAGAGATCTGGCCCCATCTGCTCCTGCCGCTTTCGGTAGCGCTCAGCCCTCCTGCTAATTGCTTCAATTAGCAGGGGGAATTTTTTTTTCCCCAAAGGTTTCACTGCCTCGCTCCTCACATTGCCTTCAGTCCCGAGCCGAGCGGGTGTAAAACCCTGGCACGGGGATGGGGTACGTGAGCACATCTCCCCTGCCAGCGGGTCCGGGCAGGGAAGCCCGTCCTGCCTTTCTCCACCCGCACAGCAGCACGGATCAGTCTTTGCCAAACTGCAGCTTTCTCCCCCCGGAAAGCTGTCCCACGCAGGCACGAGCAAGCCACAGGCCCCCTTTCCCGCTCCGCAATTCGGATGCCCACGGTACCCACAAAAATTCCAAGCCGGTGCCGTGGGAGGACAGCCCGCGCAGGGACAGCCACCCCACGGGACGGGCACGGGTCCCTAGCCGCAGCTCCGCTTTCCAGGCCAACAGCAATTCATCCCTCCGGGACGGCCCATCCCACGGGATCCTGGACCGCAGCCCGTGGGCTGCACAGACCCTCGGCAAGCCGGAGCTGCGCATTGCTCTGGGCCGACGCAGGGGCACAGCACCCGACCCCAACCCTCCTGTTTGGGATAAATCCAGGCAGCATCACTCCAGGATCAGGTCCAGGAGTGACTTTTCCATAAAGCCATGGGAAAACCGCACCCACGGATGCTTTATGGGACCACTCACGCTCCTTTTACCCACAGCCAGGGCGAGGAGGCACAATGCAACCAGGCGCAGACGGGTCAGCTCTGCAGAGCGAAACTCTTCGCTGCATTTCAGACCAGCTATTTTTTTTTTTCTAGTTGATTTATCACACGGCGGGGATACAGGCTCATCCACCTCGCCCGGTCAGGCAGGAATGGGCCGGCCGGGATGGTCACGCACACACCATCACACGCACCCAGCGAGGAGGAAAACCCAGGGAGAAGGAAAACCCACTGTGAAGTCTCTTAATGTCTCCTGCAAATGAAGTGTGAAACGCGCTTTCAAGAAAACAAGGGTAACGGAGCCTCAATAAATATTTCATCCTGGTGGGAAAGCAGCGACGGGGAAGGTCGGGCGGGCAGACGCCAGGAGGGATGGGGGGGCGGCGGGGAGGGAGGCTGGAGGGGGAGGCAGCCGGGGCAGGGAACAACAGGAACACCATGGCCTGACCTTATTTCTGTTTGCCGCTTGCCCTGGGGGCTACCGGGTTTGAGGCATCACCACAAAGCAGACCCCGGAAAGGGGAGCAGCTCTTGTGCTTCCGTTTGTACCCGTGGCTAAGGTGGGTGATCCTGCTCCAGCCGGGAGCCGAGCTCCTCCGAACACCCCATCCTAACGCTTCCCAGCAGACAGGCAGCTGCCTGGGCCTCCCGTCGGTCCATGTACCCAAAATGTTCCCATGCAAAATGGCTGGAGGATGCTCGGTGTTTCTCCAGAGCGGAGGGTTTGCTGAGTGGAAAATCCTCTTCACCTGATTTCCAGCCCATTAAGGATCTTTTGGGCTGGAGCAGAGCGGGGCTGGGCTGCCTCGCCTAAGCAGGGCTCCGCAGCCGGCTGTCCTCCGGCCTGCGGTCGGGCTGAAATCCAACGCTTTAGAAAGAGATGGGAGAGGATCTCATATCCCAGTGAAGACGGCGCTGGGATGGGATTGGACTCACTGATCCGATGTTCACCACAATATTGGGAACAGCAGCCTACTGCCCCTGTTCCCTCTCGGCTTTTCAACAGGTGAAAAAACCCTTCCTAGAAAAAAGCCCTTTCTCCCCCCTCCCTGGCAAAGCCCAGGTTAGAGCCCATCAGATACCAACCAGCAGTCCCAGTACACCAGTGCCCCAAAACAGCATCACAGGGAAACTCTGCAGCTCGGACAAGCGAGGGGCAAGGCTGGGGGAGGGAAAATAAAACCCCCGGTAATACAAGCCTCTGTCGGGGTGGAATATTCCACCTCACCTTAGAAAATCTCTCTGCTGAAGAGACAATCAATAGCACGCAAACGAAATCCAGCTGAAAACACTAAATGTTTCCACATGCCCTTTTGGAGGGAATAAAATCCTCCAGGATAACCTTAGGTGAAAACAAAAGCCAGGCGAATAACTCGAGCGCAGGTCTCCTTTAATTACCGCAGCACAGTGAGAGATAAAACAGAGAGCCTTCGGAATAAACAAAAGGATTTGATTTCCTCCACTTCAGCGAAGGCAGCCACCATTTCTATGGAGAGGTTTGGTAGCGAGGTTGGGGATTTGTTGGGCCGTCATGTCCTTGCTGAACGGCAAGGCTTTGGGCTCCCACCGAGGGAGCAAGAGATTGAGCCCCTGGCTTGGGACTTTCAAAACTTCACCTGGCTATGAAGTAGGGCTTAGAGACGGACAAACTCAGTCCTACCCACCCGAGCAGCCTGAAGAGTTAACGGAGACTTAAAAAACCCAGCTCAACACAAAGTTGGACCACATAACCCTGAGAAGATAAGTCAGGACCTTGCAGGGAACCACAATCCTGGGGCTTCGCCCGGACGAAGCCGTGGTGCAGGGGCTCAGTGCAGCCCTGGGATGCTGGGAGCGGGATGCTGGGAGTATCCCACCCGGGGCATCCCAGCCTGTCCTGCCCGCAGCCCCCCCCCCCCACCGCCCGGGCTCCCCTTCCCACCGCAGCCCCAGATTCAAGCGAGAACCTTTCCCTTGCCCCGACCCCTCTGCACAGCTGCGGTGCCCGGGCCGGGGGGAAGAGGGCAGCGGGATGCCCGAGCCGTACCTGNACCGCCCTCACTGCCCCCGCACCCCGCACCGCCCCGGGCCCCCGCACCGCTCCCGAAGTTTGCTGCAGGGGTGCGCAAACACGGGTTTGCCCCCCGAAACTCCTCCGCAGGGGAGCCAGGCTGGGGGAGTCGGGCTACGGCCCCCTCAGCCCCACAGTGGGGAAAAGAGGGGTGCACCCGCCCAGCCTCCCCCCAGCCTAAACCCCAGTGCCTGCAGCTCTCCCGGGGGGAGCACACACTGGCAGCATCCCCTGAGCACCCCCAAACTCCCCAGGGCACCCCCAAAGCCAAGCCCTGCAGCACCCCCCGCACCACCAAACCTCCCGCCCCNCTCAGTCCTACCCACCCGAGCAGCCTGAAGAGTTAACGGAGACTTAAAAAACCCAGCTCAACACAAAGTTGGACCACATAACCCTGAGAAGATAAGTCAGGACCTTGCAGGGAACCACAATCCTGGGGCTTCGCCCGGACGAAGCCGTGGTGCAGGGGCTCAGTGCAGCCCTGGGATGCTGGGAGCGGGATGCTGGGAGTATCCCACCCGGGGCATCCCAGCCTGTCCTGCCCGCAGCCCCCCCCCCCCACCGCCCGGGCTCCCCTTCCCACCGCAGCCCCAGATTCAAGCGAGAACCTTTCCCTTGCCCCGACCCCTCTGCACAGCTGCGGTGCCCGGGCCGGGGGGAAGAGGGCAGCGGGATGCCCGAGCCGTACCTGGGCGCCCGGGCCGGGCGGGAGCGGGCAGCGGCGCAGGCAGCAGCGGAGCCGGGTCCGGCAGCACCGCGGCGGCTGGCGGGGCACGGGGGGGAGGAAGGGGAGGACCGCAGGAGCGTAACGATAATAATAACAGCGAGAATAATAAATAAAATGAAGAAGAATAATCACCGGAGCGGAGGGAGCGGGAGAGCCCAGGCGGGTCCGGTCGGCGGGGANAGCATCCCCTGAGCACCCCCAAACTCCCCAGGGCACCCCCAAAGCCAAGCCCTGCAGCACCCCAGGCACTATCAAACCTGCAGCATCCCCAAGCCTGGGTCTTGCAGCACCCCTGGGCACCCCAAACCCACTCCTGCAGCCCCCCCGAGCACCCCCAGTGTCCCCAGTGCTGCCACCACCACTGCCTCGGCCCCATGCCAGGGGTCTGGAGACTCCGGCTCCGGCTTGATCCATCCCACCACATCCCAGGTAATAACACCCTTCTGGCTGCCAGCACCGGCAGGGATCTGGCGCTGCAAAGAGTTGGGAGAAAAACCCCTTGCACCGCTGCGAGAGGGATGAGCCGGGGCCGGAGGGAAGGATACCAAGCCTACCCACTATTTTTCAAACGAGATTACCCCCCTGTCCACGAATCTCTGTAAAACAGAGCCGACCTTTAGCACACATCTGCACTACGGCGCTGCGGGCTCTGTCGGAAGCTCAGCCCATCGCTGCGTGGCTCCCAGCACATGCTGGCACTGGGGAGGCACGAACACACGCACACGGAAAGGTGTTGTCCCCAGTAGGTGTTTCCAGCTACTGGGAAGCTTTGAAGCTCCAAAGCAAGAGTTTAAGCTGGAGAAGGTACAGCTCGCAGCTGGCATCACCTTCGGAAACGGAGAGCCGCTCGCCTCTGCGGGCTACGATAAAGATAATCAAATCTCATGCCTTGCACTGTGAGCTGACGGCTGCGAGCGTGAGGACTGCTGCGCGAGGAGAACATGTGTTCGCCTGTTTCTCTCTGGTTTCTGTCTCTACAGGGCATGAGAACCACTGCAAGGCAGTGCCGCTTGGTGGGATTAATGCAAGACCTCCACTACAGCGAGTCAGTTGAACCTTCCTGTGCCTCAGTTTCCCCATTTTTAAGTAAGGGACGCTACCAATACTTTTCCCTCCCTGTTAGAGCAAGCTCTAAAGCTGGGGAGAAAACACCACTCACCTTCTCCTTCGCCACCCTCGCCGTCAGTCAGGGCATCCCGTTGGCCACGGATTGCTCTGCCCGTTATCCCAGCCCAGCCCTCGCAGCCGCTCGCTGCCGCTGCCTGCTGATTTCTCCCCAGGATCCAGCAACAGAGCTGAGCCGGGAGGGAACAAACACTCGTTTGGATGCAAACGGCTTTGTGCCTTTAGCAAAAGGGCAGGATGAATTATGAAATGCAAAGGCGAGAGAAGTGGATCCTGTCAGAGCGCTCACCCTCCGTGCCGCAGGATCTAAGCACCCGCCGGCTGCGGGCGAAGGGCTGCGCGGTGCTCACGTACGCCCGCACGCAGCCCGGGCCGGGAGGGAAGCCTCCCTATTCCCTGTCGATAAAGAAATCCGTGTTACCTACTCCAGCACATCAGAGGGTTGGTAAATAGGGAGAAGCATCGACCGAGAAAAGCGAGCACGCGGAATATTTCTGTGGAGGGTAGTAGAGATGCATTTTCCCTTAGCTGGGCTTCAGAGCTGCCGGAGGGATGTGAATTAGAGACATCCAGGCGAGCGGGGAGGAGGAGGAGGCCAGGAGAAGTGAGAAAGTCATTTCCTGGGCTGCTCTGGGCAGGATGCGAGGAGGTGATGACAGCCCAGGATGCAGGGAGAAGCCACTTCTCCCCTTGGAAAGCGCTGCCAGGGCCACGGGAGGCATTATTACAGCTAATTCAGGAACTGACATTTCGCTGTTTCCATGGATGGACGTTGAAAAAGAGTTTCTTTGGAATTAAGGAGTCACTTGGCTAACGCTGGGCTGAGATTGCCCAGATCCAGATCATGCTCCTCCATCACCCCCGTGGCTCCGGCCCAAAGCAGGCGGGCGCTGCAGAAGATCACGACAAAGCGAACGTGAAACAGCATCGCTCCAGCGAGCAGGGTTATTGGCTCGCGTGATTTTGCTGCCGGTCTCATTTTTTCCCCCCCAAGCCATGTTTCCTATCGTCGTTTCATTATTTTTTAAAGCAGTGCAAGGGTGACCAAACGGAACACAAAAGGTGGGATTCCCACCTTCGTGGTGGCTGGGAAAAGCTCGGATACGGGAGCGCCAGATGCTCTGCAGCGGGGAAGAAAATTAAACCCAAAGTTCTTTTCAGTCGATGTGGTTTTAAATACAACGCACGGTTTGGGAAGCCCAGCTGGCATGTTTGGAGTGCTTGGGGTTAGCACTGCTGGTAAATCGAGCAGCAGTTTGATCCAAAATACTTTTAAAGTTCTTATTTCAGTTTCTGTTGGGGCAAGGGAAACACAAAGCACCTGCAGAGCATCCCTGCCTCGCCGCCATCTCGGCATCTGCCGCCTCCGGGGCACCGCACGCAGCTCAGCACAGCTCAGCGGGCGCAGGCCCCGGGTGCACAGGTACCCTGGCCACACAGGGATCCTACACCTGCCAGAATCTCACCCTCCGCAGCCCTCAGACATCGCAGTACCCACGCGTACAATTGACTTTAAAGCTTAAAGTATTGCAGCTAAACTCATATCAGCCCGGGAAGCTCGTCTGAGTTTTATAAGATTCCTTCTTCTCAGCGCTGAAAAGGATTTTACTGACTAGTTTTAAAACAAAACCATAAAATACTTTTATTCCCTTCTGGTTTTCCTCTCTCGTAAAAAATCTCAGCCCACAGACTTCACTACTGCACACCGATACTTCACTCCCCTATTTGTTAGGATGAACGTTCAGCTAAACAATGCAGCGAATCCTTGTTTGTGTCCTTCTCCGGCGATATCTGCACACGCAAACCCTGCAAGACTTCCACGTGTGTGCACACACAGACCCAGCCGCGCTGCAGAGATGCGGAGCGTGCCTGAAGCCCGGCGCCTGCGGGTGCCCTTGCCTTATTACCCCTTACACCCCTGCACTTCAGCACATCAATCATTTCCTTCCTGTTCAGGCAAGCGTTTCCACCGGCCCAAAACGCTGATGCCGGAGGATGCTCAGGAGCTCAACCCGCGGCTGCTGGCATGGGAATTTATTTTGTTCTACGCTGGATCTTGCTTTTATTTCCATTTTTAGAAGAGCCCGGGGCGGCTGTATCAATCAGAAAAAGCCTGACAGTGCAAAACGCCGTCCCCGCCAGCGTCCAGCCCGCTCCTCACGGGTTTGAAGCTATCTTGTTGCCTTGTGCACTCAAGAACAGGGCTGCTGGGCTGTAAATGGGAGCATTAGCACATGGAAAAGACTTCGGAGTCAGCCGGAGCAACCTTCAGCCCTCCTGTGTTTCTGGGGGGTGGGTAGGAGCATGGACAGAGCTGGGTACAGCGTCTCAGCGTGCTGCTGCGATGCCCTCCCAGCACCTTCTTCCCTCCCAGCACGGCCCTGGCAGCGCATGGCCGCAGCCCGCCTGCTCCCCGGGGAGCGCAGAGTTAATGCACAGCTTTCCCCTCCGCAGCACACTCCCGCCAGATGTGGATTAGTCATTATACACCTCGGTGGGTTCGCTTTCGCCTGCACAAGCACTGGAAAACAAACCCAATCACGTAAGAAACACACAGCAGGAGCTGCCCAGCAGCCCCGATCTCCCCCAGTTATCCCAGCGCCGAGGCCGGGGATGCGCCCATCGTGCAACCCAAGGCATCCAGGGATCACGCACGCATCGGTGTCACAACTCATGACAACGCAGCTGCACACCCCCAAATCTGATATATTTAGGGGAGTGCAGGGACCCCCCCATCCCAGTGGGCTGGAGGAAAGACCCAGCACGGCACCTGCGCACCCAGTGACCGGGGCGGATGGTTGCTTTCCCCTGGGAGCTGGTCAAGGGAGGTCGCATTCCCCAAAAAAAGGATCCTTCTCCATCACATGCGAGCTCCAAGCTGGGCAGCGAGGGCCAGGGCTGCCCAGGCTGCACAGGAGACACACACGGGGACACGGAGGGCTGCCCGCCGCGGTGGCATCCGTCTCTGCGCTGGAGGAGAGGCAGAACGAGCCTTGGGTAATGTCGTTAGGCGAGAATTATGCTGTCTCCTTCCCAAACAAAGATAAATGGCATTAAAGCTCAGCCCTTGTGTATTTGACATCCAGAGATGCAATGAATGTTCCCCGGGTGGGGGTTTACAGCTTTGGACTGCAATTAGGCAGCAGCGTAGTATTAACCCATCGCATTCCCGGAGCATCAGCCTGGAAGCAAGAGCCATTTCGACTTCCCTCCTGGGGCTGGCTCCGTACCCCCATCCCTGGGCCACGGGAGAGCCCGAGGGGCTGGGAGACGGAGCATGAGCCGTGCAGAGGGAGCAGGCTCCCTCGCAGGGGGGTCTGGGCAAGTTTGGGGTACAAAGGGGGGAAAGGGGCAACATTTGGGACAAAACCACCACCTGTATCCAGCACAGGTGGAAAACTTGGAGAAATTAAAACAAGCCCATTGATTTTCACCCCCCTTGCCCAGCGCCCACGGGAGGCAGGGTTTTCCCTGGCTAACATGGGGGTCCCATGGGGTTCCCATGGGGAAAGTGCCGCCGCTGTCCCCGTCACTAGTGGGTTCAGCGCCGCTACGAGCCACCTCTTTCCCTCCGCCCTCCCGCAAACACGAAGCCTAAATATTTGATGAAGCCAAGCAGCTTTTCCCAGCACCGAGAAGGAAACATCACACCGTGCCAGCAACCCGGGGCTCTCCAGCAAGGAAAATAAGCCCTTGGGGGTTTTGCCCTGCCCCGGTGCCCACAGAAGAGCCCCCGGTTAGGGGAGAGGGGCCGCGGGGAGGTGATGCCAGTCAGCTCTCGTGCGAGCCGAGGACTTCCCCGGGCAGCGCGGTGCATCGATCGGCTGAGGAGCCTCTCCGCCTGCCAAGCCACAGCCCTGCTTGGCTTGGCAGAGACTCATCGATCGCCGCGGGCATGGCCACGGCATTGGGTTCGTAGGGAAAACATGCCCTGTGGGACTTGCGGTTCATGCGGCTCCAAGCAGGGCCAACGCCAGGCATGGGGACAAGCCCACCGCAGCCCCCTGGTCCCAGGGGGAGTTTGGGTGATGCTCAAGGGAGTGGGAAGGGAGGACAGAGAGAGCAGAAAATTAACTCCTTCCAGCCAAATGTGACCTTACCACACATACACCGACCACTTCTCCGGGCTCATGGTAACACAAACTCAGTGATTCGGTCAGAGCATCCTCCCAGGGATCAGCCTTGGGCTGTCCATGCAACACGGCAGCATGGGGCAAACCCACGGGGACGAAGCCAGGCTCGTGTGCTGGCCAGAGAAAAGCTCAGGAGCCACCAGCAAGGGCCACAGAGGTGCTAACCCGACCCCGACCAGCACGGCATCCCTGAGCACAGGGCAGGGCTGAAGACCTCCTCTGCGGGGGCATCCCCAGGAAGGTTTTCTCCCCTCTTTCTTTTTGCAGCAGAGCCCTCCCTGGCTGCACAGAAGCCTTTCAAAGCTCCAGTCATAATCAACACAGTGGAGCCCCGGCGCTGGCGGCCAAGGGCAGCTTTCCTCGGGCACAGCTAGCAGAGAGGTCAGGGAAAATTGAGATGTTACCCTGATGACCACCCTGCCAGCCCCCAGGCGCCTTTAGGGCTCCGACTCTCTGTATTCACATCCTCCCTCCCCTTCCTCATGCTCTCATCATACATCAGCTCCTTCTCAGGTAGCCGGAAGCCCGTGGGCAGATGGGGCTGCGAAACTGCTGTGAAGAAGCTCAGCAGGGCAATGAGGAGCCAGGCGGTCCCAGGGCAGCCCCCAAACCTCCCCATGGCATGTGTTCCCGGAGCGCCGTCACCCTGGAAATCCCAGGAGGTGCTCACGGGGCTTCGGTGGCTGGGGCAGGGATGAGCGACGGCACCTTCCCCTCCCATTGCCGAGCCGCGCAGCCCATTTTGCGAGGCTGGAAAGGATGCTCAGCCCCAGTTTCTGGCCCATTAGCTCCACTTCTCGCAAACACCTTCTCCAGCTGCTTTAGCTCCCGCTGAGGCACTGGGAGCCGCATGCGGCAGCGCAGGGAGGGATGCCCGGTTGCATGCAGCGTGAACACGGCCACACGTGCTGCGACGGGAGCTGGGGGAGGTCGTGAGTGGGTTACCGAAATGCAGCCGTGCTCCTGGCATGCAGAAGAGTGCGAGCTGAGGCTGCAGTGCCAAAGTTTTTCAAACATCCTCAATGCCTGGGGAATGGCACTTGCTGCCATCCCAACTTCTCTCCATTCGGCTCCCAGAGTGACCGGGCCACCAAAACAAGCCAGTCTCACACTTCCTTGCAGCCCCGATGGCTGGAAGTGCTGAGGAGGGCAGCGGGGGTGGCGATGGCCCCTAAAGCATCCCTGCCTCCCCGGCCACTGCCTGCTCCAGCGCAGCCCAGGCTTGTCCTCATTTCAGGCTGGGCGAGCAGCAGCCCAGCCCCAGAGGTAGCGAGATGATGCCAAACCTCCTAATGGAGCTTGACAGCAGTGGGATTAAAAGCACAAGTGAGATTGCAACCCCTCTGCAATCAGCTTCTGCCTTGGAAGAGCTGAACCAGAAAAGAAACCTCCTGGCAGCGGGGAGGCGTGGGAATACACACGCAGGGCGAGGGCGGCAGGGGCTGGGGGGAAACCTCGCCCATCCCAAGCCCTCCTCGCTTGCCCTGCCAACCCATCGTCTATAGGAAGGAGCCATTCTCCCCCCCGGGGCAGCACCAGTGAAGGGTTTCACCAGCAACAGCCCCAATTCCAACCGGTCCCTGTGGGTTGGTACTTCTACTGCTCTAAACTTCGGATGCAGAGCAGCCCACGCCATGCGCTGCTCACCCCTTCCTGCCCGTGAGCTCAAGGCATCGCACAAGGACCCCCCCTTCTCCCTCTCCTTCGGGTGCTGCGCTTGGAGCGGTGCCATTGATGCTGGAAACAACACCCAAGCAGCCAGGTCCGAGCTGGAGACGGGAAGACTCACTCGGATGCAAGTGGGTGCTCAGCCCCTATTTCTGCAGGACGGGGTGCGCGCAGACCCTCGCAGCTGGCACCAAGCCCCGTCTGCCCCCGAGCACA
Source organism: Pelecanoides urinatrix (assembly GCA_013400755.1). Taxonomy (NCBI): domain Eukaryota; kingdom Metazoa; phylum Chordata; class Aves; order Procellariiformes; family Procellariidae; genus Pelecanoides; species Pelecanoides urinatrix. Next base: position 580,982 of record VZTQ01002338.1, on the reverse strand, counting down.
GCCCTTGTTTAATTAAAAGGCAGCGCTGACCATGTTTCCCACCTGAAGGATGCTCCAGCAGCGCTGCTGCCCCACGCCTCCTTCATCTTCCTTCCCGCAAGCAGGAATATCTCGGCATCTGCCCCAAACCCAACCCAAATGGGCTTTTGCAGGGATGAAGTGGGGGTTAGCTTGCACAAAGCACCCCGGGGGTGGCTGCTAAGTCACACTCCGAAAAGCCAGCAAGGCACAAGCACCGTCCCAGTCTGTGTTCATCCGAAATCTGGCAGCTGGAGGCTACTCTCCCGCCTGGCAGTTGTTTGCTCCCAGCAAAATGCAGGGGAAAGCAGGGCTTTTTACTGCACGAAAAAGGGAGCCACTCCAGGGACCGGTGGGAAGAGCTGATGGGTTTTGGCACAGTACTCAGGCTGAAAAGCTAGCTCCAGCTCCAGACCTTGTTTTGCAGTGACCTGTATCGAAAATTGGCTTTTTCCTTTTACTTGCCAAATGGAAAGAAAAAGAAATGCTTCCTGGTCAGAAGAAAGAAAAGCATTTACTCATGGGTCAAGTGAAACAATCTGATGCAGGGTTGAGTGCACTTTTATTCTCCCTAAACCAGGAAAAGATTCAATTTCCATCTGAAAAAACATCTAAAAATAAAAAGGGAAAGGTTTTTGGGGTCAGAAGCACTTGATTTTGGTTTTTAAGCTCAAATGATTTGCCAAATTGAACCCCACTTTGCAAAGCACGGGTCGACCCAAAAGCGCAGAGGGGTGGGGAAGGGATGGGCTGATGCATCGATCTGGAAAATTTCAACCACACTGAGATGGCACCAACCACAGCGGCAGCCGCCACCGCAGGGGCCAGCCCGGGACCCCCCCGGCGTGCAGCTCGGGTACCCCAACCTCAGCTCCCGCCAGGCCCGGCTGCGCACCAGGGTGCCAGGAGGGAGGCGTTTGGCTGCCTCCGCAGCACTTTGTTCATCCGAAACGAGCTGTCGCTTTCCAGCCTCCTCCCCGCCAGCCAAATGCTTCCTGACAGCCCGTTTAAAACTCAAAGCACCCGATTACCAGCACAGCCAGGCAGCTGCTCACAGATGCCACAAGAAACTCTTCTATAAACCACCACCCCCCCCGAAATGAAATCCCGGCCCAGAGCATCACTGCTCTCCCTTTCCAGACCTACCCACACCCGGGGGGCACCAGGGTCCTTCTCGAGCTGATCCAGGTCTGTCTCTGCTCTCATGTGCGTGGCCTCGGTTGAGGGGTCCCTATGTTTCCATCACCGAAATGCAGCACCCGCTTCCCACCACCCCAGCGCTGGGTGGGAAGCCCCGGCTCCCTCCACCTGGCAGGGCTGACCCCAGACCCCACACGTCGCCCGAGTCCATTAGCAAAGTCCCCGGAGCGCACGCCTCGCCGGCGTTGAGCTTAACCCCGGCTTTTAGGGAGAGCTGCAGAGCTGCGCCGCCTTTCAATTTTTAATTCGCTCTAAACATTTTGGTCCTCTCCTCCGGGGACTCCCAGTCGATAACCTCTGCAGGCAGCACTGCCGCCCCATAGCTACGGGGAGGGCGGAAACTGGGGGCAAAGGAGGGGAAAGCAGCTCCACCCCACGCTGCTCTCTTTTGGAGGAGCGGGACCCCTTTGCACGCACGCCCCAGGACCAGGGGCACCCCCGCCGGGCGCTGCAGTGAAAGGGCCCCCAGTGCCCCATGGAGATGCTCCTCAAGGAGGATGGGGGGACCCCCAGCACCTCCAGAGACCTGACACCTGCAGAGAGAGGGTTGTCACAGGGTAGAACATCTTCCTCCTTTGCACCAGACATCTCTGTGGGGTTGGGTCTCCAAACTTCACAGCTTGCTCGGGTTTACCCTGATGCCTGGCACTGGCGTGGCAATGCCCTGGAGCAGGGGCATGAACGCAGCATCACTTTCCAGTCCCTGAGGCGTCTTTCTCGTTTTCCACCACCTTAAGCAACAAATGTACCACCAGGGACCTGCTGGGCACGAGAAACGTGACCTGAGCTGCTCTGGGAAGGGAGATGCCACCACACAGCTGGGAAGATCAGCCCAGGTCACCCTGGAGCAGGGCAGCGGCTCCGGGTGGGTTTTCTGTCCCTCAGGTGCTGGGGGAGTCCAGGCTCAGGGTTAAGGCTCAGTTCTTCATACACCTTTTATCTTGATTGAAAGGGCGTGGAAAACTAATCAAGCACTTGCAGAAAACATATGAATGGCAAAAACATAGGGAAAAAAAAAATCCTGACCATTTAAGCATCAGAAAAGGTACACGGAATTGCAGCAAAGCCCCGTACTCCGCCTCCAACGGGTACCCAGGGACAGCATGCAAAAAGGGTGATGCACAGCGGTAATAGCCCAGAACATGCTCCCTCCCTCTAAAAATTGGCAGATTAGGGAGCTCCCAAGTCACAGGGGGTGCCTTGATACTGCTCAATGCTGCCGGCTCCCTCCCATGAATTTGCCTGCTCCCTTTCTGCACACGTGTAAGCTCCCGATGTCCACACCCCCCCCTTCCAGACCCCCACAGCATCTCCCCATCCCTAATTTCCTGGGACAGCCCATGCTGAGCCATCCCCAAAAGCCCCCAGTTACACCTCCAGGCAGCCGCAGGACCCGCCATGCCCCAGGGAGGGAGCAGGGACAGAGGCAGCCCCGGCCGGGCACCGGGGTGCTGCCCACCCAGCAGGGTCTTCTTCAGCTCCTCACCTCCTTCCCCCTCCCAGACCCCCAGAGGAGTTTTAGGCTGAAGGGAGCCGAGCCGAGCTGCCGAGAGCTGGCCTCGGCTGCCACCTAGCAGTGACCCAACAGCAGCGGGGACAGGGTGACAGCTCCTCCAGCCCCGCTGCAGCCCGGGGACAGGCAGGGGAGGATGTGTGTGGGTCTCCTCGGGACACCCCACCCCAGCCCCAGTTCTAACCTTCCTGAATCCAAAGGGGACTTCTGCAGCAGAGAGGGTGGTGTTGGAGACAAGCACTCCATCGCCCAGACAGCTCCGAGCAACCTCAGCTCCGTTTCAGTCGCTCCCTACGCTGGATGACAAACACATGCGATGCAACCCCCCAGCCTGAAGACCGGAGCAGAAAAGTCAGGCAACTTCTGAAGCCCCCCGCAGGGTTGTACAGCCCCTGCTCAAGCCATGGCCCCTCGCCTCTCTGCTTCCACCTCCTTCAGTAGCTTTCCACACAGTCATTTCCAAATGAGTCCCAGATTTTCTTTCTCTCTCTACATTTTTATTAGCCCTTTTACATCCAAAACCACCCCTAAATGCTGAAATTAAAACAAAATAGTCATAGAATCATAGAACGGTTTGGGTTGGAAAAGAGCTTTAAAGATCATCTAGTCCAATCAACAAACTTCTTATGCTGGGCTTTTATCCATTCCAATATTAAAGTTAAATCCCATCTCGAGCTCTTCTTGGTGGTTTGCAGTGAAGCATACCTCTGGCATGTTTGCAGGTGGGCACAGAACAGCCCTTGAAGCCCCTGAAGACCTGAGCAACAGTCTAGGCACCAGCAAACCAGCTGAATGGCAGCATTCGTAAGCAGGGCACTTCTCTTTTCACAGCTTTTCCCTGCATTAACGAACTCAAGCCCAAGAGGATTTCTTGCCACAGGCAGGGAGCTACATAAACATGGCCATCATCAAGCTTCAAGCTTTCTCTCACTGGATTCTTTACAGATTTCATTTGATATCTGTAATATGGGATTCCTGATGCTTCGTATGTGTGGCATCCTAATTCATCAAACTTAAAGGATATATAACACAATGTGACACTTAGATATTCTCCCAAACCATTACATTAAAGAGCAATAAATCAGTACACCACCAGTACAACAAAACAAAACTATTTTCCTGAAAGTAGAAGCAACATTATCACACGTACTGGGCACATCTGAGAAGATGTCAGACTCCCCAAGTTTTTCAAGGGATTAAACGTTTCTGAACAAAGAAAATAGCAGCACGGTCATCCAGAGGGCCTTTGCTGCTCTAGGCAGCCTTCCTCGCAGCTGCTCCAGCTTCTCCCTTCTTCTCACACCTTCTTTCTCAGGCTGGGGAGCCACTGGAAGTAGTCACTGGAAGTGGCTAAGCGTGCAGCTGCCACCACTGCAGACAGCGTGGTAGGAGGGACATAGAGTTTCTGAGATGGCCCTTGGTCAGACAGACCACTGGCACTGCACAGGCCAACTGCAAGACTCCCGGGAAGATCTTTGTTCTTCATTTTCTCTTCATCTGCATAAGGAGGGACACAGAAAAGAAAGATGGGATCCACATTGGCAACCCTAAGAGCTCCGGTTTAGATTGAAATCCCTTTTGCCTGGACCTTACCAGGTCACGGCAAGAGGACTTTGTACTGCACACCTATTTGATGAGCCCAACACAGCATAATCCGAGAGCCTCTCTCCCTCTCCTCCCAGTGCTCACCCCCGTTTCCCCAGAGGTGGGAAATCAGATGTGAATTGAGTAGCTCCTGTCTGGAGAACCAGGCCTCCACTGCAGACAGACGGCAGACAGCTCTGTTCCAAGGCACAAATAGGCACTGTCTTTGGGAAGTCAATCTACCTCGTAAATGGGGCAACTCTCACATGGGTGTTGTAAATTCTTTCATCATTTGGAAGATGAAAACCCATACAGGGACCTTACACAGTTAAAAAAAAATGCTTTTGTCCCTTATGGCTGGGAGATTGAGAGACTCTCAGTATGAAATGAATACAGGCTAACGTACAGAGCGGAGAGAAAGACTTCTGCATGAAAGCAGCAGAAAGTCTAGGAAAGACAACAAAAATCAACAGAGAGAGAAATAACCCTCAATTCATTTGTTCCCATTAAACATTTAGAAAACCATTTTGCTGCACAAAGGTCAAACCGATGCATTGCATCGAGCCATTTATTATTGTCGCATCTCCATCCCACAGAAATATCATAATTTTTATCTGCTCTAGCAAAGCAGCAGCACCAGTCCTAGGACACCCAATAATGGCCGCAAGACTCATAGCACAGTAACAGACTGCTCAGCTTTCTGCTGTGTTAAATTTTACTGACAAATCTATTCGTACTGTTACGGTTGTCCAGCATAAACGGTATTGCCATAAGTAGAACAGAGGGATGTACAGCTTCACGAAGTTGGATCTCATTGGAAAATCTTTCTATCTGATCAGGGTCATCTGGGCTCATTTCTGCTGGTTGCTTGGAGTAGATAAAGGAGGTGTAAAGGTCTTCCACTGACTCGAGTAAGACAGCAGGCATTGAGGACTCTTCAAGGGAATGAGGTGTCTGCAAATGTATATAAAAAACTCAGGAGAGGGTGTGATTAGTGCACACTCGTTTCATTAGCTGCCCTGATCTTTATTATCTCTCAAAGTCCACAAAGAATTGGGATGTCAGCAACTGGACGATTAAAACAAAAAAACCAAACACACAACTAGTTACTCACAACTTGGCCAAAGGGCAGCTCTTCCTGCACCGCAAGCTGAAAAGAGTGACAGATTATTACAGGATACAAATCACCATGTCTTAGCAAAGAATTAACAGCTGGCTCATCTCTCAGCAGCCCCACGCAGAACAAATGATAGCAATGATAGAGGGAGTTTCTGCAAGGGAGTGGGAATCGAGTCAGAGGAAGTCCCTCTGCATTTTTGCTGAAGAATACAAATTAAACTTAAGTTCCAGGGATGATCATCCATGTCTCAGCCATAGACAGGGACTAGAGCCAATGTTTGTATTTGTTAATTCAGCACGGAGGAGAAAAATAGCAAAATGACAGACAAGCAGCAATTCACCTCACCCAACCATAGCTGTTCAAAATTGGGTGCTTGCTCTCTACGCTTCTTCTGTTGTCAAGACAGCAGAAGAAAGGCATCCATCTTGAGAAGGGGTGAATCGCCATCCAGAGGTGCTTCACCCATTGGTGAGAGTGCGTTCAGAGAATTAGCCCAGAACAAAACCATCGTATTTACACAAGCATATTTAAGTGATTTAAATTGGCCCCCACAAGGGGATCATGAGACGCTCCTGAAACAGCAAGGAGAGCTACATGGCTGGGCAGCAGAAATTCTGTGCTGACAGGATGCCAGGACGGAATAATTTGAATGACAGGCATCACTGGAGTCCAATTAACCAGCTACTCAGCTTGATACCACCAGCCCACTGAAAACCTCTGCCTAACATGCAGTAAAAACCAGAGTGTTAGGACAATAAAAGGAACAGGGTTAAAAGATTATTATCTCCTCTTGCCACCCATGCTACCCTGTTGGGGGACAGGCAGTGTCACTGCCACTCCAGGGCAAAGCAAAAACAGACAGGGTGCAAGGGTGGACACTAGAAAAGTCTGTTAGCACTGGAAAAAGCTGGGATGGAGATAATTCAGAAAGAGGCTGTTCATTTTACAGAAGAGGCAAACGAGACAGGATATCCTAGAGAGTGCTGTGAGGGGCAGGGAGTAAGGCAGTATCTACTCTTCCTCCTGATGCACACAATTAAGAACACCACCATTGAAAAGGAAAACATGAGCAGCGAAAACTGGAAAGGAGGGAATATCACTTGCTGTAAGTGCCATAAAACCCTGAGGCCAAGAGATGAGCAGGAATCAGAGAAAGGAAATCTTCCTGTCTGTCCTCGTAACTAGCTGACTGATGCTTTTTTTTCCCCCCTAATGTCTATAGGCAGGATTATTTTTTCATCCCATCGTCTCCCTTAATAGAAATTCTTGCCACTTCTTCTAAAGACTGCAACAGAGATCACAGCCAGGGACAGAAAATGTGCCCAGGACTTCTCTGATTCAGTTAGGAAATTCCTATGCTTTGAAACTCACATAGTTTAACACTTGCAGGGGAGCATTTAGGTCAGCTCACAAGGACCCTATCGCTATCTACCCACCTGCCTCCACCTCATCTCATCATACTTTCTCCCCACACTTGCTACCAGAAACTTTCCTCTTCTCTCATTCCCTCAAGATCTTTTTTCCCAGCTTGCTTTCTCTCCATCTCTTTCAGGTAACATCCTGCAGAGCCACCAATTCTTCCAGCTTTCCCCCTCATCCTTCTAGAAAGTGCTTTGTCTCAGCCACTGTCAACCTCCAGATGTGTAAGGAGCTGTGGTTATCCAAAACCCTGTAGGCACGCTCCTATTTCCAGCTCTGCAATATGTTCTGTGGCTCAACAAATCCTGAGTGATACTGGCTCCCTGCTGAAACCAGAGCAGAGCGTTTGCAAAATGCCATGCTGCAGGCCCCGTTAGATTCATCATTAACCACTATTTAATAAGCAAACTCGCAATACCAGTGCCACATAATGCCTCAAATCACAGCCCAAAATACAACCCTCCCAAACCCACCCTCCTAACTCAGGAAAAGGCCTGCGTGATCCAGAGTAGCCCCACAATAACTCCCAGTTACTCCCAGTAACCCTCAGGACTGTGAATGGAGGGGAAGTAGAGGAGTGAAGAAGGGCCAGGTTTGATCTATAAAGTGCTGAAATGGGTCAGCCTTGTTTCCACAATAACTTGACATGCTAGTGGAGCACGAGTGTATCATCAATAACACCAGAAACAACAGCATAGCTCCGAGCCCATGCTCAGTCATTATTTCTTTGTCAGTCACTTTAAAAAAAAAACATGTCAAAGCAATCAAAGGGTTAATTGAAATAATCTAAAACCAAGAACAACCCTTCTCAACAGCAATAGCTGAGAAAAACTCCCTTACCTTAACCACTGCCATAAGCTCTGTAAGAGTTTCATTTGTATCCTCCTGTGCAAGTTCAGGGTCTTGGTCTGTTGTTCTTGGGACATTCACTTCATCCAAAAGTGGCTGCACATCATCCTGTGTCTCCTTAGCAGACAGGTGCCATTGCTAAGGAGATAGACAAAGCAAGAAAAGGTACAGCTAGTCTGGGTAGAAGAAAGCAGGATGCACTGGAGCAAATTACCAAGCAATCCAGCGATACCACTCAGAGATTAACTGAGAACTGCAAAGGAGCTTTTCTGTTCTGCTCAGAAGTTTTAACATTTCTGTCTGAAGAAGTTTGGGCTACTTGGAAAGAACAGAAAGAACACGGAAGGGCAGGAAATAATGTGAACAAGAAACTAACTGTCACTTTAACTTCTCTCCAAGTGATAAGTTTTACTGTGGAGGAAAGTACAGTTTTATTCAAGCAATGTTTTCTGGTTATTCCCTGATGCCTTCTGAGAAATTTCACCATGGAGATGTGTCCTAACGCAGCAGAGCTGATACAACACAGTGTCCAGCCATTTTGCACTTAAGGGCGGGGTTGGGGTGTTGTTAATCCTGACGAGGCAAATCTAAGATTGGACAGTGCAAAGGGAGTTCCCCACTGTTTAAGAGGAGTTACCAGAAAATGCTAACTGAGCAGTAACAAGTGTCATATTAGACACATTTCATTCCAGTTCAAAACATTTGGTGTAATTTTATAATTGACATTGATGATCATGTTAGCGATGCACCAAGGAAGAGAAGGAATCGCTTTAGGCAACTAAACAGAACAGCAGAGAAGAAAACGTTTAAAGTCTTACACAAAGAGAGATCTAGAGGACTGCAATTTCTGGAAAAGGATTCTAAACCCCTTGAAATCAGACAGGAGAAAACCTGAATGCATTTACATTCCTCTAGTCTCCAAATTGCCAGCTATGCCTAACATTTACACCCACGGATCTTGCTACAGTTAACCAAATTTTTCCATAAAAATCACAATAAACTCAGATTTGCAGAGTCTCAGTCACATTGATTTCTTTTAAATACATAAAGATGCTGGTTTGGGACCTTCAGTTCAGATGACGTATCAACAGTGCAAGGCCATTAATATTCAAGATACACAGCTTATATAGAGTTTTTCTAGCACAGAAATGCAGTTGGCTAAATCAAAACCTAGGTAAAATGACTGTTTTACAAGTTACTAATATTACACTAGCTTTTACTCTTATTTCAGAGAAATGTCAGAAAAACAGCCCCCGAGCAGGCCCACTGTTGAACACTTCAACAGCTGACATTTACTTGAAAGGTGCTTTGGCCCCTGTAATAAAACGTGGGATGAAAATACTACAATTTAAATAACACAGAAAAGTAGAGAGAGTCACTTGTAGACAAGTGTTCCTGGTGTTTCTAATGGTACTACATTAGATTGCACTCAAGACCTGGTTTTTACTCACTGCTTAACCCCTCTGTTCATCAGCTTCTCTATCTGTTAAATAACAAAGGGCTTCTCTTTTTAACATGCTCTGAAATCAAAGGTGTAAAGCAGTACCCAGATCTGGATATCATTCACCTTTAGAGTTACCTTTTTAATAAAACTGTAGTTGTGTACAACCTTACGCCCTGCAACAACCAGGACTGCAAATTGCTTACTTTCAGATAAGTTTAGAATGAGCAAGACCCTTAATGCAAATAATACACCACTAGTTCTTCTGGTCTTTCCCCACATTTAAATGATACCCCAAGTTATTACATATTCTTTCCCAAACCCTGGGGATGCAAAACATGAGAGCGCTACATCAAACTGATCTCAATAATCTGGTACTGGTCCAAGTTCTCAGAGTCAATTCTCTTTCTAACTGAAAAATTATGGTGCATATGGGAGGTTAGAGAAATCACTGAGCACACAGACTCCCTGAAGTCTGCAAAGGGATCAGAGGACAAGCAGCTAGAGATGTATTTATGGTCCACCTGTAATTGTTTTTATATTATGGTTCTGCTTGTTTTAAATAAAAGCAAAAAAACCAACTCCACAAAAACCTGCATGGGACTAAAACAATACATGTCTACTGATACTGGTGCTGATTTCATTGAATGATAGCTATGGCACAGTCAAACTCCCACCTGGTCACACTGTTCATCCCCATCCAGCTTGGAGCTTGCTGTTTCACTATCTGCATCTAGAGATTCCTGCTGCAAGCAAAGGTCTGGCTCCACCAGTTCAGAATTCTCCTGCTTTCCACTGGGCTGAACATACAAGGCCGAAGGATTCAGTTCCTTGAATCCCTAGGGACAAACCAAAAAACCAAAAACCAACCAGTATAGTCAAGAAAACTATGTTGTAACTACCACAAAGAATAAAAAGGATCCAGCAAATTTCTAATGGATTTTATGACGAAGCACACCACCCTCAAGTTAGCTCCAATTTCTTGCAGAAATTGTCTTACTACGAAAATCAGCTCCCCTCCCTCCAGCAACAAAATTACTCAGCAATGCCCCCTTCCCCCCAAAATTTGACATACACATGCAAAAATACAATCATGGGATCTAATCCTGCCAAAACGCACATTCTGCATCTATTGTATAAAACAACAGATAAAAGCACTCTGAGCTGTTAACCCTGACCTTCTGCTGAGATATAAAATCATGGCACTACCTTTCTAAGGGTTTTCATATCCACACAGTTCTTACCAAAACTGAGCTGAGACATTCAGTTAATGACATAGACGGGCCTACATCATAAATGCTCTCTGCACTGGCTTATAATTTGAACGTCCGTCCAAGGCACAACATTTCACTGGCAAAGTAAGAGACTTTTTAAACCAAGACCATTTCCATAATTCAGTTAGTTAATGGCATAACCAATCTTCAATGCCTAGAGCAGAGAAGGCCAAAATAATTTATTTAACTATCCTGTTTCTCACTCAACTGCTCCTGCCACTATGTAGCACTACTTTAAATCAGACAATAAAATCTAATCAATTTGCTCTCATTAATTTTTTGGATGAATCAGGGGCCTCAACTTATGACTGACAAAACTTGCAGGAATTAACAATGGGTAGTGAAGTAACTAACACATCTCTTCACAACCTCTCAATTCCATCTCAGTTTGGCCTTATGCTCAGAACATTTATAGCTATTTTACTTTTCCATGTTATCTATACAAGATGTGTCAGCTCCAGATGAATCTGCAATACTAACAAGCTAATCAACTTAAAAAAACCATCAAAACCTTCTAATCCACTGTTAGAAGACTGGATGAAAATAATTTGTTCTACTAAACCAGAACATCTCTGGTGTATCATCAGATTCCACCTCAATCAAAAAGCAAGCTCTCACCATAGAGTTCGACACCGTGGGATGCAGTCACAAAAGGGTAAGTTACAGAAAAGCAGGGAACACCAGTTTTGCTCTTCACAAAACTACTTTGCTTCAAGCTAAGATCCTCCCATTACAGGCACCCAACTTTCCTTTCCCTGCCCTTCCCTTCAGCAGAACACGCCTTCCTCCTGACCTGGGAAGGAATGTTCTCTCCGCAGACGTCAGCACATCCCCCATCCCTCAAAACACAGTGGAAGTAGATATCCTCCTCAGTGGATGTGTCACACAGGAAGAGATGCAAGATGCCATTCACATATTCATCCACGATGCCTACAAGTAGCTTGGAGCCGCACAGCTTCTTGAATAGGAGAGTTGCTGCATTGGACCACGTACCCTGAAGAAGAAACAAGAATGTGAAGTTACTATAAACAGACCAACATCCACCGCCTGAGACTCTCCCTTGTGGGCACTTGCCAAAAAGGCAATTAAGCTGGGTCGGGCTAGGGACAAACGCGGGAAAGTCAGGCAGACAAGCTTCCCAGCACTGAACTAAATCAAACTACCCTAAAGCCTGCAACGCTAGTTACGCCGGGAATGCCCTTTCACCCTAAATACCTATTTCCAAACACGGTTCCATGGGATTCACCAGTGATTTTATCACAATTGCCTTAAATACAGTTGTTTGGTTTTTTGGTGGTTTTTTGTTTGTTTTTGTTTGTTTGTTTTTAATTCCTGGAATCATGCGATTATAAACTTTAAAAGTGTTTAAAGTTTTTAAGAAGCTGCTAAGCCTCACCACAATGAAAACTGTGATTCTTTAACCCTCAAAAAACAGAGGAAATAACTATTTAAAAATAATGTCTTTAAAACACAGAAGCAGCAACTCTGCTCACATGCTTTCCTTCAGAGACTGTATTTCTCAGACTTCTTGACCAAGAGGTGTCCCAGCACAGAGGAACTTTCTTATGACCTCTGTAATTCTTTGGCTATGCTGACTGCATCAAACCAACTCACTTTAAGCTCCATCACAGAAGAAATTTTTAAAACAGAGGCTGGAGCTACCAAGGCTTCAGAAGGACCCTGGACAACTACTGAAAGGGGAAGAAATAAATTTGCTCTTTTGCTTAACAGTAGCTATCTGTTTCTGCAACAATATAAGCAAGAATACTCTGATCATAAGGAAAACAGACAGCGGAAGCGTGATCACTCACAGAGACAGAGACTTACACAGTCACACTCTGCTGAATGTAACAGCAGCAGTTCTGCTGTAAACGTCAGTGGGACCTGAATTAATCCAAATGTTTGCCCGTATCAGGAGAAAAAGCCAACCTCTACTTGATAGCTCTCATACATATGTCAAATAAACAAAACTGCATGTGAACACATACCTCCAAGGGTTTTACCCATGCCAAGGAACACGGGATGGCCTGAGCAGGGAGCTTCAAGTAGCACCACCTACAACACAAAACAAAGCCATTACAGCAAAAACAGAGCAAAACCAGGCAGAAGAGTAGAACTTCCTCATCTTCTGGGTTTTAAAATCAGCTTAGGAATAGAGAGGCACATATTGGATATTGCACTTATGAATAAAACCCAACAGCAGCTTTGGAAAACACTCCATATCCAGAGAATGGGCACAGCAGAAATAGCAGTAACAACTGGTCCCTTATGCCTTCCCTTGCCCAAGCATCTTCCCATCATAACCGCTTATGATTACAAAGTTATGGACAGAGAGCAATGACTTTTGAACCAAAGAATGCCAATGGCCAGGCATGAATAGAGGCAAATGAGAGGGCAGAAGCAAATATGGAAGAGGTGCTGAATTGCAGAGGAGAACAAGTACCTCTGACACTGCAGATGTGTCCCACTTGGACTAATATCCGTTCAGGAAGATGTTTACATCCATTCACAGAACCCAGGAAGGAGGATTAGGGAGTTTGTCCCAAAGTGACAGAAAGCGGCAGGAGGAAAGACTGAGGAATGAAGGCAGGAACAGGAAATGATTTAGCCTGAAGTCACTGTGAGAGGGTGAAGGACAGGGTTGATGAGCAAAGGGCCCTAAGTGATCAGCAAAACAGGTCTTAAACAATGTCACCTCAAGCATTAGCATGTAAGCAAGGAAGTGTCTGCAATAATAAAAAACCCAGATCCTTTCTAGGAAATCTGCATGCTGGGATGTCTTTCTGGACAGAGACAGGCCAGTCAGTCTCATGTCGATCCCTGGTAAGGCGATGGAACAACTAATCCTGGGAACCATTTCCAGGCACATGAAGGACAAAAAGGTGACTGGGAGTAGTCAGCACGGATTCACCAAGTCACGCATTACCAACTCGACAACCTTCTAGGATTAAATGACTGGCCTGGTAGGTGAGGGGACAGCAGTGGGAATTGTTTACCTTGACTTCTGTCAGGCTTTTGACACTGTGTCCTGTAAGATCCTCACAGAGAAGCTAATGAAGTACTGCCTGGATGAGCAGTGAGGTAGACTGAGAACTGGCTGAAAGGCCAGGCCCAGAGGGTGGTGACCAGTGGTACAAAGTCTAGTTGGAGGCCAGGAACTAGCAGTGTACTCCAGGGGTCAATACTGGGTCGAATACTGTTCAACACCTTCATTAACGATCCGGACGATGGGGGAGAGTCTACAAAACTGGGAGAAGTAGCTGATACACAAGGGGGTCATGCTGCCATTAAGAGGGACCTCAACAGGATAGAGAAATGGGCAGACAGGAACATCATGAAGTTCAACAAAGTCCTGCACTTGGGGAGGAACAACACCGTGCACCAGTACATGTCGGGGGCTGACCGGCTGGAAAGCAGCATTTTTACCATGAGGGTGACCAAGCACTGGAAGAGGTTGCCCAGAGAGGTCATAGAGTCTCCATCCTTGGAGACATTCAAAAGCCATCTGGACATGGTCCTGCTCTAGATGGCCCAGGAAGGTTGGACAGGATGACCTCCAGAGGTTTTTTCCAACCTCAACAATTCTGTGATTCCATCATCCATGTGTAATTTACTTACTTGAGGAATCTCAGCCAAGACTTTTGGACAATTTCAAGGTTTCCATAATCTGCGTAGAACACCTCTACTTCTTGATCATTGATCACACGGTGGATGATAATGCGGTACCACCATTTCGAGACCATTACACAGCAAAGCTGTCCAGGCTGTATTGAAGACTCAGGCATGATATAACGATCAGAAACAAGTTTACTTGAGTAACAGTGTCTGCAAAAGATCATAATGAAAAACTGTGCTTGGTAGGACGCAGAAAATGAACACAGAGAAATACACAGGGCTTCAGAAGAATCCTGATTTCTCAAAGTCCCCATGGCATGAATTTTCAGGATTTGTTTTAATAGACGCTTTACATATCTGTTCTGCTACACTTGAACTGAAACGACAATTAAAAAATGCAAACCCAAACCTTTAACATTTGAATTATATTCTTGGGGTCCAACAAAAAGTTAATTAATGGGGATTAATCAGAGGCTAAATACGGTCATTCTAGTCATTAATTTTTAGCATTACCTTTACATGTCAGTGCTTCTTATGAACCAGGTTCTGGAGTACTGGCTCACATACACAGTAGCTGCCTGCAGAGCCTGTAATCACACTTACTTGTGCCCCACAGACATCAAGCATTTACTTTGTCTCACAATTAACAGCAGTTGTATCACTGTCGTGGTGGAATAGAATCCCAAATGTGTAACGTAGCTGACACAAACAACGCCACTGATGGGGTTTTGCTTTCAAATATAGATGTGACAAAGGCCAACTTTTACCTGTTGCTTTTTGGTAAGTGTTGGAGAAAAAAGCCTTAACCAAGCACATTAGCAACAGTAGCACAGACCATAGAGAGGTGCAAAACAACCCTAAAGTTTCTTTCCATAACATTTCCAGGCTTTAAAGTTTAGGACTGTCTAGGACACAGCCAAAAAACCATAAATTGCTATTAAACATACTTTTTGCTTGCTAGTTAAAAGGAACAGGTAAGCATTATGAGCAAGTGCTTCAGTACAGCACCAGCATCTCCGTATCAAGTAATCAAGCCAGCAGCCACCGTAACTGTTCCCTCAGCACAAACACACACACACAACAGGTAGCAGTACTGAACCAGCATAGCATGTTCGCACCTCATCTCAATCATCATATCCTGCAGTTTATCAGATGTTTCCCTGCTGCAGACGTGGATGTAGAACTGGCTCGGAGAGACGATGAATTCCACAAAGACTCCCACCAAGCACCTTCTCTCCAGTGGTGGTAAACTGCAAAGGCTTCCGTCCTGAACAGCATCTGGGGGGATTTCTGGAGTCATTATCAACTTTTCTAGCAGGGACTGCTCCAAATCTTGAGGCTACAGAGGGATAAGAAGAAGGTGGCACTCAGATGTCTCGTCATGCACTGAACACACATGGCCTCTCCATTAAGTTAAAAAAACCAGTTCTGCTTTCCTGGGGACCTGTGAATTACTGAATATCAGAGAATCCCAACAAACTGCGCAAACTTGGATTAAAACTTTCCCTGGGATAGAAGCATTCATTTTCACACACGCTCCCTTCCTTCTTTCTTCCCTCCAGTGTAAAGAAGAGTGCAACAAAAATACCTTGCTCGTATTACTGCAAGGAATAAAGGAGAGGAATTGAAGTCATGTCACACATTTAGACAAAAGTATTGAATGGCTATTGCTAAAAAGGCAGAACAAAACAAAAACCCGCACCAAAAAAACCAAACCAAACACAACCCACCTGTTTGTTGGATTTTACCCAAAAGATGCTATTTCTATGTTCCGGGACCATGAAAGAGTACATGACTGAACCAGCAAAACTCTATCTGAAAATGATTCAAGAGTGACAGAAGGCACAAATGCATCTCACTTTCACACTAGAGCTATTTCCCAAGGATAAAAACAAACAAAACCTACAAATTCTGTTCTTTTCCTTACTCTACACCAATTTGTACATGAGTGAGTTGGCAGCACAGCTTACAATTTTACATTATTCTTTAACTGCTGAAAACATTATTTCACTTGAACTAGTGCAGATGGGAACCTTAATCAGACATGAGCTACTTTCACTGCCTCAAGAGCTTGCTTTTGTGCCAACAAACAGCACTCCTCCAACGATCAGAAGTCAAAATGATTTTAATTTTACTCATCGTGAATATGCTTCAAGTTACCACTGCATTATACATCAGGCAATGTACGGGAAATTTGTCTTCCAGCACACACCCCCTTGCTTATCTGGCTAACTTCAACTGCAAACAATGGGTTTTTGCAATACTGGCTCTTTTAACCATTTTTTAAGAAGCAGATGACAGTCTCTATTCTGCAGACTGAGCAAGGGCTAATGCTCTTGAATTTTTTTTTTGAGTTAAAAACTTTGACTAAAACATAGAGCTAAAGAGTGAGTTAACATTTTTGAGTTAAAGAGCAACTGAGGGAGTTCTTGGCTGAGCAGCAGCATCACCTCCAAAAAACCCTCACCTTTCATGGATTTCCTCTAAGACGTGCCTGCTAATAGTGGCATTTCTAAGGGATAGTTTTGCTCCCAGAATGCTCTTCATATCATACTGTTAAGGGCACACATCATCTTTATAATCTAGCTCACACACTGGTAGCAACAACAGACATTTCTGTGAAAGACGCAGAAGACGCATACTTAAAAACACGTTTACAAAAAAGCAACACAATTATAAATAGACAAACCAACAGAATACTCTGTAAAACTAGACTTACACAAGAGATATGGCTTGCAAGATGGCTAAATCCTTGCCCTAAGCTGGACTGGCAGCTGCCAGAGTGTGGTGTGGATGAAACCTTTCCTTCTGCTCAGGGCAGCAAGAAAAGCTGCTGAGAGCTGCAGCTCTATATACTTTACCCTTTTCAGGGCCGAGAGGATTGACTCAGCCCTTGTCCCTGATTTGTCCCTTACAACACTTCCACTATTAGTCTCTTGTGACCGGATTCTTGGACACCTTGCAGCAGGGTAGGGATCAGGTCGCAACTTTCCCCTCTACCTCACAGCGTCCCAATGAACAAGTGTTCACTGCATACGCAAAGCAACACGTTCCAACATGCTTTCCTCCCCTTTAGAGATTTTTTTAAACAAAATGGCAAACTCTGTGTTTCATTAGGAATACTAGTTGTACAAACATCTTCCAAGACTTATCCTGCTAGGATCTTTAAATAGGTTCCCTTTGCGATACATAAGAACAAAAATCTGACTTGAGGTTTTACCCTTCCCACAAGCAGACTTTGTTTGATCTAGGGGAATTCCCTGTGAACTTCATCACACCAAACTAAGATTTCTTTAAAGACTCAGAACAGCCTGCCAAAAAATCTCTAAATGGTATGTTTCATGAAGTGCTGCACAAACTCCAACTCGCAGTCCCAGGCTTCCAAGTTCATTAGTGCACAAAATACCAAATTCAGGAAGAATTCCCGGGACCCTTTCCCTGCCTATCCGCTCTAAACATACAGATGCTTACAGCCACGAGACAAGCTTGGCAGACGAAATAACTCTCAGTAGGAGGATTTTCCTGAGAAAAAGAAGGCCTAAAGATGCTCAAAAGAAAAAAATAGAGGGGACACAAACAAATTTTCCCAATCAGGTTTGGCAGTTCAAAGCCTTTGTACTGTTCTTCTCCATCTCTTTCTAAAAATACACTGCTAAACAAAGAAACGAACAAAAAAAAAAAAAATCAAAATTTTCAAAGTCCAACCAAATAGCAGAGTTGAGACTGCAGGAATCAAGGTCTTGAAGGACCATACCCCAGCTCTGCCACACAGCTGCTTGACACGTAAACCGTGCCTACTGCAGCAGGGGAAATTCCACACAGCTAGTCTCAGAACAAAGTCATTGAAGTCCAATTACAAGTAAGTACACCAAAAGGTATCACCACTATTATCAGGGAGCAAGAGGGTGCTTAACTGACCTCAGATGATCTGTAACATAGATCTCAAGACTAGAAAAAGCCCAGAAAGAGACAAGAAAAAGACCTAGTCTGGATGGTATATAAAGCTCTGTACCAGGTCAGTATGAGTCTGGTCACCTCCAGGCTCATCTAGAATAGGTACAAAAATTTTTGGAAGCAGCAGTGCATCAACAATACAAACTCAACAAAAACAAAAAACAAAAGCAGTAAAAAGAGGATCATCCCCCCAGATTGCAACATGATAAAGCTACAGATTGCTCAGCCGCTTACTTGTTTGAGGCCATCACCCAAATCTACTGCTTTTGTTTCCACTGGCTCTGACTTCTCTATTGCTGTCAGGTGCAAGCTCTTTGTCTCACAGCTGGGTTCCAAAGGAGGCATCTCAACTGCAGGTGCTGCTGTAAAGACAATAATTTGGCTGTTATTCTTTATGGGGCTGATGCAGTGTTACATATTAAGCAGAAAGAGAAGACATCTGAAAACAAAAGTCTGAAAGCACTGGTGCCATTTTCCTCATCTCTTATAACATGCACAGCCACCACATTCACGAAGATTCACTTGAAAGGCATCTTTCACAGTTATTAATATATTAAAAAAAAAAAAAACAAACCACAAACAAAAAACACTTGCTCTTGTAAGCATGCTAAGGGTTAAATCAATTGCTAGAATGATGCTAAAATGACTTTTCCTCAGAAAAGTCAGGAATTTGGCAGGAACTGTATGCGATTTTCTGCCTTCTCTCGTATCTGTTATGGGAATGCTGAGGACATCTGCAGTCTCCTCTGTTTTGTTTTGTGGAACATTGTAGCTGTGCCTTTCAGACTAATACTAAGCCTTCAGTCTCAAAAAGCACATCGGAAAGGCTTTACCAGGTGTGGAGCAGACATTCAGAAGATCCTTCTAGTTTTGTTATCTATTGCCTGGAATGACTAGAAGTTCCAGTCCTGCACCCACATTCAGAAAGTCCGTACTCTAAACAGGCTAAACATCCCTTCTTCCACCTCACAACAAAAAATGGCGGCAACCTGTAGAAAACTTCCAGTTAAGCTTTCTGCTACCAGGACAACTTCCCTTGTGACAGCTGCTTCTGCAGCACTCCACAGTCCCTCTGTGCTAAAACCCAGGAGAACCGGGACTACTACAGCAACTGGAAATGCACCAACATCCACTTGAAACCCAGTTGCTTGGCCACAGAGCTTGCGAACGCTACATGCTTTCACTTAAATAACACACCGCGTCACCTTGTGGCATCTCTTCCTGCGCCTTGTCCTGCAGCATCTCTTCCTTCTCTATCTCACTTGCCAGGTACTTCTTCAGGGTCAGCAAAGAACCTGCTCTTGTATGCTCAACCACAATGATATCAGACACACTTCTGAGGACTTCAAACATGGAGAAAAATCCATACTGCGTGTACTGGAACGCCCGGCCAAAGCGTCTGAAGAAGGCCTTATCAAAGTCCAAGAGCAGAAGTGGTGAGGAACTCAGCAAATCCTGCAGCTCAGCCTTCACCGTTGCCGGCAGGACAGGAGCTCTGCTCCTCTGAGGGAAACTCCGTGGATTCTTAGAGGGAGAAGCAGCATCTGCCTTCACAGCAGCACTCTTCCGTGCCCTAGCACTTCTCTGTCTGGCAACCAGTTTGGCAATCGCTTTGGTGGTCTCATCTGCAATGGCTACAACAGAAAGAAATAAACTATTAGACTACCAAAACAGCAAACCATTAAAAGCTCTACACAGGCAAAGCGCCTCTTCTTTCCTTTCTTTCCTCTTCCCCCCACCCTTTTCAGAAGCAGGTGTCTCCTTCAAAAGCAATCGCACTAAATTGTGGCTGATTTCCAGCAGGGCAACCACTTTTCTTCTCCCTTCACAAACTGGACTGAACCAGATTTAAAAGCCAATCTGCACCCTCATTCCTATAAATCCAGATCCAGGTAGGAAGGCAGGTCAAATTCTTGGATACAGGATCACAACAGAAAACCCAGCTGCTGCAAGTTTTGTTGGGAAAACAGTAAATGGTTCATTGCTCCCCTCAGCCAGTAAACCCCCACTACAGAGCACCCACCCGCCCAGGCAAGGTCTCCCCACAGAGCAGCCCAGGTCTCTTCCATGCCTTTAAACAACTTTTTCTTGTCTTACTGTAGCACTCAAAAAAAAAAAAAATCATTTCACCCTTCCCAATCAACTCTTTGCACCCATCATTTGTTTCCCTGCTCTTCCCCACAGAAAAGGAAAATGAAAAAGGTTCTTTGATACAGACTAAACTTCCCATGGGGTCAGGCAGGGAAACATTTACAACTTCTCCCAAGAGGCCCCATCCCTGGTTTTGGCTCCTGCTGTAGGCTGCATTTACAGGAAAAGTGAAGCTTACCAGTTCTAGCATACCCAGAAGAAATGCTACTGCAGTTTCTAAACGAAGTGCAGAATGCAAAATGTACAAAAATAACTAGAAGCCTGTGTGATTTTTCAGGAGGAAAGAGCAGAAAAAGCATTAAAAGGCAGATCAAAATACAGGAAGAAATATCAAAGACAAGAAATTAAACAGAGCTATATGAGAAAAAGAATAACAGAGATATGTGACCTACAGCTCTAGGAATTCGTCCTGCACATCCCCGTTTTGAAGCATCACTTCGTATTAGCATGTGGTTCAAAACAACTCCTCTACCCGTAAGGAAACAAAACCTCACCTTTGAGGATAAAAGTGCCTTTCTCATAAGGGCAGACTCTGACAACTTCAGGCATATCTGCCACCAGCTCCAAGGTGGATCGGAAGCCCAGGTCACGTAGCGGGAGAGGTTTGCCAATCATAGCCATGTACTCCTGCTCCAGCTGTGCTGGGGTTAAGCCCTCTTTGGCAGCCATTAGCAGTGATCTCACCTCCTTCTTCAGCACCTCCATAAGCTGCGCCTGCTTTGCCATGTCCACACTACAAGGGAAGCAAAAGCAAGCAGAAAACAACTTGTACCACAGCTGCTCAAATACAGGCAAAAGACTTTTTAACACTACTGAAAGCTGGTGGGGGGAAAGGGCAACAAGCCAGGTTCACCAACAGCCACTACCCACCAACCCCCCTATTTCCCTGCCTGCACCCCTGCAGCTGCCACCCTTTGGCACCCACTGTCCCAGCTAAGATCATGGCTCCTCCCCCATTCACTGTCTGTTCCCACAGCATCACAGCCCCTACAAGCATCGCATCCCCCCAAGTTTAGTGCACCCCTAAACCCCTGCCCCAGGAACTGCCCTCTACAAACCCTGCCCCTCACAGAGATCCCTGCACCCCTAAACTGCTGCCTGAGGATCCCCCCACCCCACAGTCTCGCTGCCCCTCAGAGAGATCCCTGTACCCCTAAACTGCTGCCTGAGGATCCCCCCACCCCACGGTCTCATTGCCCCTCACAGAGATTCCTGCACCCCTAAATCCAGGCCTGGGGATTCCCCCCTCTGCCCCATAGGGACCCTGCCCCACAAAGAGATTCCTGTGTGCCTGGGCCTGGGCCTGGGCCTGGGCCTGGGCCTGGGCCTGGGCCTGGGCCCGCCCCCGCCCGTCACAGACCCCAGGGGGCCGCTGCCGCCCCCGCCAGTGCCCAGACCCACCTCGCCATCCCACCACCTCGATCACGAAAACCCCCCTCTGCGCCTGCGCGCTCACTTTCCCGCCCTTCTAAGGCGCGAGGGCGGGGCGGTGCCTTGCCCCCCCCCACATTGTAGCGGGGCCATTAGGGCGCCGCCGCGCGGCCGGAGGCGGCCGCGGTTCCCCTCAGCGCCCTCCCCGCCGCCGTGCCGGGGCGGGCGGGCAGCTGAGGGGCCTGGGGCGGCGGCCCCGGGGAGGCAGCCTGGCCTGTGGGACCCACCCTCGGGGCCGGCAGGGAGCTGCTGCCCCTGCCTTCTCCTGAGTAAAAATGCTAGGTGCGTTTCCCTTCTGACAGGAAAAGTTAGCGCATTGCAAAAGAGCCACAGACAAAAAAGGACCAATTCCTTTAAGGCGACAGTATTTAAACCCAAACACCAACGTAATTAAGAGTAGTCTTGTCTTTTTCAGTCTCGTCTGAGAGGAGAATCCACAGCGGAGACGCTAAGTGACTTTTCCAAGGCCAAAGAGCGTGGTGAACTAGGTTGCGATGGCCGTTTCTTAAGGCTTCGCAGTCATTTGAGAAACCTCAGCAGTGCNGCACCCACTGTCCCAGCTAAGATCATGGCTCCTCCCCCATTCACTGTCTGTTCCCACAGCATCACAGCCCCTACAAGCATCGCACCCCCCCGAGTTTANCGGTTGATTCCTCCACGAGGATACGTTTCAATGTGACAAGGCGGGAAGAAGCTGTGGATTTTGGGACGGCAAAGGTTGCAAATCCATCAGCACATGCTCTCGAAGTATCTCCCCTGACCCAAGGTAGGAGCCAAAAATGTCCCCTGGGAACAGAGTAATCGGGACCCATTGGTTGTATTAAACATCAGACAAACTCAGAAAGTTTCAGGTTTGTAGGTGTTAAATATCCCATGGTGCTTCTGACAAGAAATCAGCCAGAGACCGTGCTGCCCGGCCAAAATGAGACCTGAGCCGCCATTTACCGCTTAAAATGTCACCTCCCCTTTCAGCAGCTGGAGACCATCTCCCCCTGCCCCACACTGGCCAAGTGATAAACACAAAGTAAAAAAGGTCTCTGGAGCACTTGCAAAGCAAATACAGACACTGTATGAATTTATTAATTACGCCCCGTCTCCACCCAACTTTTCTCCTCTGCTATTAGCCCTGTCCATCCATCGCTTCCCCGGTGACCTGCTGACGAGGCACCCAGCATGATGGAGCAGAGAAAGCAGGGAGCTGCTGCTCCTGCCCTCCCTGCCTGCAACATCCTGATGCCGGGCAGGCCACAAGTCTGCAATAAAATAGGAATCTGTGAAAAAACAAGAGTGGCACCTCCCCAGCTGCTCCTCCACACCAGAGACCGGCATCCCTGAGCTCAGTACTACCCCGTTGGCAGGGAAGTCACCGCTTCATGTTTCAGCCTTGTCTTGCTGTAGTATGATTTCTAGCCAGGTGCTGGTTCCTTTAATTTGGTCAGTGACTTTAAAATACTTTAAAAGTGTTTCTTGCAGGGGTTTCCACAGGTGTCACCACATGTGTGGCATGAAAAGGAAAACCCTGTTTGCTCTGCCATGGTCCTGCTGTGGAAAACTAGGGAGGCATTTAGGCACAAACTCTTTTGGCAATTTCGATTCAACAGCTCTAATCCTGCAATGGCCTCCATGCTTTGCACCCATTAAGGAAAGCTCATGAACTGGGAGCAGCTAACTTCCCTTCCTGCTAAAATGTGAGGTGACCCTAGAGGGAAGGAGTTTGCTGCCGATATCCCTCCACTGTGCCACCCAAAGGGTTTCTAGAGCGTCGAATGCTGCTCACACAGCCGTTCTCCACAACAACCTCTCCAAACACTCCTGAATAAGCCACTGGTCTCACCAGTAAAGGTTTTTCACCCTGGTGTCTATTGCTCTGGGCCACTCTCATGGCCCACCTCTCTGGGCCACACCACGTGAGGTCTTTGGAGCCACATGCCTGACAGTTACTTTTAGGTTACTTTTCAACAGCTTTGCAGAAAACATCTACTAAAAATCATCTGAGTGCTTCTGGTTGTATTTTATTTCCAAAGGCAGGAAGATGCAAACAGAATGTCTTCCTGGTTTCCACCCTGTCCAGGTTTAACCTTTCCTTCCCATCTCCACAGCAGTGTGTGATGAGAGCAGAGCAGCTGGGAAACAGCTTGCTCACTTCACTGTCCATTATGTCTGACAAGCCTGTGATAAATTTGAAACAAGCCTCCTCGATCTGACACCTCCCCTTCTCTCACCCCCTGCCTGGTTTTCCTGCCTGCAGCAATAAATACAAGCACGAATTCATCCAACTCCCACAGGCAGCTGCATGCTCCTCAGCACAGATGAGGATGGATAAGAGGTCTCGGAGTTCTTCCAGAGAGTCTCATAGGAGACGCAGAGAGTCCCTGGCAACACAGAGCAAACGAGAGAAGAGGGAGAGCAGCAGAGAAGCCGGCAAAGGAAAGGGAGACACAAAGCAGGAGAAAGCAAAGGAGATCAAGAGCACTGCAGGGACTGACGGTAGGGTGCATACGTCCACGGTGGTGGACGTGGATGATGTGATATCTGATGAAGAAATGGAGGCAATGGCGTTGCTGGACAGCGAGCAGCAAGAGGAAGGTATGGCTTATGGAAGGGAAGGGGCTGGAAAGCTATGGGCTCTTTGACCCTGTATGGTCACAGTATGACTCTGCTCTCTGCACGGTGAGTGTCATCACACCCACCTTGCACAGATGTGGTTATCCTCGGGACAGGATATGGGAGACTCCAGCCAGCTTCTGCAGTCAGCACTGCAGGCTGATCAGTACTGCCTAGCAAAGCAATGAACTTTGCAGCAAGCAGTTACATTCCCAGCATCCTTCATCCTTCAGCTCACTGCTCCCCAGTTCTTTTCACGCTCTACTCTCTTCCTTTTCTTGCTTGCCCTTCTTTACGTGGACACAGTCAGCCTCAATGCCAGTTCACAGCCCAAAGAACTGCACTGCAGGGAAGAACTGCGCTTGAGGTGCACACTCGTAGCTCCCCTTCCAGATAATCTTTGAGAGCAGGTCCTCTCCAGGCCATGTGTTAGGCAGATTCCCAGCCTGCAGTGATAGGAGGGAGCATCGTGAGTCTTTTGGCAGGATGGCTGTGCCTTTTTGGACCCAGCATCACCACAGGCATGGCAGATGTGTATTACAGGAGCCAGCATCACTTGTCCGCTTCCATGCCAGCAGCTCTGCTGCCCTAGAGTGACACAAAGGTTCAGACTTGCTCCTGTCTCTCTGGGAACTCATTTTTCACAACTGCCTCTTTCTGCCTTAATTACAGGGATCCCAGCTAGTGAGTGGTGCTGTGGAGCTAGAGTGGTCACACAGGTTCCTGGCATCTGAACCTCCCTCAGGACCTGGTGGCTCTGCAGAGAGCTCCAAAGGCAAAGGGGCAGGGTTGGAAGGCCTAGAAGGGATTCAAAATGGGAGGGATGCAGGGATGCTAACTTCACTGCTGGAAAACATGGTCCACTCTCCAGGTCTAGGTACACCCAGAAGTAATCTATCTATTTTCATGCCATGCCTGCAGATTTTCCTTCAGGCAGGAGCACAACAAAGGGCAGCCAGATCAAGATCTCCCCCACACTGTAGAAGGCAATAGTCATCTGAGGCTGACCACCCCAGTCAGCCTCCAGCACCTTGGTGTGACTGCTGTAGAGCAGAGGGAGATTTCAGCAGCTCCAGTGGCTTTGTCCCACTGCATTAGGGAGCTGGGATGTGACTAAAATCCTATTCCAAAAGGACCTGAGATATTCTGATAGGGAAGGGCACTTCAGGCTGTGCATATTAAGCTACCTCTTATTTACAATCTTTCTCTCTGCCACTAGCTTATCTTTCCAGATAAGCTTCTGGGATCTCAGCTCAGCCAACAAGTTGCCCATTCCAAGCCTTTCAACACTGCTTGGCGGCTGCAGGTCTTCAAGCTAAAGGCTGCTCTCTAGTCAAGGCACTGTGGAGAAGCATGGCTCAATTTCTGACAGTAAGCCAGAGGCAAAATCTGTCAGTCCATCCTAGCAGCTCCTGGCTGCCTGGGGCAGGGAGTATTCTTTAACCCAGCGCCAGAGAGAGCCAAATGGTTCACATACACCAGGTCTAGGCAAAGGACAACACTCAAGCTGATCTGTGCAGGCACTTGTCAGGCCATCGGTGTTTTGGGAGCAGTCCTCTCCTAACACAGTCATGTTGGATTTCTCCCTAGGTGTGAAGTCTCCAGGTCTGGGCATCTGTGAGTGGCTTCTGACCATCTTGTCTTTCCTGTTCATCATAATGACATTCCCCATTTCTGTCTGGTTCTGCATGAAGGTGAGAATAGTCATGGGGCCTCTCTAGGTTTAGTATTTGGTGTCTGATGTGGATGTAACTAACACGTGGTTCAGCACGTGTCGGACATGAGCACGAAGTTTTTTTGGTCTAAGGCCCTATTTACACTTCTTCAACTCATCGTTAACTTTGACTTATCCTTTACCACATGTGGCTGCAGCAGAGGACTGCACAGGGGTCCAACCACTGCTTATCAAATACTCCTGCTGCAATATCAGCAGGCTTAGGTTTCTCTTTTTTAAAACAAATTGCAAGTCTGTTCACTTTCAAACATAACCCTCAGCCTACCCAGCCCAGAGATGGCTGCATTGCAGCAGCAGGCTAAACAGGTTTTGAATTAAAAATCTTAAGAGAGATTGATCTCTCAGTTAATAGCAGTTTTTCCCTGTTCCTCCCCTTTTCTCAGATTTATAGCATGGCTACAAGTAGGTATATTTCGGTTCCCACTTCTCAGGAAATTTCACGTGCACCTTGTTCTCAACAAGTGTCAGTATTATGGTTGAGATCTTACACGCGTGAGCACATACACACATGGTTCCCTTGGAGGGAAACACCAACATGGAAAATTTTAGCTCAGGGTGTTCCAGTTTGGCCAGGCTCTAAGGAAGCAGAACGCTGGCCTCATCCTGGGAGACCCTGGGCAGCTCTAACATGGGCTGCTCTCACCCAGTCTCGGGCTGTCACAGGGCTGCTCGTATGCTGCTCACACACAAGGCCAGGGTTCTCCGCTAGCATAAAGGGACTCAGTGACAGGTGACACCACTAGCTCATACGTGCTGAAATCCTCCTTTTGCAGGGCTTTCCCAGAACAGACTTCCTCCCGTACCGGTGAGGCCCATTTCCCCAGTCCCACACCTTTCTCTCCAGCCTAGCTTTTGTTTCCCTCTGCAGGTAGTGCGGGAGTATGAGAGAGCCATCGTTTTCCGACTTGGGCATCTCCTTCCTGGCAGAGCCAGAGGGCCTGGTAAGGTGTTTACTGAGCTCCCCCAGCCACGTTGCTCCTCTTCTTCATGCTCTACCAAAGCTCACGTGCCCTCGAAGCAGGCACGGCCAGACAGGAGATGGGATGTCTTTGCTCCCTTCCTCTTAAGGGCCAGTAGCTTCTAATGGCTTTTCCCACCACAGAAGCAGCCTCAGCATCTGGGCCTATGTATTGCTGTTCCTTTGTAGTTCTGCATGCCAAACCTTCCCCTGTTCTCCAGAGCAGGAGAGGCAATTTCTCTGGTTCTGATGATCACCAGCTGCCTTTCTCTTCGTCCCACAGGCCTTTTCTTTTTCCTTCCCTGTCTGGACACGTATCACAAGATAGACCTCCGTCTCAAAACCCTAGAGATCCCTTTCCATCAGGTATGGCTGACAACCCCCCTCTATATTAATTTTTTGATCTCTTTAACGTTACACCTTATGCTTCCAGCCTTCATCCCTGCATCAAAGAGTTTGGAAAAACATCTCAAAGTAACCCTAACACCTCAGAAAATGGAAGGCCAAAAATTCACCATAGTGAATTTTATTATTTTTTAAAACTACTGCTTTTAATCCCATTCAATTTGACATGCTTTAGTGGTAACATATACCAATAGGGAATGGCTGGGCCAAAGATACTGGACCAGGTGTTTTTTACCCACCACACTGAGGAGTGCATGCAGTGGGGACAGGAGCTCAGACTAAGATCTTACAACGATAGGCAGGTGGTATTCTGCTCCTCTGCTCCTCCTGTATAAGCCTGGGAGGAAGAAAGGGCTGAACCCTTGCTTCTAACCCTTGAATGTGCAACCTCCCTAGCCCCAGCCCCTCTTCCCCTTTAGGGACGTGTTGTCTGTGCTGCTGCGTTGCCGGTGGGACTGTCCTTGTCTGGTAGCATCTCCAGGCTCCCCCCACGGTGTACAGCAAATCCTCTGGAGATACAGTAACTGAGCACACACCTCAGGACACAGCCTATGCTCTCAGAACAGGAACGGACCAGGCAGCAGTGGGCAGGCAAACACAGCATAGGATGTCGACCTACTCACAGTACCTAGCTCAGCAGCTGTACTGAGGAGACAGACACAAAGATGCTGCTCAGGGAACTGAGATCCAGAGCTTGTATAGTTTGTCCAAGGTCAGTCAGTAGCAGAGGTGGAAACTACAAAGACTTAGCAATCCAGCTAGTCTTCATCATTCTCTTAATTGTGTGCCTTTCTGCGCTACCTTAGGGTTGTCAGAACCAGCTCCATCTCCCCTAATCTCTTCTGCTTAGGTGGTGACCAAAGACATGGTTACCTTGGAGATAGATGCCGTCTGCTACTACCGGTTGGAGAATGCCTCTCTTCTCCTCACCACCCTGAGCAGCATCTCCAGTGCCATCCAGCTGCTGGTGCAGACCACCACGAAGCGCCTCCTGGCACATCGAGCCTTCTCTGAACTTCTCTTGGAGAGGAAGAGCATCAGCCAGGAGATAAAGGTGCTTCCACAGGGGGGAGACAGCAGTGCAAGGGGTGAAATGAGGCTCCACAAAGAAGCTCAGGTGATCAGTCCCTCAAAAATCACAGACACTGGTTTGCAGCAGGGTATAATAGCAACATGTGTCTCCTTCACAAAAAACCGGCACATTTTTCTTCTGTTTGTGTTTTGACTTGGATCACTTTAAGGGAAGGAAATACAGTGTGGGCCCCACAGGTGACCATGGTAAGTAGCAGACAGTATGGTGTGAGGAGTATGAAGAAACCACTTAGACCAGCTTTGTCAGTGCTTTGTGATACCCCAGCTTCAGTACTTACCCCAGAGAGGAGATTCTCACAAGAAATGTATTCTGCAGCACGAGTGAGTTGCCATAAACCCATACATGGCATCTCCAGCAGCAGTTCTCTGTGGTCATGACACACGTACATGATGATATCAGTCAGGAACTGAATGTTTCCTGTGGAACTGAAGTGGTTCCACACTTGAACCAGTATGGACTAGTTAAATCATGCTAAACCCCTGGAGCAAACACAAATCAGAAGTAAAGTGAGGGAAGTAATTTTATTTCTGAGGGGCCTCACACAATAGCACACAAAACCTAATAAAGCTGCCTTGGAGTCCTGCAGTTAACTGCCTTGAATTAATGTCCCTGCACTGTCTTACTCCCTGTAAGGGGCCTAGGCCAGGGCTGGTGTTCTTCGCATGCTCTAAAAATATTCCTTTTCACAGGTGGCTTTGGATGCAGTCACAGGCTGCTGGGGGATCAAAGTGGAGAGAATAGAAATGTAGGTAGGAAATGCTGGTAGAGGGGACTTCCCCGGCCCTTTGCAAGTACCTGTCCTGCCCTGCTCACTGCTGCCTGCTCCTCCTCCTGCTTTGCCTCTGGCTCTCTCCCTGCAGCCATTCTGCAGCCAGGAGAGCCTCACCTCTCGCCTTTCTATTTTCCCTGCCCTTTTCAGCCTCTGCCTCATGTACAACTTCCACATGCGAAGACTGCGCTTGCTCCTGCACTGACAGCCAGAGCAGGATCCTTAGCTGGGATCTCATCATTTCACCACTGCTGCAGGCAGAGTTTGCACCCAATTCTGGTAGCCCAAGAGACGCAGCAGGCACCAAACCCTCTGTGTCCCACTCTAGATTAAAGGCCCCAAGCTCTTAGCACTGGTAAGGATGGGCTCATCACTCAGAAGCCCATACAGAAAGGTGGGACCCGCTCATCACGTAGAGGGCCATGGAAGAGAGAGCCAAGTGGTGAATGAGTAAATCTATGAACAGAAGGAAATTCCTGTGCCTGTCTTGAGAGCAGTCTCCCAGCGGATTCTCTGATGACTTGGCAAAGGGTGAGCTTAGACTTAAGCCTCAGAGCCAGAGAGAGAAGAGGTCTCCCTGCTGCCTAGTGATCATGCAAGCTGGGTCACTAGAAAACCAGGCTGGAAAAGACAGATGGGAATGGAGGTAGAAGGCTAAGGTGAGACACACAAAGAAGGGCACCCAGGGAGCAAAGAACATGAGTGAACAGCTCTGCAGAGACTGACTGATGAGCCCATTCCCAGCCTCAGATTGACCATCCAGTACTGCCAGGAGAGCCTGGAGCCCAGCTAATCCCTGTCCCTTACTACCACAGCAACAACGTGCAGCTGCCTGCTGAAGTCCGGCAGTCCCTGGCTGTGGAAGCGGAGGCCCAGAGACAGGCCAAAGTGCGGGTATGCCAACCCTGAATACCTCCCATCTCCTTCCAAAGCATCCCTCCTTCCTTTCCCACTCCTGGATTGAGGTTCCTGGGACATGCTATGCTAGGGTACAGCTCTGGGAAGACATGTCTCCTTTAATTCCTGTTCAAGAGCTGTGTCTAGCAAAGGGAGGTACAGCGAGAGTCTGGGCCAGCCCAGTGGAGTGCCCCATCTGGTACCTGGCCTACAAGTAGGACAGAAAGAAGTCTGGGGTTATCCCCAGGCCCACAGTGATCCCCATGGGGATCTCTTCCTCCTCAGGGTTTCCCTCTCCCCTAGGAGCCCAGTGCAGGGCTGTCACCACTGTCATGTAACCCCCACCTTGCTCAGCCCCGGCTGGTCTCCATCCCTTGCACTGAGCTGCTTGAGAACCTGGATAAGGTTGGTGTCAGGCACTCCTCCCACAAGCCTAGCCTAGGGGTTGCCCTCTCCCATGCTTTTGCAGCAAGGATATGCCCAATTGTGAGCCCCGATGGGCCTAGTAAAAATGAGTTAGACATGAGTTCCCAAACTTCTGGGAGCATCAAGAGGTCTAGTACATGCCATGATCTTCAGACAGCAGGAATATTATAATCACACTGGCCCTGGGAATGTCATGGTGGCAACCTCCCTCTGTAATGAACAATCCATGCCCCCTTACTCCCAGCCTCACAGAAGCCTTCTTTATTCCCCTGCTTGGTAGGTGATCGCTGCTGAGGGGGAAAAGGCTGCTGCTGAGTCCCTGCGGATGGCAGCTGAGATCCTCTCCAGTGCCCCTGCTGCTGCTCAGCTCCGTTACCTCCACGCACTACATTCCCTTACTGCAGAGAAACCTCCTGCTTTCATCTTGCCCTTGCCTTTGGACGCCATGAACCTGGTCTCTCCGGCTACCCACAGTCCTCCGGCAGCGAGCAGCCTCCTCACAGACACCACAAAGCTCCCAGAAAGCCCGAAAGACAAGAAGGACTCACCCATGCTCTAAGAGCTGGCCCAGAAATGGTGGCCATGCTGCCCCTCGTCAGTCCCGCTCAGAGAGGAGCAAGAAGGCTGACCTATTGGCAAGCCCACCAGCAGGTCCCGGTCTGGAGGCAGGAGGGAAGGGAGCCCAGGTCTGTAATATAAAGTGGATCGTATGTGGAAGAAGCCTCTGCTTGTTTTGGAAAGGGAAAAATACGGAGCACAAGGAGCAGGGCTGGGATGTGTGTGAGCAGGGGGTTGGGGGAAGAGGGGTGTCGTCCTTTCTCTTTCACTGATGCACCTTGATGCCCTAAGGCCTGGCCCCTGGGGTCTGATCCATCCTGCCCCAACACCTCGGCAGGAAGGACAGACTAGTCCCTACATACTTAATACCCCGTTCCCAAACTGAACAGCCCGGCAGGCGGGGGTGGAAGCCCGACAGTGGGTAGGGGAACGGGAAGGGGCTCAGGACACAGGCAGGTTGGTGTGTGCTGCCAGTCTGGTTCTCCTGCAACGAGCTGGGTCCCATGGCGGTAGTCCTGGATATGGGATTTCAGTCACCACCCATGCGCACATACATACACACAGAGGCAACCAAAGTGTTTAGCCCTAGTTCTAAAACAGGAGGAAAAGGAAAAGGAGGAAAGGGCAGCCTTTAAGGCTTGGCACTTCCCTGCAAAGCACATCGGCCGTGCAGAGGAAAGGCAGGCTGTGCTGCTGCTTGCTTCCACTGGGGGGTGAGGCAGGACAAGGTCTGAGCTTGTGGGCATCTAAACATTTTAGTGGTGATCCGTTTAACCAACTCCTTCTGAGCAGACAAGGGGGAATCCAGCACCACTGGGGAAGAGCCAGCTGAGAGCCTGGAGAACAGAAATACTTTTGCCTGCTGCAGCTACCTTGGTAACCTCCACACACTGGGAAGGAACAGAGAAAGTCCTCAAAACTCCTATAATCCTCAAAACTCCTATATATCTTTCCTGCCAAAAGCTATTTGAAATGACGGGGAACCTACAGATACTGCAATCCTTTGGCAAAGATATGGAGCACTGTCAAAGGAAATACCACCGCACTCTATTTCTCTGATCCTGGTGCCCTTTGGGGGGATGTCAGCTCTGCTCCTGCTCTTTTACTTGACCTGCAGCATCTCCCCTTGCTTCAAAGGGGACCTCCCCTGCACAGTCATTCCCAGGACCAACGTTCTGCTGCTGGTGGCCCGTAGGGACCAAGACAGAGGGCACTTTGTGGCTCTTCTCTTCATTGCCCACACAGTAGTCGTCCATCATGCATGTGCCTAGCAGGGGTTACCCAGCCAGTTGCTCACTCTTGTATTTTCACTCATTTTTTCAGCCCCTCTTTGCCTGCTGGTAACATTTGCACACATTGCCATACATCATCAGTAACACTTCTGTTAAATGCAGCTGTGTCATGAGGATGGCCTGTGTGTACTGGCTTAATATTGCTGCAAAGGACAAGGATCCCACTTCTACTAAGTACCACATATTCTGTATTTAATCAGCCCCTTCAGCCTCCTGGAGTCCCCTTCTCAACACTCAGTGCCCCTGTAATACTTGCTCTACAAGTATTTGCTGGCCTTTTTACAGCAAGGACACCCGGCGAACCAGCCCCTTTACAAGTGGGAAAGATCCACCCTGTGAACTTCTCTGTGATCACGCAAGCATCCGAGCTCCAGGTGTAGCCTCACATCCAAATCATTCTGCCACTGCAACCCTCGCAGGAGAGGGCAGCAGGATGGCTGTGGCTACTGCTTTTGTGTCTGTAATAGATCTCAGTAGTGACCCACTCATGGAAAATTAGCTCTGGGAAGTGGAACAGCTCTGTAATCTTCCACTGGTGAACATGAGCTGTGTAGTTACTTCTCTAAGTCTGGTTGTGGTTATTTCTCATGCTGCTGGAATAGGCCACCGTTTCCCAACCTAGGGCAAAAGGCCATAATACTACACAGAGTGAGCTGCAGATGATCCTTTCTCTGAACATTTCTCTTACTGCATTTCTAACTTCGTGTAAAATGATCCATCCAGACCAAGATTCCTTGGCACATCAAGGACCAGCAACTCTGCAGATAATGTCTCAAAGGAACAACACTTAGTCTGAGAAATGACTGTCAAGAGACATGCAGTACTACGTCAAGGCACACACGTTACCCTATCTGCACTCATATCTGCAGAAGTCAGGCTTAGCTTTTTCAAACATGTAACTTTTCTGCAGTTACAGAAAAGGCAAATTATAGCTAAGAGCATCCTCTGTTCCAAAGAGCATCCCCTGTTCCAGCAGGATCTTCTCTTTTACATACACAGAGCTGGCAGAAACTTGTCATTTTATCTTCAGGAGATATTACATTCAAAAACCTTGCAGAAGGAAAACATCATTTAAAAATGTACTTCAGGATTAGTGATATATGATGTTTCCAAAATAGAATTTACTCTGAGGGAGTTGGCAGGGGTTGCCTGAGCTGATGTGATTCCTGACAGCTTCACTGCCTGCTCTTCCAAGCTGAGACTGGGTCAAATTGCAGAGACATGCCGAACCCAGGCAGCTCTGCTGGCCTTGCAGAGCTTTATAACCATACAGACTGCTATACTTTGGGGACCTGACAGAGGCAGAAGTCCCAGGTGGCCACTTCACTGGGCAGTTTGGTATGTTGAGGCTATAGGGGTACTGTGGGTGGGGAGCCAGGAGGCTCAAATGCCAAACAGAGATCCCAGGGAGATGGAGCATTTAAATGCCACCCCAGTGCACTGAGCGGGTGAACTGGCATCATCTGAAGTCTGATTTTGTGACCCTGGTTACAGGCAGTTCTCCTGTGGCAGCAATTTGAGAAAGGCCTTCAGGAACACGCACAGCTTCAGGCTGCTTTATGCTTTCTGAAAGAAGGACAAAACCTTCAAAAGAAGAAGATTCAAAGACAAACAAAAATTTGTCTGTACAATTCTCAACAATTTCTGTACAATTTTTTCCTAACCAGTCAGCTGGTAACTGCATCATCTGAAGCCCAGAGGATGGAAGTACCCATTATCAGATACACAACCACGCCACACTGGTACTGAGGAAAAAAACCCTTGATAGGAGAGGAAAGAGGACTTACTTGCATGATCCAAAAGGGATGAGGCAGAATGTGACAGAGCAGCATCTCTCACAAACAAGAGGCAAATACAGGGCAAGGGGAGGGGAGGAGGGCACACAAGCAGGAGACGTGTGGGTAGGAGAAAGTCGAGGTAGCAATGGTATGACAAGGAAGACAAGTTGTAAAGATATTAGAGCTGTGGGAGGAGGTAGAGGACAAGCAAGACAGATGTGGAAGTGGTAGAGCCAGCTAGAAGAACAGCATAAATGCTGAGATGTTGGGGTAGTGGATGAGGAGTAAGGCAGTGGATCAGGGCTGAGATGCTACTATGAATGGGCACTAAGAAACTACTCAGGCATTGTTTTCTTTAATATTTGCTTTTTCTGGATCCCTTGGACTGGCCAGAGGTAGAAGCTTTGAGACTTGAGCAGGGCCCAACTTGTGAGATGCTTGCTTGAAAATATTATTCTGAAAGAAAAACAAAACAACAAACCAAAGCCATTAAAAATACCGCAGGGTGAAAATGTGCCCAAGGTATCACACTCTTAAACAAACTACCCTCTCCTCCCATTTTGATGTCAAAGAGATAGGATACACTGAAGGACTAAGGGAAGAAGTTTTAATTCTCATTCTTCCCCCTTCTCCACATCTTATATCTGCGTGGATCCAACTGAGAAAGGACACAAGGAAATGCTTTCATCCACAACAAACATGCGAGCTAAGGAACTCCCTACCACACCGTATGGGCAAGATCAGTAGGTCAGCAGTGTTCAAACAACTCCTGGAAACAGCAATAGTGTCCTGTGCTATAAATGCAAAAGGTCTGTGGCCTCTGAGAGTGAAGGGACCACGAACGTTATTTCTCTTCTACCCCAAAATCAGTGATCCTAAATAGATCTTCTTGACTGTAACGGAGCACTCACTTACAAGGAAGATGAAGCCAATTACAGTGATCTCCTAGATATAGACCCTGTGTCATATGTCAAAATCAAACAAAGTTACTTTCTTTCAAAAACAGACCATGTTCAGCAGATCTTTCTGTCCTGATCTAGAGTCATGGTAATAGCCTCCTTGCTTGGCCTCTAACAAAGAGTCTAGACAAAACCCTAGCATGTGGCCAGGAGGAAAGGGTCCTGCACTAAATGGGAGATGAATGAGGAGTCCTCAAAGATTGCTTCCCT
Source organism: Pelecanoides urinatrix (assembly GCA_013400755.1). NCBI lineage: Eukaryota > Metazoa > Chordata > Aves > Procellariiformes > Procellariidae > Pelecanoides > Pelecanoides urinatrix. The sequence continues at coordinate 545,729 of VZTQ01002338.1, read as the reverse complement.
CTCTGCGTCTAGTAGAGGGTTCAGAATATTGATTCTCCTGACCTTGCCCTTCTTTGCGTGTTGCTTCTGGGATGACTTTCCCCTCTTTCACCAGATCACTCTCTAGCTCTTTGATTCTCTGCAGAGCTTCTTCCAGCTTCTGTTCAAGACCTTCAGATCTCTCCTCTGCATTCTGAGCACGGATCTCTGTTTCTCTGAAACACAGAAGCAAAGATAATGCCAAAACCTGAAATCTAAGCAGTTGCTGGCAGGATACTCAAAAGAAAGACTTAGAAAGCTGAAGTGTTCAGTAGGATTGACTGACTCTATAAAACACATTTATGGTTTCAGAGAAGGGCATTGTTTAAAGATCTATAAAGGACTTCATGGCACATCTATGTAAACCTTGCAAATTGAATTAATTTTAAAACTCCGTGTTTGCTAGCAAAGGGCGAGATGCTGCTCTTCATTTTGCAAGGATAAATACAGAGCACAGTCAATTCTATTAGCAATGCTAATGAGATGGGCTTATCCTGGATAATGCAAGTTCACAAACAAAACAAGAAGTATGAGCGAATGTAATTCAAAGCGCCCAAGCCTGCTTAGGCATGGAAGAAGTCATTAGCAAACACAAACCTTGATGTGATTCTGCATGGAGCCACTTGGGTGTCCCTTCATTGTGTTCCCCACACTTAGGCACAACATTGCATGGCTGTACCTACCAAGCTCCTGGGCACTAGCAGGCCCTGGAAGCGCTCAGCTGCATTCACATAGCACCCTGCAAGTGCTAACAGGACCTGAACTATTAAGAAGTCTTGCAGAAAACCATCACGAGTACCTCTGCGATGTACCTCATGAGTACACAAAACTGATACAGATGAAGGCGAGCTGACATGGGTCATATCTTCAGCTAACATAAATCACAGTCAATGGCCCAAGACAATCAGAACAGAAGGAAACCCAAAATTAAGCCAACAGATATTGGATGAAGCAGAACCTTATCAGAGAGCAGAACAGGCACTTGCCTGGGATGACACACTGCCCCACTTATGCTTCCAGCACAGGACCAGTACTCACAGGAGCTGCACTTGCAGATGTTCCAGCATCGCCAGGGCTTCAAACTCTTTCTGAGAAAAAGGAGTCGACGACTTGGTGGCGGTCATCTCCCTCTGGTTGGGAAGAGCAAAACCTTCTGTAAGTGAACGTGAAACCAACAATGCCACATTTCATCAGCAGCATGTGCCTGGTTTGGTGCTGGTGTCTCAGTGCACAGTCACAACACAGACAAGAGCTCAGTGTCAGCAAAACATGTAAAACCAGAGGCTAGGGTTCAGGCACTGAACTGAACTTGGCATTAAAAATAGCCAAAAATTCTTTTCTGACTCAGACATGAAACTCTCATTGGCTCATTGGGTTGCTGGTGCATTCACAGGGTTACAGAGGTTGGAGATGGCTGTAGCCTGACCAGGAGCAAAAAAACCCAACAAAACAATATTCAAAGAACAGAAAGAAGCAACTCCTCACAGGGTCTGACAGGCATAAGTCAATTTTCTTCATGTGAAGACGACAACCAGGGTTTTTCTGTAAAAGTAACTGTTAAAAGGCTCCTACGCTAAGCTTTGGAAGGTAATTTTGATTTCCAGGGATTCATTTTTGTAAAACAAATCAAAGTCCATAAAGAAATGCTCCTGCATCTCCCACTGTCACTCTGCACTAGCTGCCCACCTCTAAAGCATGAAGGGCAAGGCGCACTCAGCAATGCAGCATGCTGAAGGAGTGAGACCATCCAGTGACAGTTTGCTAAAGATCCACAATGCCTGTACCTCTAGGCTCCGTGCTGGATGCCTGACTGGCCAGGGAATGACTGCAAAAGGCAGGCCCTATGACTTCTGAAGAGCAACTTTACCAAAGAGCACCATCCCAAAGGCAAGTGGAGAAAACAAGGACCTAGGAGGCCAAAACAACCTGAACTTCTTGCTTCCCTGTTGTTGTGGGATCTCCCTGAATCTCTGAACCCTCTTCAACTCCTCCCATGTGCTCAGTGCCAAACCATTTTCACCATCCCAGCCTCTGCAGATAGTCCTGGTTCAGACCACACACATCACTCGTTATTGGTCCCACAAAAGTCCTGGGGCTGTGACAATAACACATGGGTCAGGAGGACAAATTGCAGCTGTCGCAACCATTCTAATGATTATTTAAAATTGCAAGAAGAGAGGAATCAGAGAGAACACCAGCACCTTGCACTGCCCCAGCAGGTCTCACACAGGTGTTAAAGGGGGTCTCATAAGAGAGTCTGAGTAGACAGCTAAACCCCAGCTCCAAATCTCAGCCAACAGGTTAAAACCATTGGTGGGATGGAGACTCCTACCCCTGTAACTGAAACGATGTCTGACTTCAGAGACTTCAGGTGGATCTTGGAGTCATGCCCTAAATATCTGATCATGTCTGCAGTAGCTTCATTGTCCTCAGTCAGATAATCCATACCAGCACCTGGCTGCTGCTGAAAGAGAAAAGGAACAAGAAATAGGAGATGTCACTAGCCTAGTGGCATTCAAGACAGCTGTAATGCCATGTTTCACATGGCATACACCGAGCAATAAATAAAAAGGCCCTGCTGGAAAGTAGGATATTGCAGCTACTACAGTCACCTGCATAATAGCAATTTCCTCCTTTACTTCTAAAGTTTCTTCCTCTGTTACGGGTTTCCTACTGCTGTTGGCATCTTCAGCTTCAAGCTCTTCCTGAGTTGAAGAAATGAGAGTGTCCTTAAGCTTAAGTTTCAACTGCAATTCCTATAAGGCACTGTAAGGATCGGGTCAGTAGCGCACTTCCTTTGTCCACCCAAATAACATAGGCAAAGCTAGCTGGTCTCTGACTTTCTCTTGCACATATTTAGACTTGGACTCCAGCCACCTAGGAGGTCCTGAGTATGAATATATTTCAAATCACAAATGAATATGCTAATCACTGAACATTAGATAAGCAGGACCCACTGTGGCATACCTGCTTTGTATAGGCCATGGCACGGAGAAAAAGAGAAGCAGCATGCGAGTTACAGCACTGGCGGTACACCAAGTCATGAACAACGTCACTCTGCTTGGGGACTGAGTTCAGAACTAACGCAAACAAATTGTTCAAGACAATAAATCTAAATCCATTTCCTCATCATTTGAATTTAGCCTATTTTCATATGAAATTAGGCCAACGCCAGGCCAACCATCTATAAAACACATCTGATTGTCACAGGCAGTCTCAAACATCCATCTAGCTACATAAGGAATTAAACTAGAAGTTCAGCCTGACCTCCTGGGCGAGGCAACCACCAGTATTCCAGCCAAGGTCCGTCCGAATGGGTGAAGCAAAAGCGATCATGCACCATGGGGAACTGATCTACCAGTGGGGTAAAAATCTCCTAGCTCCACTGAAGCCCTGGTGTTGCCTCAGACCTGCCCTCCCAAGAAGCACTGTGATTTTTAACTAGTTTACAGTCATAACACCTCACGGTTCTAGCTGCCACTTTGAGTGCGTGCATGTCCCCGTGCTAAACCTTCCCTCAAACTGAACTGTAGCTGCTTCCTTAAGGAAAAGTTTTGAAGCAGATCTTCATTCAGACTGGTTCAACCTAGAACAGCAAATGCAGTGACCCAAAGAGGTTTCTCAGTTCTACCTCTGATCCAAAGAGCTTTTTCAGGTCTTCTAAATCCAGAAAGGAGACAGGAGTGCCTTTGATCTCTGAAAGGAGAAGACTACACACTTGAATCCAATTGGAGCACTCAGTCTGGGAAGACATAACAGAAAATTATTATTCAGGGATTATCGAGTAGAAAAAATAGCTGTTACCATATTCATTCAGTCAGGTAAATAACTCCACCTTTCTGTCCTTATCTGGACAGGGACCTACCTGGAGCCTTCCATCCTCACCCTACAAAGGAAAAGGAAGACACATTCTCCAAGCTTTCAGACATGGCATCTGTCACCATTTAATCACTCCCACCAACTAATTCCTTCAACAAGCTCCTCCTCAGGCCAACACAGAACATCTGTCACAGCCACTGCCCCAGCCCACGTGGGGAGAAATGAGTGTAAATCCCAGGGGTTAATTTTTCACTCGCTAAGGTAACACAGAACAGAAGCACAAGTATTTTCAATCACTGCACAGAAGCTTCTTACATTCATTGAAGCAATGCCGTTTGCCCTGTGCTCGAGGAAGCCTTGGCCTTCAGGATGGGTCTACCATTCCTAAAGCACAGGCAAAGTTCAGCTAAACACTGGCAATGACAGTGGTAGCAATTAAGAGCTTTTACATGCAAGTGTAGAATAAGGAGGTGGCAGGCAGGTCAGTTGACTGCAAAAAGTTTCAATTGCATCTGTATAAAGGTATATTGCACCAAGTACCTCCAGGAACCCCTAAGCACCACTCAAGTCTGGATGTACATGGCTCTGACAAGCTTTAAACCAGAGGTGAATCTACTGCCACTCATATGGAATAAATCTCACAGGAGAGCTCTTACATATGTATCCTGAAACAGGGTAAGGGAAATATTAAAACTGAACATGACCTGATCCAGGTTTATCTGCTTTCCAGGACTGTGGAGTCAGTAGGGAATTTGGGGGACCAGGGTAGTCCACTGGAGTAGCAGGAGTCTTCCTCATTCTTGACACCCTCACATATATTTTTCTCTACCTTTCACAAAGCAAATGCAGTCTCATCTACCCCAGACCTAGACAGCTGGAAACACAGGCACCTTTTACCTTGATCTTATTCAGCTCCTCCATCTCAAAATCAGCTTCTAAATCCATCTCAGACCGTTTCCTTCGAACGATTGCATTAACAATCTCGCGGCAGCAGCTGCAAAGATACAGAATGTCATGAGCCCTGCCCTCAAATGCTTAGAATCATAGAATACTTAAGGTTGGAAAAGACCCTTCAGTCAGGAGCCCGTTGCTGTCAGTAAGGTACAGGAGCTATCTGTAGACCTCTGCACTAGAGAAGTCTCCAGAAAAGCAATCCTCGCCTGCTCCACTCACACAACGACCTCCCAGACAGCTTGTTCATGCCATTTCTGTACTAACCCACAGACGTGTGAGCACAGATTCTGAATCAGGTGGAGGCTTTGCTCCAGGTGACCTGGACTGCAGACTTGCTGCCTGTACTGCCTTTATGTCCTTCAGAGGTCATCCTCGCAAGTGTGGGCAGAGCCCACGCGATCACAGATGCTAGCATGTTTTATAGCAGTACCAGGTACAAACCAGGCACTGCCGTTCTCTTTAGGTGTTCCTATCTTATTAGGCTCCCTAAACATTCCAGTAAGGCCCATTTAAGATCTGGGAAAAGATCCAAGGACAACCAAATTGATGGGAGCTGTTGCTGTGATCAATCTCTCAGCACACTATACATATGTTTCTTGAGAAAACACCCTTAGATGAAATTGAAAATCTCTGTTGATACCCGACTATGGAACCAGCGAGTCTGCTCATCTCCACAACCAGCTCTTCAGCTCCGTGCTGCAGCTTATGAACCCTCAGAAGTCTGAGCTCCTCGTCCATCTCAGTGTCTGACTCTTGCCGCTGAGGACACTCCCAGGACAAGCGGTCTGCTGTTATGTGTCTCAGCAAATCCACCAGCCACAGGGTCAGGTTTCTGTGCAGTTCAGTCACCTGCAGAAAACATCAGAGCAAATCTAAACCAGCAATAAATGACTGGTCTTGCCAAGTAGTCTGAAGTCAGTGCATTTCACGTAAGTCAATGCCCTACCTAATTCAATCTGCAGACTGACCTAATGACAGAAACATTTATTTTTACCATTTTTTCTCCCATATTCATTCCCATTACGAACACATCTTTTCCTACTATCCTTCTCCCAGTTCTTGTTTAGGATCATATGCTTCTTATCAGCCATGAGGCACGCTCTCGTGTCCAGAATTCAGCAACAAACCAAAAATCACACACCACGCTTATAGAACACTTAAAAAATGCATAGTGAGAGCATCTAGTCTACAATCTAGGAAGAAAGAAGTAAAACCACAGAGAACTAGCAGCCACAACAGCTCTCTGAATGGGAAATATCAATGTTATTCCAGAGGAAATGCTTGTTAAAGATGAAATAATAAAATGGTGTTCAGGCACCATATAGGAGACCTTACAGCTATTTTTAAAGGAGTTCTCCTCTGCTCCTTTGGCTGCAAGACAAAAGCCACAACTCAACTCAAACAGGAAAGAAAGTGTTGAATGAGAAACAAGCATTCCTCACAACTGCGCTGTGGCCAGATGGAAGTTAAAGGAAAGACTGAATACTAGGTATAGTGCTCTTATCCCTAGCAAGTTTCAGGCTTGCACTTACTTTTTTCTTAAGATGCGTGATGTTCTTCCCAATGTCATTTTTCATGGACAGAATCCATTGCTGAATCATCTGAAAAAACTCTCTAGGTACCACCCTGAAAAAAAAACAAATCCAGAAACAAAGTGACTTCTAGTGCACCAGACCCGAGGGTCTCCTGTCTCAAAAACACCTTTTGCTTCCCAACTCAAGGAAAATGACGTATTTTAGTGCACCATATGCTGGAAACGTGACACAGGCTTTTTTGTTAATGCTAAGTTGTGGGCAAACTTGGCATTTGCAAGTAATCTCTTAATTGCAAGTAATCACATGCATATACGTTATGCATGTGCTCGCGAATGATTTATTTCTTGATGATATTTACCAAAGACAACGGAGCACCATGAAGAGGAATATGCCCCCACAAATCTGACTATAAAAGAATCACATATTTTGGGTTTTCTTCAAATGTCAAGATTTCCAAAGCAGGTGGCAGTTCTGAGGGAGACGGTGATGTTCCAGGAGCGATATTGAAGCCACCAACTGTTTCTACAGATATTGCCAAATGAAAGCAAATGAAAGGCAGTTGCCAATCGTTTTAACACTTCAGCTGATCACATTTATCCCACTGCCAGTTTTCTGTGCCAGGGTCCCCACAAAAAAACCATTTCTCTTTTCTTACGAGTGTAATTTAACATACAAGGCCAGCCCAGACACAATTACCACCTCTATCCTTACGGGAAATGCGGTTTCTTATCACTCTCAGCTTCATGCAACTGGCTGGAACCTAAACAGCTCATCACTGCATCCACCTGGGCCAGCCACGCAGGAATCTTGTGATAAAATGCCCACAGCTCAGCTTCGTGCATGCCAGAACCTTGCTTTGGCTTTTGCACCTCGAATAACCAATCTTCCATACTTCTCACCAAGGCTGTCAAAAACCCAGCTGTGCCTGCAGGGGAAGAAAATACAAACCTTTAATTACAATTCTTTCAGCCAACAAAACCAAAGCTGAATTCAAAGAGGGAGACCAAGAGGGATGAACAGCCTATGTGGGAACTGGCTACACTTAGGACTAAGAATGAGCTGCTTAGTAAGCACAGAATTCAAAGCAAGCTGAAAGAAAATGGGCTTGATTTGGAGCCCTGACTTCCCTTCTTGTCTTGGCAGATTTGGCTGCCTTGTGGCATAAAGGCTTAATATAACTCTTTTTAAAACAGCTTTGCAGTTACAACGTGATTCTTCAAAGATGCAGGTGATACAGTAAGCACAGATGTGCAAAATGCATGGACAAGGTAGCAAATTACTTGTTCATTCACTCATCTGGCACATGCTGATGGATATTCTCTGTTTATTGGGGAATATGCTTGAAATGTAACAATGGTGCCTCTTGATATCCAATGTTTAAGCTTTCTTTAAATCCTGGTGAGGTCCTGGCCTCCGTGCCATCTTGTAGCAAAGATGGCATGTTAAGCACGTGGAGGTGCTGACAATTTTTTTAATATGTCAATCATTTTGATGCATGGCTCAGTTTCCCCACTGTACAGCTGTGGGGTAGAACTGGTTAACTTCTCCTCTGGATTGGGAGAAGTGCAATGAAGCCGTGCTGGGATGTCCAGACTGGTAAGAAAGGGAGGAGGTTACCCACTGCAGGGTGGAGCCTTTCAGAGCACATTATGGGAGCCCCACAACCAGGCATTAGTTTTTAACGACCAGGAGGCCAAGTAGTAGTAGGAATGATATTATTTAAGTTCTCCTGCCATGCAGCATCAGGTTAAGATCAAAAAAGAAAGAGGTGGGTCCCAGAAGGGCATGGGATGAGGGAGAACAGTCACTTCTGATCGCTTACATGTGGTTTGGGAAGGCTGTCTGTGTCATTGCATTTATCTTATAAACTTAATCAAGTCCCCAGCAAAAGAGAAGACCTAACTGGAGCTCGCTGGAGAGGTCGCTCTAGTCCCAAGTGCCAATTTCAGAGTCAAAAACATCTTATTCTCACAAAGAAGGTATGCTGTGAAGGCTTTAAGAAGTGATAAAGGAAGACTGAATAAAAGCAAAGACCTTACGCCAAACTTTATAAATTTCATATAAGTCCTCTCTTATATCTCCTGTCTAAAACAATCTCATATCTCATTGTTCTCTCTGCATCTCTAATTCTTGTCATCAAATACCAAATCCTTTGTATTTCTGGCACATGCTGCTTGAGATCAGGTAATCAGCTCTTAGAAGATAAGAAATACTTCAGGTAACTGAGTGCCATTGTCTTACGGGACAAAATTACCATGTTCTCAGTATTGTCTCTTACCTATTCTTTATAATCTCTTTAGCAATTTTGGATCAGATGTCTGCGCTGTGCTGCCTAGCTCTTTATTCAGACCATGATTAAATATCGAGGCTTCTGACAATTGGCTGTTAACTTTTTGCCATTCTGGTGTCTGGCCAATTATGGCTCTGTTCCTTCTTCTTTCTCTCACTTTCTCATGAGAACTACCAGGAATATTTAATTCCTTTAGCTGTCTCTTAGGATAGACAGACTTATTCTATCTCAGCTCCTTTAGCAGGCTGAAATATAACAGGTAGCATAAGATAATGTAGGGAAAGCACAGGATAACCCTGAGTGAAAGGAGAAGCAGCTTAGCAAACATGAGTAGCAGTTCCTGACAGCAGATTCAGTTTAGTTTTAGTCTACTAAAAGGAAAGAAGATGATTAAAAAAACATCAGAGAGGAAAACAATTCTGAAATCAGAAGTGAGTCAAGGTCTTGCAGAGGCAAAGGTTGAGAAGGTTAGTTGCAAATTACCCAACTTATGTTTGTTATCTCACACAGGACATGATAACTTTATGTCAGCAAAGAAAACACTTATTTACATACTTTATTATCAAGATAATCCAATATCTAGATTAAGATAACTTTGTGTTAATGATAAAGTAATAAAAAAAGTATTACCCTCTGAGACAGTGTTACCTGGTTAATGATCTCCAAAGTGATGTTTTATTTTACATTTTAAGCATCCATCCTTTCCTTTTACTTTTATTTTCTTTCCCATGCTTTATCTTCATAATCACAAAGCGCCCATGCTCCCTTTGAACATAACACACGACTTCCCCATGTCTTATCTGCATTGCATGTTATTTGCACTGTATCACTTTTAAAATTTCAGATATTCTTTTTACATGTGACTGCAAGTCAGGTTTCTTGGAGTTTATCCCTTGAATGCTCTTGATTCCTGGCACATACCTGGGGGTCAGACTTGAGCTTTGGAAAAAGCCAGTACAGATTATGTCAACTGGTCCTTTATTACCCACTGCTCTCCTGGCATCCCCAAAGAAAGACTAAACTGCAAAATCGGTCGTTCCTTACCATTATTCCCACTTATCCGTATATTGTATTGCCGGTACAGTTCACATGCCATTCGGTTTATTTCTTCCAGGACAGCGTGCTGTGGAGACAACGCTCCAGCAAAGTCCCAGTGTCGATTCAGCAGTGTTTGTCCCAGCTCCATCCAGTGCTCCTGCAGGCTGGCAGCGCTCCTCAGACTTTCCATCTTTCTCAGGTGCACCTCCCCTCCGTACTGCTCTACGTCTTCTTTTAGCATCTGAAAGAAAAGTAGCAAGCTCGCCGTGCCCCCAAAAGTTGGGCCACCCCTTGGTTGCAACAGAAAGGTGACGGAAATCAGGTAAGAGAAGTGTGAGGAATCCATGAGCATAAAGATGTCACAGTGAGTAGATAGCACAATAAGTTGGAAACTTACTGGTGACAATTCTGAGTGCTTAATATCATTTATCAGTCGCTGGAGCTGTCGGTCAGACAGTGCTCAAAGGCACAACTAAGTTTAATGCACTGGCTGAACTATGGTATTGGTCAATTATAACTTCTCAGGTGTAGACTCTTAGCTTGAGCTTCGGCACAAAAGATTTGAGCTGATGTGTTTTCGTTCACATTTGTGATGGGCATAGATGCTCACTGTGGCTCAGCTAACACATTTGCTAACATAATTTGCTGCACAGATACCCCTCGATAATACATCCAACCCCCCAAAATCTTACATTTATCAAGTTCTTGATATCTTGTAGGATTTCATCCAGGAGCTCTTCATTCATCGGAGAGGAGCTAAAGCAGAGGGAAAGAAGGGATGAGAGCTGAGAGCAAAAACTCCTTTAGTAGCCAAGGTAAAACCAAGAGTCAAGATGTATACTCTGTGCATACCACGTTTGTGATACAAATTGTAACTTGAAAAAGAAGTAAAAAACACAAGGCCCTACTCAACCAGAGATTTTTATTCTCTCGCTCAACATAACACAACCACTGAGTGTCAGTTAAGAAAATATGTTACTTCCAGCAAAGACAAAAATCAAATTCAAGCACATATTGAAAATTCAGACATTATTAACTCTACAAATGATATGTATAAAGTGATGTCTTTTGTTAATGCACAGGCTCTGCATTTCTGCATTTTGTGCTTGCATTTATGCTTAGTTTTATTTAACATATCACAATGAACTAACAAAAATATAAGCACCTTAACACGCAAAATGACTTTGGATTTGAAACCTCATGTTTCTCAGAGTTGCATTTTGTATCTGTACATGAGAGAACTGAATGCCCTATGAAAGCATCAATGCATGTATATTCAAGTTAAAATGAACCAAACTAAACAGAGGAATTCTGTTATAGCAATGACAGCTGCAAAAAGGATGCTCTGGTTCGCAGCAGGAGGGTACAATCCTTGCTCCACTAAATTCAACCACAAAGCCACAGCATCACTTTGGAGTTACCGTTATGGACCTGATTATCAAAATAAATGCATCAAGCAGAAAAGTAGAGCAGTGAGGGTTGTGCAAATTGCACCAAATCTCACTGCACCTGAGATCCAGTGCACAGTTTGCACTGGTCCAGTGAGACCTACTGTCACAAGGCAAAGGTTGAGGGTGTTGACTGCTACCCCCGGTCCTCTGAGCCACTCACGAGTCACTGCTATGGAAGTACTGAAGCCACTTGTTGAGGCTACTGCAGACAATTTGAAGTTTTCCCTGGCTGGACTCCTTGGAACGCTCTATTTCTGCTCCAACGCGACCCAACCTCTCCCTGAACTGCTCCGTCTCTTCCTGCAGATCAGCCAGGTCTCCTGTGTCCTGCAGGCGTTGAGCAAGAGGGTGGGAAAAGGGACTGTTGTGATTGTTTTGATCCAAGTCAGTGGAATTCTCCCTTTGCCCTAGCTATTTTGAGATACACACATATCAGAGATCTGGGAAATGTCTGTAATTCCACAGCACAGCCCTCACAAACCCTTTGACATGGGACTAGGGTGGCTAACCCTCCCCGGGCATGCCAGAACTGAGCGCTTGACCCCTTGCTGCTTGTATGCTGTTGAGATACTGTGCAGACCCTAGGAGGCCAAAATGACACTAGCCTGGATCTGGTTTGGTTTTAGGGAGAAGAAATGGGGAGAGGGAAGGAAAGCCACATAGAAAAAGGGGAAACGGGAAAAAAAAGAGAAGTCTGAGGTAGAGAAAAGGGGACGTGGAGTAAAGAGGAAAGCAGAAAGAGAGTGAACTCATTCAAATTTTAATGCTTGTTTGAAACTAGACCAGCATTTGAAGGTTCAAATAACAGCCAAAGTACCGAATGCTTTACTGAGAACTGTAGAGCTACATAAACCACACATGCAAACACTTTGAACAGGTACCCATCACAGGCAGGTCCCCACCTTTGAGTCCAAGAGGACTATGAAATGGTTGAGAACGTTGGTCAGTGTCTTTCCACTAACATGGAGCCTGCGAACCAATGTGAGCTGGTTTCTGTCTACTATCTGAAAACAAAAAACCCCACATTATTATTTGCACTGTTTTCTTCTGAGAGGAGAGGCATCTGACATTAACACGGGAGCTTTACCATCAATGAAATGGAGCTCAAGCGGTTGAGTCCACTTTCCTTACAAATAGATTTCTGATCTCCCAGACAGCCCCAGAAGTTCTGCTAACAGATTTTAAACTTGAATGGGAAAAAGTAGGAGTTCACAAACAAGGGGGACACACAAACAAGCAGGCATAGAATTAACCAAGAGTGATATTTTGTGAGGAACTGTGAGGAATCTGGGTACAATATTCTAAATTACAAGGAATAGGGAACTTTTTAGTCAAACCCATCTCTGAATGGAAATATTAATTTCACAGAAGTTCTTCCTGCACAGAACCTGGAGATCTGTACCAAATTAATCTGTGTGAATTAACTGGTTTCCATTTAAAAAACACACATGTGAAATATAACAGAACTCAGGAAATTAGGTCGGGGCAGGTATGAGATGTGTTACTACACAGTCATATTAAATAAAAATGTTCTTTGGAATGAAATCTGCCCTTGGAACAGGACTGCTAGCTACGATGGCTTACACCTTGCAATGTATAACTGATCTCCTGCACCTACCTTCAGAGCCAGGTCATATGCAGCTGAGCTCCAAACATCTCTCTCCTGGGCTAGCAGCAGAACTTGCTCTTCCAGTTGTCTTCTCTGTGACTCGTATAACTCCCGATACTCTTCCAAAGGGCTGGAAGAAGGGAAAGACAATGAAATATGTGCACCTGTGTTTCTCATTCATGTTTACTGCCTTTCTCCCAATTTCTAAAGCTTTTCTTAGACATTTCCTCTTCCTCCTTCCTTCCTCAGTCACCTCCCACACAGCCTGTAAATTCACAGGTCCTTTTCCCCGAGCCCTAAAACACCTCTCTGTTGATATTCCCATCGCGACTTGGATTCAGTATGAATACAAATCTCTAAGTGAATCTGTGTGCCTAAGCACCAGAACTCTGATACCAACCACTGAAATCCCTAATTTCTTAGGTATCTGAAGATGTCCACAGGCCCTTAGAAGTTCAGAGCTGCAGGCTCTGCTGGACTATGAAGAGCTCACCAGCTGTGAATGTAGGGTGAAGAAAAGGGAATGCCAGCACCTGAGCAATAAATGCATCTTTCATGACTTAAAACTAGAAACATTTTGAACAGCTTTCTATCACTTTGGGGGGTTTAGCATTTATAGCAAAAACATGGCATTTGTCATAAAAAGCCAAGCTCTCTTCCCCAGAAGGAAATCGGCCCTCACCTCTCCTTCCCAACAACCCCAAGAGAATGAAACCAGCACGCTGCAGAAATCTCCCAACCTCAACTTTGAAAACAACTTACTCTGCATGCGCCTTAGCCTCCCACATGGCTGCAGCTATCTCCTCTTGAGTTTTTTCTGCTTCTTTGGTCACCTTGCAGTCACGCTCTCGCACCTTGTACAGCTCGCTGAAACAGCAGGGAACAGATGTAATGGAACTTAGCCCAACCCAAAAATCTCTGCTCTGGCAGACACAGACTGGTGGGCCCTATGCTGTCATGCAGGGCTCTCTTCCACCAACACAACCACCTCACTGTAGGGATGAAAGGCATCTTGAAGACCACCTCTTCCCATGCACGCACATTGCTCCAACAACCCCTTTCTGCAGCCCCCCCATCGAACCTCCAGCGTGCTAAGGAAAGGAGGTGCCTTTGACATTATTTGGCACTAAGAGGGTGCAGTGAGAGTGTGAAGAGGCTCAGGTGTGGTCCCTGTAGCTCTGCTTCAAATCATAAGACTATCTTCCTGCTCCTATGGGAGGAAGATTAGAAAACCGAACAAAATCAATGGACTAAGCCTAGGGCATAGAGATAATTTTTTAGGATCAGGCAGGATTCAGACCTGGCCAGCTGTCCAACAGATTCTTTAAAATAGAGCAGTTCTTCTGTAATATGTCTGTTGATCAACTGCTGTGCCATCATTTTTTTGTAGAGGGTCTTCATCAGTTCAGGAACCCGCTCCAGGAGACCCACGTACCTCTGCCTGCAGTAAAATGAGTCAAAAAGGGCATTTATCTGAGAGTGCAGATCTCTGTTACCCATCTGAAGACCCTTTCCTTTCACTGCACAGGAAGCTATCTAGAAGGCAATCTTTTGAGTGTTTGGAGTGGGGATTTTAAACACTTCTGAACAATTTAATTGCTACAAATAGCGGTAATCTGAGCATGGGAACACCAGCTGTGAGGGAAGTACCAGCTATTCTATATGTGAAAACTTTCATTGAATGTCACACCAATAAGGTGCCCACACTGTCAAGTGTGGTGACAGTGCCGCAACTTCAAGCTCCAGGTTACCTAACAGTGGCTTGTTAGCCCCGGTTGTTAACTAGGCAAGGAAATCCTGTTTCACTCCTGGCACTGGACCCCACGCCAATTACATCACTTTGGGCTAGCTTTGCTGGGCAAGGACATTAGGAATGATCTGCGATAGCTAATGCTTCTCCCGAGAGGACACTGCCATAAATCAAGAAGGGAATTAAGGGTTGGCTAATGATGACCTGAGCTTCGAAAGCAGCTGTCCTCTCTCCACACAGTCCACGCTGACCTGCCGAATCAACTCGTGGAAAACGATGTTGTAGATGTTCTGCTCCGCCTTCATCAGCTCCAGCAAGTTGTGCAGCTGGCAAAAGAGGTGAGAAAAATCGCAGCCTTGCAGAGCCTGGCCAACCTACTCCTTTAACAACAGAGGTTAGAACAGATCTCTCATTTCTTTTGACGGAGGTTTCCCTTTGAGGACAAAACACTACTAAAGGTATAAAGGAGAAGAGAAAGAGCCATCCTGCATGCATTTGCAGGTTCATTTTCAAACATGTTATGCGCTATCCTGACCACCCTCCCGTCAACATCCATGGGAGCTTCTCTGCTAATTCCAGCTGAAGTTCCTGGTGAGGCATTGCTCTACATGTTTCAAAAATCATTCCCCATCACCACGCAAGAATAACAGAAAATAAGACCAAGCAAGGTACAGATATTCTTTGACACCAGCTTTTTAGGTGTATGAAGGTTTCCAAAGGCCCATTTTGAAATGCAGCAGCCTATCTCCCAATGGAGAGATGAGACAGCTACTGCCTTCATTCCTCCATAGTAATCATGCCAAACGCATTCCCTTCTGGCATTTTTGCCAGAAATGTAGCAAGCTAACTATTTGTTCTTTGTGGATCAGAAGATGAAGAGAAGCTCAGGAGAAGAAACCCCTGGTTATCACAGGACATACAGGCAGCTGGCTTGGGCAGAAACTAGCTGCTAGGAGGTAGTTTAAGCACAGCAGGGATAAACACGGGGGAAAACAGGATGTTATTTTTCTGTGTACAAGAAAGTTATTTGGGCACAAGCGAGTTATCCACCTGTGAAGGTCCTGTTACTCTGATCAGCTTGTCTACTCCAGCTTTTTCCAACATGCTGTCCATCACCTCCATCAGCTGGATGACCTCTAGCCTCCCAGAAGGTTTCCTGACAGAGCAGAAAGAGGCACATCATTATTCTGTATAGCATGTTATGATATTTTATGAATTATGAAATTTTTTTTCCAACAACAATTTCATGCAGGGTGGTACTTACATGGACGGGAACAGCCGTAGTTTCTTTTCACGGTCTTCAAGCAGCGTTGTGTATTTGCTGAAAGGAACCCAAATGTTAGAACTTGATTACAAAGCAATCCTTCCAGTGCTAGCTACAGGATCCCACTCTCTCCTTCAATCTCTTTGTCCCATGTACAAGCTGATGAAGGTTGGAGAAGTAGAGAAGAGTCTACAGGGTTGCTCTTCAGTGGGAGCATCCAGAGCCTAATGCAAGAATCGGAACTCCTGCAGCCATTCCCCCAGCTGGAGCTCCTTCTTCTTGCCACTAACACCACAATTCTTGTAGGAACCTTCTCCCTTTAAGACCTCTCGTGGCACTTGGCGAAGAAGTGACCAATGGGTTTAAAAGTTACTGGTGGGGCCAGAAGAGGACCACATATCCACACCACACCCACCCAGAGACTGATCACAGGAGACCATCGAAATAAGACGACAGTGTTCTGTTACATTATGTTGGCAAAGAAGCTGTGAGGAGTTCACTCCTAATCTTAGTATTTTAATCCTTGAACAATGAGAAAGAATCTCCTTTAAATGTAGTAAGTTGTCCGGAGAGACCAAGGGGAGTCTCAGAGGCCTTTTTTGGGCAAGGCTTGGTAAACTCAATTCAAAACTCACAGCCTGAAAAATTATAAATAAATAAATCTCAAACAAACAAAAAACCCACAGTGGTCAGACTCAAGATGCCAGCAGGTCTATACAAGCATAAAGTGAGAGTAGGAACTACCCAGAGCCTGCCCAGCTTTGTGGCAGAAAGCAATTCTAAAAGAAAAACAGAGAAACTAATGAAAATTAAAAAAAAAGAAAAGCAGCAAAAAAATTTCAAAATTGCCTCAAGGGATCAAGCCAGACTTCAGCTTCTACATTCACGTCCAACTACTGAAGCCCCCCGGAGCAGCAGTACTAGTCTACAGTAAATTCTCTGTTGGCCACCCCGAAGCAGCAGGGACAAGGAAAAGGAGGGTCACCTTGCTCTGCAGTGTTAACTACAGCCTGGTCATTGGCGTGGGATCTGCACAACCTCCCTTCCGTACCCTCCCCTTCCCGATGGCAGGAGGTGTGTTTGGGCAGCGTCCTCAGCATGACCTTATCCCCCCGCTCTGAACAGTTGAGGACAAACCCTTGTAAACCAGAAAGCACTCACCGATCAAAGTACTTCAAGGGCAAAACTCCCCTGTTCTTCACGATGTGAAATTCCTTGGGAACCAGACTATCTGCTAGGGTTGCTTGCTAGGGATGGAAAAGAGAGAGAGCACGAAACATCAGCATCAAAGACGTGAAGATGCTCCCGGTTCCTTCCCAAAGGGGACATGGGTTTGGCAGCTGGAAGAGGGAAGATCACGTAGCAGCTTTTCATGCTGCTTTTTCCTTTCCCACTCCACGCCCTCCAGAGCCCGACAGAAACAAATCTACGTCTGAAAGCAGATTGAAACAACTAACACCGAATGGTGGCAGGGGACCCGGAGCCGCAAGGAGAGCTGCGGAGTTTTAGGACCAGGGTAACGTCGGGGGACGTGTATGAGGACCTCCCTTCTCCCAGCTAGTGATACACACAGAGAAACACCTGCACCAGCACTCACGGGAGTACGGGGGACTATACCACGGCTCCCTCTCCGGTCCCGACAACTCTCAGTAAAAGAGCTTTTGCCAGGCATTGATTTCTTAGCTTCTTGGCCAGTTGCAACATCACACAGGTAAGAGACATCCCTGAAACAGAGGAGAAGAGCTGGATCACGGACCCACCCTGCAGGCAACCCGCCGTTCCCTTACTGCCAGCCTAAGCCACGCGCGGTTTGTCCTGCTCAGCCCGAGGCCAGGCGTACGGCCAGAGCTCCCTCCCCTGGGCCAAAAAAGACAGATGAGATCATGTGTTTTTAGGCAGATTAACCCCACATTGCCTATCCATTTTTCACGTCAGCTGCCAACGCCCTGTCGCGTACATATCCAACATCCGATATAGAGCAAAACATTTTTCACTTCCTAGCGCCATTAAGCGCCACTTGTTTACAAAGAAGTGCAAAGCTATTCCCTGCTAAGTCCATTAAAGCCAGAAGAGCTTCTTTTCTTAATCATGGATCACAGAGCATCCCTGCGAGCCTGGCATCCTTTGGAAGGATGGTTCCAAAAATTGCTCATTTAGCAACTCTTATTTATTACTCCCAAAACATCTTTCCCTCGAATCTCTGCAGCCCGAACTTGGACAGCTGGTCCATTCATCCAGCCACCTACCATAAAAAAAGACCAAGGGAGAAACCTAGCTCTGCATTCCCAGCTCTAACGTCTTTCCATCACCCTGGGCTCCTTATCCCTTCTTTGCTTACCTTCCAGCGCCCGTCAAACTGACGGGGTGGTCTGTCAGGTGTCTGAACTTGCTCCGACGATTAGGATAATGCCAAAGCCGACCTGGGGTTTGCAGGCAGCCCTGCAGAGGAGGCACACGTGGCTGTCACTTCTTAGCGAGAAACGCGCCAAGGAGTGGAGAGGTCAGGGTGGCCGTCTAAACGAGCTCCGCGTCATTATTTCTGTCTTGGGGCTAAAGAAACTGGTGTGGATAAAACAGCCTCAGCAAAGGCTTCACTGCAGCACCAGGGTGCAAGGACGTTTTGCAGGGACTGGAAGGCAGCACTTTGGATCTGCATCAAGTGGTACGGTCAGAACAGTGATGCAATATAAGGTAAATTTATCTTACGAGGTCGGCAAACTTTCCTTTTGCCCAGGGAATGAACACGCACCCCAGTAAAGAGACAATTCCAGACAGAAAAAGGCAGGAGATGGAAACACACTCACCCTGAAGCCCACAGGGATTTTGGTGGTTTGCGGGAACCGTAAGTACTGTGGGCTGTAGAGAGAACTGCTGGCACACTTCAAGCTTCGGAAAACCTCTTCTGGAACAAAACTATGCTCCAGGGAGGCAGAAACAGGCCTGATGTGGTGAAGCGTCCTTGAGGTACCCCTCGGTTTGGGAACCTCTGGAAAACAGCACGTCAAAACCATTTCAACAGCATTTATTCTGCTGGTGAAACAGAAAGCAAAATTGATGATAAAACACAGGACTGAGAAGAACAACATGTCTTACCCCAGAACAAGATCAACTCTAATCCCTTACCCCAAAGCAGGATCAACTACCTAAAACACAGGCAGCTAATCCCATTTTTAGCCGTTGTTAGGTCTTCGGTGAAGCCTGGAACAAGTTACCATCGAACGATGGGAGATAAAGCACTAGTCGCACAACTGCACCGAGCTATCAGGGACGCAAACGCCAAGGGATGCTGTAAACAACTAAGATTTGCCTGTTTCTCTAAGGCCATTTCCCTTCTTGTGGATTGCTAGCAGTCGGCTTTCTGCAAAGATATTAACATGCTAAAGTACCAGCAATTGCTTAAATAAAGGCAAAACTTAATGCAGAGAAGCATCCCGCTGTTAAAGGGAAGCTGGAAGGACGGAGTCAGATGTACAGCCCCTGCCGCCTCCAGCCCAGCCCTACCTGACCGGTCCTTGCCGACCGAGCCTGCCCGCAGGGCACCGCTCCGTTTCCCTCCATCGGCTTTCGGTCCAGGAACTGGCACTCCAGTTGTGGGCATGGTGAAGGGTTATTTTATTTTAACGCTTAGCCAAGGAAATTTGCAGTGACGAATGAGCTAGAAACAGAATTAAGCCCGCATTTGTACTTAACAAAAAAACCCCTGTTAACCCTGTGATTATTTATTGTGAAGACCCCCCTTACGCCTGACACTAGGTACATCAGGGAGGAAGAAGCCCCCGATGCTTTGCTACGTCCTCCACAGGGGTGCTGGTTTTGGTTTTTCCACTTACAAACTGCACTAAGAACAACTGCTTCTTTTATACATCTAACTGGGCTAGAGATTTAATGATATTTGTCTCCAATTATTAATCGTACCACTTTTTCTTCTTAGCAATATCTT
The DNA here is from genome assembly GCA_013400755.1 of Pelecanoides urinatrix. NCBI lineage: Eukaryota > Metazoa > Chordata > Aves > Procellariiformes > Procellariidae > Pelecanoides > Pelecanoides urinatrix. The sequence continues at coordinate 526,061 of VZTQ01002338.1, read as the reverse complement.
ACTAGTGAAAAAAACCCTATTTCTATTAGTTTCATAATCTCCATGAATTCTCCTCAAGCCTTCCCCCCCCCCCCACTAGCCTTGCCAATATATATTGTTCTTTATAAATGCTCTCAATATTAATTTTTGACCTCCTTATCAGCTGTATCCTTGTGCACTGTGGTTTCTAATTAGGTTAACTACATTTCTTTGCCTTCAGCTACACGTTTGTGGGTGTAGCTATAATCTGGAGTAATCTTGCCAGGTAGTTTCTTGTCTTGCTGCATAAATGGTTTCTTGGAAAGAAGCTACAAAAAATTTGCTAAAAACTTCTGACAAAAGAAAACTTCCCTCCCCACCCCTGCCCTTAACAGCTCTGTTTGGCAGTACATGATATTCCCACCAGAAAGGGTGGGAAGATTAAGGACACTGTTCTGCAGCAGCTACAGTTTAAGGACACGGACAAGACTTGACTTTAAAGCATGTGGTACACAGCTGGAAAACATCACACTAAGTTCTTGGCACACAAATGCTTTTCAGATCCAAAATCAAGGCAGAAACCACCAACATGATACACATTTGGCAGTTCTCCAATTTAAAGTGCATTAAATCAGGAGAGGTTAGAAACTCTGGTCTGTTCCAAGAGCTATCAACTCCTTCCCTGTGCTCCTCTCCAGCACTTCCAAGGACATCCTTTCCTCTAGCAGAGACATGATGGCTGATACATGGCTTACAAAACCCCAATGATCCTTCTCAGCTGGTATTTAGCTCTGACATTTCCTCCCGCTTTTTAGGACCTGAAGAAGGGCTTGTGTAGAAGCTTCTCCCCACACCCCCAGCCAAGATCTCCTCCCTACCCCCCGGTGATCTTGCCAGCTACCTCCAGGCTCGGGTCTGCCACGGCATGGCTGTCTCCCTCCCTCTCCCCTCCTCACCCTGGGAAAGGGGGAGACTTGCAGCCCCATCCAGGAGGGCTGCGAGGCAGCTGTGCCGGGGACCCCCCAGGGCTGCAGGCACAGGCAGCTGCAGGCCACCCCAGACCCCCGAGGTGGGCCAGCTCCCCCCTCCCCAGAGCAGCAGAGGGGCCCCCCATACCTGCCAGCCCTTACCTGCCGGGCAGCTCCTCCCTGGTCCCATCGCCACGGAAACAGAAGGTTCTCCCCACCTTCTAGAAGATGCCCTCCCTCCCCAGCCCCACATCTTCTCCCCACAGCAGCCACCTTCCCAGGAGAGCAACCCCACATACCTTACCCTGCTCCCAACCCCACTGCCCTTCGCCCTCCTGCAACCCCCCACCCCAAATCAGGAGCCTCAAAAAAAGAAACAGGCCAAGGCGATTTTTTTTTTCCTCCCCTAATAGCAAAATATATTTCAACTGCTGTAATACAGTAGATTATAAACGGCTCTTCTGCGTGACAGAACACGGTACAGGTTGCATACAGGGAACCGCTGGTGCCAGAGCCTGGGCATGCAGCGGCGAGCGGCGGCTGCCGGGCCGTGCCCTGCCTGACGCCTCTCCCCTGCCGCCACGGGTGAAGGGGCAGCCGCGGCTTCTCGGCCCCGGCTGCGGGCACAGGGAGGAGAGAGGAGGCTGAAGGCGGCTGGCTCGGAGGTGCTGCGGGGAGCCGGTTCATAACCCCAATGCCACAGAGCGCGTGGGCTCGCTCATAGCTCACGCTGGACCCGCCGTCCTTCCAGCCCATCTACATTCAGAAGGCGGGAGCTCAAGCAGTTCAGTTTTCCTTTAGCGGGTGGACTGATTCACATCAACCATGCCATTTCACATTAAAAAAATACATCAGGATTTCCCCCGCCTGCCACCACAGCACGTAGCACATGTCTTACTCAGACGGCTCTCAGGGGATAGCACACAGCAGCTCAGATGCAGGATGGCTTCACCTCTGAAGGCTGGAAGCTAAATATCCCAACAGGAAGGACGTACTAGGCATGAGGACGCTGCACAGGTTCAGTCTTCCTGAGAACAAACTTATCTGCATGAAAACTCGGATACGTTTCACCATATTAATACTGATTTTTGTGATGTTATTGAGCAAGGAGCTGCAGCTGTACTGGCTGCCATTCCAAAGCTGGAGGCTTCCCACCTCAAAACTGAGGGAGTTACCATGGAAGCAAGCTGCACAATTCTTGTGTTGGGAAGAACCACAGAAAACAGTAAATACTATCATTAAGAACTTGTAAAGGGCAGGTGGTGAGCCTCAGCATCCGCATTATTGACCAGAACACCATAATGCTAGCTCTGGCACTCACAGCCTAAGGAAACTCAAACAAACACGGTATAATTGTCTCTAATTAAACACATAATGTGCAAAAGACTTAGTATTTCCTTCTTAGTACTCTTGAGAAAAATGAAAGTAAGCCCACATTCAAGAGCAATTTAAAAAACCATGAAATTGAAAGTAATCCCAATTAATGCCCTGACAGCACCGTTGCCAGCTGCCTTGATCTACAAGGCTAAAAACCTCGACCTGTCAGAAACTAAGACTAGTTCCCACAGCTGAGCATCCCTTTCAGGTTGCCTTTTGCTTGCCAGATGCTCAAGCTCTCAGGCTTCCAACAGCGAGGATGCTAACACAATAAATGCTGATATTTTTTGTTAGAAATACGGCAGTGCCAGCTGCGAGGGAAACACCAAAACTTGGCACAAAATGCCATGATTTGATTTCTTTTTGAGAACACAGAGAGAGTAGCAAGACCTGACACAAGCATCAAGAAGACAAATCAAATCCCTAATCCATCACACCCTATTTGAGTGCAGTTACATCTCTACACAAGTGTTTTGAGCACCACAACTACGAAGTACTGGACTGAACTTCATCCTATACTAAGCAGGTGACAAAGCTGTTTGGCCAAAAGGTGCTGGTTTTTTGTCTGTTTTTTCAAAAAGGAAGCTTAGCTGCTCCAGCACTTCTGTCCCTTCCTCCCACAAAAGGTACAAAAAAGGATTAATCAAAACTGAATGAGGATAAAGTAATCCACTGCATTCTCAGGATTTTATATACTAATACTGCCAAGTTTGAGTAGATACATGAACCCCTTCCTCTCAAATTAACCCAACTCTTTCAAGAAGTTTAGTAGGAGACATTTTCAGAGGAGAGCCCCCTACACAAACACTGTATTTGGCAAATTTGACCTGACACAATGTCCCTTCTGAAGAGCAGGATTCCTTCTTACAGAAAACTGAAAACCTGGAAGAGTTTAAGTATCGCCTAGCTTTCACGAAATAACTTTTGACTCAGGTTAGTGAAAACAGAAGCACAAAAGACAGTCTTAAGTGGATTGGGAGACAAGTCCATCAACAGTCCCAATACTGCTGGTATCAAATACCTAGGCTGTAGGTCAATAAGAAAAAGCTGTTACCAAAAAGTGCCAATAAAGAACATTTGAGTGATTCAGAAATCCCTGTGACCAAAGTTAAGGTGCCTCCATCAGGTTACCCTCCCTCTCCAGTAACGGGAGCTGCAGTTCCAGTAAAACTGGAGAGAAACGTACCCAGACAGTATGTAAGTTCCCTTTTGCACTTAGCATCTGACAGAACAAGGAAACTGAAGGGACTCCGCCTAATTAATAGATATTGAAACATCAAACTCACATAATGCCTCTCCCTTTAGCAGTGTGTATGGGAGGATGTCCCACCTCTTCAGAAAGAAGAGGGCAATACCTAGGAAACTGATCTTCGCCTGAAGTCCCCGCTGACGTAAGAGCAGACGCAGGCAGAAAAAAAAAGCAGCTGACTCCAGCCACCGCGTCAACCCTCATTTCGCACCGGCAGTGTTAGAAGCTGCTACAATCCACGCCGGCACCATGACGTGCTGGCATATTGAACTGGACGCAGCCATTTCAGATGAGAATGCGCTGTGTACCTGTGAAGCTGATTGCATTTTCTTACAGTTGGGTCGTATTTCAAATCTTTCACATTAAAGAAAGCCTTAACAACTTGTATACCTTAAAGCACCTGCCAAATGAAAACAAAAGCTCTTTTACAAGTTAATTGTGTTAAAATAATTGATTATCATCTGGAGCAAAAGAAAGGAAAGGCTACAAGAAACAAACTATTCCTCAAGTCACAAGGGCCTTCAGAGAACAAAAATGCAGTAAGTCAGTTGGGAACTTAATGAATACAGAGAAAACAAATTTTCAGTGTAAAAAGTCATAAAGACTGCACACACTGTGCCCTGCTTCTGAACCTGGTTCTCCAATGCAGCCACAAGTAAACTGACAATCCCCTCTTCCTCTGCCCATTTTAAAATACTAGGCAGCCAACATACATAGAATGCACTTGAAAGCCATCCAGGAATACTTTGGCTATTTTCAGAGCAAGGAGGCAAATATCCTGTTGCTCTGCCGCTTGTCCGTCTCATAATGGCAGGCAGGATCACAAAGAATAGAAGTTTTGTAGACATCCCATTACCAAAAAAGAGAGAAAAAAATTGCAAAGGGATGGCTGAGGAAGATGGACGGATGCCAGCAATGAGCTACTAGCAAATCTGACTAGACTATCTATTGTCCAGAAGAGCAGCAACTTGGGGGGACCCCTGGATGAGTAGGATTCCAGCAGACTCCACCTTCAGCTCAATGTTTTACTGGCATGGAAATGGCTCAAAGTAGGACAACACGTAGTAGATGCTGCCTATGAAGCCTGTGGCAATCCAGGTCAACTGGTTTGCCTCAGTAATGTTTAAAAAAATTACAGTTTCTCCCCAATAATCAGGAGGCATAACTTCCCTTAGAAAAAGTCCGTAGTGAGTTAGGTCATTGGTCCAAGTAATTGGAGGACAACTCTGATCTTCTGTGATGATGACATGGCCAGAGCATACACTTTTTACATCTTCATATGACATGACCATGAACGTGGTTTTAAGTAGTCCAGGAACGTGGGCTGCAAAAGATGAAGAAGCAGCAAGTTAGTCACAGGCCAACAGCACCAGCTGCGGTGTGGCCTGCTGAAGTCAAACTCCCCTACTGGGAAAGGCCAAACCACATTTTCACATCCTGGAACCCTCCTCTTATCCTCACTAAACGGTGTGTGGAAGTGTAGCTACAGTCAAAACAAGCTGCTTGCCTGCCATCAGCCTTAACCCTAGTTCTGGCACATCAGCTCAATGCTGTGTCTAGTAGCACATTGTATCAGGAAGCCAGTCATTTACAATGACAAACTCTCAAGTGAGGAGAATCAAACTTAAAATAGAGTTTGCCTTAAGGACATATTCGGTTAAAACCGAAATCAACTAGGCCGGCAAGAAGTTTTATGTAGAACAGAATCTGATATCAAGAAAATGAGTTCTAAGTCAGAAAGCAACACCAACAAAACCCCAAACTGACCATTTATAGGCAACCAATTCTCACTGCCACCCACTCTAGCCTGGGAGAGGCACAATAGGCTCAGTTTTTGTGGACCTCCTTGAAAGGTTTCTCCTGACCTTATTGGCCAAGTGCTGCAATTCCATTCACACAGCCTGAATGGCCTAGCGTACTCTCAAGTAGTGGCTTATGTCCTCAGAAATGTGGGACACCCCCCTCCCCCTTGTTTCAAGTAGTGAAATACCATCAGCATAGAAAGAGCACTAATGAAGACGCTTTTGTTAGAAAAAGCTTTCCTAGATTCTCTACATTTTCTAGACTAAGTAACATCTATGAACTTACACAGCACACTGCCAGACAGGCTCATGCTGTTTAACTTCTGCCCTATCCCCGCAGCAAGAAAGGACAAGCCACTCGCACGGTCAGTTATCCCACGGGAAAGGCCAGTCACTCACGTTTTCCATAGGGCAGTACTGGCGGGCATACCACTCCTGGCTGTAGAGGCAAATGATGACACCTTGGCCCAGGAAGAGGGATGTCCACATGATCACGTTCCAGATGGGCCCTTTCCGACGGTCGTTAAGGGTGAAGTTGAAGACCACTGGGAAGAGGTGAAACAATCAGCATCATTCAGAAACAAACTCAGGATTAAAGAATCAAAGACCAGCTGATTTCACTGGGTTTTTCCTTCCCTTCACTTCATCTCTGGAGCAACAAGGCTGCTCCGTGAGGTCAGTATAGTGCAAGAAAATTTAATTATGTTTGGCAGGAGAGAAAATGCTAAGATTTGATTCTGACATTTACTTCCAATAAGTTTGCCAACAAGCTGGCCCAGTTTGTACAGCTCTGGGGATCAATATTGTTTGTGTTATGCTGGTGACCAAGACATGCTGGCAGAGGTGGCCTAGAGTTTATTAGAGCCCTCTACCTCATTCTAGCTCAAAACCCAAAATGAAATGCGAAAGCTTTAACTTCTAAATGGGCTCTCTTCCTCACTGCAGCAGTAAAGTAATACTTGTCTTACGCGATGACTTTAAAGAGGAAGACTTCCAGCCTGCTGACGTACAGCAATTCAACTAAGGCTTGGCAAAGAGGAAGCAGTGCTATTAAAATATGTACAGTGTCACTTGAACAGCAGTACATCATATATAGCTCTCTTCCTCCCCATCCATACGTTGCTCATCCGAGTCCCAAGCTTGCAAACCCAGTGTGTATACACATATATCTACTGGGCTACTTGCGTGCAAAAACCCATTCACAAAGTTTGGACCCACAATTGCAACTCTTGGACAGGAAACAGTTCTACTGTCTAAAGAATAACTGGCATCAGAAGAATAAGGCATGCTTGTTTAAAAAAAAAAGCCACAAACTCCACAACCTGCTCATACTCTCTCCTGGGAACTTACCTCCAAAGCATGTGAACAGGCAAAAGAGAACCGGATAGAAGTAGCCGAAGCAGATGCTCAGAACATACTCGTGCACAGCAGCTGATACCATGAAGACAGATAGCATAGCTGCTGCTTTGAACTTCTTACCAAAAAACTGGAAAAGAGAAGAATACCAAGTATTATAAGCTTTTCTGCTGTGTTTTCAGTTTGGTTGTTTCAACTTTTTTTTTTTTTTACCTGAGCTAAGAAGGGCCTCCTCCAACCAAGAGGCATATGTGAAATGCCAAGTGCTTTACAGAGCACCTTGGATTTTAGGTGTTTTTCTTCAGGCATATTTCTGGTCTCCTGCATAAGTACTCAGGTTGAGCCCACTCATGAAATATCTACCATAGCTCATCAAAATAGTGCAACATGAGTTCAGACTGTTGAGTCAATCCTTACATTCCTGTCTCAGACCCACATTTTGCACACATTAAGGACTTGGAAATGAGCAATTGATCTCTAAAAAGCACAGTGGTTACCCACAACAGCTGAGGCAAGACATTTTTGTGCTTCTCAATGGATAGTGATGCTGCATATTGAGAAATGTACTGTCTTGCCCAATAGTTACATATTTAATTTGCAAAACAAAAGAATACATCTGCTTGTTACTCACCCAAAGGAAGTCCCTGTAGGCATAGTAATAGAGCCAATCATGTACTACCACATTCCAGGTTCGGAAGTAGTTTGCATAGGAAGTGGAATTCCACCAGTCCTGAAAGCACATTTGAAAGACTATAAATCTAATTAAGCATAAAATATTCTACAGGTCTTTTCTGGGATATCAAGTCGAAAAATATTGATCAGGATAATATCAAGCTAATATAACAAGCTGCACCATGAAATAATGCTTCCCATTGCACTTCCAACGTTCTACTCTGTATATCAAGGTTTGGTTTTATCCCAAACCGCAGTGGCTGAGATGATAAAAGAACAAAACGAGTGCTAACAGAGCTATTGGGTAGGCCCAGTGGCTGGTTCTGTTTGTGCACAGGGTATATTACCTCAAAAACAATTCAGACTGCCAAGTAGAAATCAGATCTGTTCTACAGCACAGCAACAAGCTTAAGCCCTAACAGCATAAACCAAGCAAAACTCTGTGGATGTTTTGTTTGGTAAAACAATCTTCAGTTTCCTCCTCTTCCCTTTTCATTAGGGAAATGAATTTTAGAAGCTTTATAAAGCTTGTTTTCTAAACTATAACTCCTGCTTCTTACCTTGTAGAACATCCTATCTGCAAAGCTCAGCATCTCGGCAAATGCGTTGAGCCAACAGTGAAGGAACGCAAAGAAAACCAGGAAGAGAATCAGTACACCTAGAAACAAGGTAGATTCAGACCGGTTTTGTAGTGTTTTCTCTCAGCTATAAGCAACAGCATGTAATGCAGTCAAGACTGTTCTTATAGGCACTGACAGAGCAGCTTTGTGCTACCTATACAAAAAACTAAAAGTATTTCAGTTTCTCACCACACAAGTCATGCTTACCCCAGAGGGCAAGAGCAAGGCTGCCACAGAGCCTAGAACCTGGCTTTGAAGACAGTTAAATTCAAACCCAAGCTTTTATTTTGTGCTGTTGACTCTAAAGTTTAACACCATAATGCTGAAGTCTGCCCACAAGACCTCTGCTGATCTTTGCCTGTCATGAATGCATCTCATACCAAGCAGTTCCGCTCCCTTCTGCCTCTTCTATAGGCAGTCACTCATGAATCTGGATCTTACCTGGCAAAATGGAATTGAAGATGCAGAGGACCAGTCCTCGAAGATTAAAGGTTTCTTGACTACTGTTGCGAAACTGAGGAATGCAGAGTCTCACAAAGATGTAGTAGGCATAGAAAAGCGAACCAAGCACCTGGAACAAAAAAAAAGTCTGACTCCATAAGAGAAATGCACAATTAACACATCACCACTTGACAGCTCTAGGAGAGGAACAGCAGCTGCCAACATAAGTCAAAATAATTTATTTTACATTGCTGCTAATAAATTTCCCTAAGGGTCCAGGCAGAAAGAAAGCCACAGCCATCTCTGTAGCACATTGACAGCCAGGAGCAAAATCCACTTGTCTTTTCTACAACAGCATCTCTAAGTTTCTCCTAGTCCTATCAACTCAGAAGTTATGACACAAAAGATTTGTGCCAATGCCAAATAAGAGGGGAAAATACCCTGTGATCTAGGTCCAAGACAAGGGCAGAAATAATTGAAAAATACTTACGGTAGTTAAATCTAATATCAAAGCTTACTTTCCTATTATCCCAAAAGAGATTTTTACAGGCCAAATCACCTCAGGCCTTCTCTGGCTCATGAACCCATGTTCTGGAAGTTGAGGTCAAAATGCAACTCACTGCTTTAAATACTCTGACTGATGTAAGCCAGGTGTGTGCTTTGTCAGACAGGTGTGTGCTTTGTCACCCTCTTTTGTCAAAAAGCAAGCAGCCAAAGGCCTTTTCATGCTTCGTGTTGGGGTTTTTTTTTTATTGTTTTGCTTTTTAAACCATGGATGTGTTGTGTGACAGTAAAAGTTTCAATCACACAAAGCCCTTACTTGGAAACGCATCCACAAGAAACAATTGAAGCTCATGTCCAGACAAATGTGAAGATCAGGTCAACCTTGAGCTTAAATAAGCACTGCAGATTTGGACTCCAGGCCTCATTACTTCAAAGTTGGTCTGAATATCTGCAGACAGGTAGCTGTGCCAGTGCATTACAATACAGCATCAGTGTAAAGAAAGAGTGCCAAGAGCACGGATATTGCGCTCCCCACACACACATGCAGCCTTTGTTTTTATGGAATGGAGTCTAAAGGCTTGTTTAAGCAAGGGTTTGTGTTGTTGTTTTTGTTTTTTTTTTTTTTATTTGACAACCATTAGTGCAGCAAGATCACTGTTTCTTTTTTTAGTCACTAAAAAGTATTCTCTTCCGGTAAGCCCACACCAAGTAAACAATGATTTAATGCCAAAGGGAGAACTGTTTAGCAACAGAGTTTAGATGATTTCTGAAAGTGCATTCTTCAGAAAGCTGCACTACTCACCTGTGCAAACTTGGTAGCTACATAGCCCCATCTTATCGTGGGATTCCTAGGAAAAAGAACACATGATATCATACCTAAATAGGACTGCAAAGCAGCAAAAACCTCCCCTCAGTTATTGACTTTACTGACCTATACTCTGAAAAAAACCCCCGGGTTTTGAATTCCAGAGTTCTTAATCTCCTGACATCCAAGAGATGTCTGCCCAAATTGCTGGTTCCTCACTTTCAGCTACAGCAGGACAACTATGGCGATTCCATAAGTGGAAAAGTATCTTGAGGGCAGCATTACGCAATTACATAGGAAGCAGTGATCTGCCCAACACACGCATGAAGGGCTGCTGACTCGACACTGTAAAAGTGCAACCCAGCAAAGTAGAGAAAAGTTTGGGAGTTCCCAGGTTTTAAAGGCTTCAGTCTACCTCCTCAAACTCAGCAGACAGGGCTGCTCATTAGTGCCACATAAAACAACACACAGGCCTACTGCAGGAACCATGTGTCACTAGATATTCAGTAGCAAGTTCTTCATTTGTTTCACTTCAAGTCCACTTCCCAGAGAAATAAAACCAGAACTGTAAAGTCAAAACACTATTAGCATTAGAGTTTCCATGTCTTGCTCTTGCCAGGTTACTGACTTAACCACATATTTATGAAAGCTCTAACTCACAAATTTAATAGATCACATCCAGAGATGCTCAATGTTGGCTTCAGTTTTTAGACTTCCTTAATATTCTATTAGTGTTGCTCACATTACCTGGGATAGTTGTCTCTGTAGATGAGGGTGGGAGCAAAGAGGAAGTACAGGTATTGAGAAATTCTGGGAATAGGTACTGTGCCTGGAAGAGGGGGAGATAAAACAGAACACACTGCAATCTTTCTGCTTACTGACAGTTCGGTTTCCCCAGTACCCTTTCACAACATACAACCCTTATCACCTCAAAAGACATCAGTCTGGAACTAAAGGTATGGAATTTGCAGAGAATAAAATGAACTAGGCCTATGAGATGGAACTGCCCCCATGACGCATAGTTAACAAGTGAGGATGACTAACAGGTAGTGCAGTGCTAACACCTTGATATCACATTTCCTTTCCTCCTAGGGAAGATGAAGCTGTAAGGCCTGTATCAACATGTGGGTTCACGTTCAGCTCTGGCATGCCTTGCTAAAAGAGCTTCTGTGCTTCTACAAGTGCTGTCATTTCAACTAGAGCACTGAACTGGGAGGCATACAGCCTCTACACACCTTTTGCTCCTAAAAGCAGAAATAAGGAGTCCTGTTGAAGCAAGACTTAAGACACAGAGATGACTTAGACCTGAACAACAGTCTAGCTCGCTGCTTAAAACCGACTGAAAAGGTTCAGGCTGAAATTATGATGCAGAAGGCCAGCCTAGAACCTTATCACCTGCCCCTCCAAAGTCACCTACTCAAATCCTATCTCTCCAATTCATGAGGCCAGCTCAAAGCAATGGAGGGAAAACAAGAGCTGGTTATGCACTGCTGCCAAAAAAAAGTAGGGCAAGTTACTCACTGGACTTGTCCTTTACAGAGGACAGGACTCTGGGTACATTCTCCCGGACAAATGAATGAGCCTTCATAACAAGACGAACCTGTAAGACCGAGAGAATACCAGATATCACTTTCTCAACTTCCCAATAAAGACTGGATCAAGCATTTTAAGGCAACACCTTCAACATCTTGGTTTCTCTCCAATTTATCCCTTTTACAAGGAAAGGGCTGCTTCCTCTGCCCACAAGCCTGTTTAACTCGTGAATTTAAAACACTGCAAGGTGAAACATGCGATAACAATCATGACTCAGGAGAGTCAAAACACATCTCATTTACACTCACAGGACTGCAGCATACACAAGGAGTCGGAACCACACCAGTAAGTCACTAACCAACTAACATGAACTTAAAATTGAAGCAAAAAACAACCCTATCCATATCAATAGACCAGTATGTTTCAAAGTCTTGAAACTGACTCCTTGAAGTTAGAGGTGTTCTACAGCAATTACCACTCCATTGGAATAAGGTGGTGCCACACATAAATAGTCCCTGAAGGACCAAAAGGAGGGCCAGTCCAAAGTTAATTCTTCAAGCCTACACTCTCATCTCTGACCATCCTTGTTTTAACCTGATGGTCTGACCAGTCCTTCACACTCTTACACTCTTCCCCCCCTTCCCCCAGAAAAGAAAATTCCACTGTCAATAAAGTTCTGACTACAAGACAAAGACAGTTGCTTCTTGGGAACAGAAAAGGAAACAGGAACCACTTGTTGACTATGTACTTGCCTTTTTTTTTTTTTTTTTAAAGAGGAATGCTACAGCTTTCTTGTGAACTATGGCATAACAGGATCTTAAAATTGGTTTTAAGTATTTAGCATCCACAAGACAACTAGAAATAAATAGAACTTCAGCCTTGAAGTATGTTCAGGAAAAAACCCACAGTAAAATCTTAAGTACAGGGCAAAAAAAACCTCAAGTGGTTTCCAGGTCAAAATGAAGTTTACTATCTACTTTTTCTCATTAGACTTGCTGCATGTAAGTCTGTCTTCAAGGCAAAGACAAACCATCCACAGCCCTGGCTTAATTTAACGAATAAAAGCAACACACGACTCCTTAGGGAAAAGGACCCTTTCCATTTTGAAAACAAGATTCAATATATCCAAAGACACCGGGTAGGCACCTACCTGTTCCAGTATCACAATAAAACGGGAAGCCGGAGGCAGGGCATATGATACAGCAATATAGGTTGGACCAAATCCAAGCCCAGCTGTTTGGAAGAGCGTGAACAACATCCCATAGAAGAGAGAGCGGAGTACACGATGGGAGGAACTGCAGTAGCCTTGGGCCCACCAGAGGAAAAGGTTGTATGGAATGGTAACTGTGGCACAGAACATGCACAGCCAAGTACAGAAGACGACTGGGAACTTTCCAAAAACAAAGACCAAGAGATCAAATCCTAGGACCAGCCTAGAAAGCACAAGGAAAGAGACAATATTCAGTGTCCATTGATTTCATTAGAAATACTTTTACTCCACTAAGTGGCTACAAAATGCAAAGCTTCCAGATCACAATTGTTTGACAGTCTAGATAGAAGTGACTGGCGATTTTCAGCTCAGAAACAGAGGGCTGTCTGTGGCAGATTTCAGTGACCACCCACAAGCATATCAGAAAATAAGAGATGAAGGACTCATGCCATCGATGCTGTCAGGCACAGCTTACCTTCAAATCCCACAGGGCTTAAGCACATCTTTAAGATCAGCATGTGCTTTAAGAGTATGCTCAAGCTCACCCCTGCTAAGAACAAGCACATGACTAAACGATCCACTGCTGAACCAGGGTCCAAAAGAGCTTTTAGAGAACGCTCCCAAGACATAAATATTACATTAAGAATTGGTTCTTCCCAGGAGTTTAACACCTAACGAGGCTTTTTCCCCACGTCTATTTTAACATCTAGCTCTCAAACCTAATTTAATTCTGCTTTGTGAAAACTTCAGGCATTCCACATGGACTCAGTTTAGAAGTCACCCAAAAAGCTTAGGGTCATTAGATCATCAGTCCAAATATGTCCACGTGGTATGACCAGGTACTTTATTTCATTAATTAAGCTTAAAACATACGAACAAAACAAAAGGATGTTTAACCTTACTGGCTATCAAAGTCACCAAAACTTACTCCTATGCATCAGCAGCTCTTCTAAAACAAGGTCAGAGAAGGTAGTACAGAGTACACCAACACAATTTATTTGTTCTTATGTGGAGGCTCAATTGCAAACTGGATCCAAATTATCAGATCTACCTGACAACACAGCAATGATTTCTTTTTTTTTCTTTTCTTTTTTTTTTTTTAAGTAGTTAGAGAATCCAGCCCTATTAGTTGATTTTAGAGGTAAATATCTATTCTCTCCCAATGTCCATACAATATTAAGTTAGGATCAGCTAAACAATATTCAATAGTGCACGAGTCTGTTCTTATACTAGACAAGAGGGACAATGATTAAAATCAAGATACAGCTCTAGTTTTGTATACTGAAGATCAGATAATCAGCAAGATAAACATGTAATCCTACTTGTGTACATGGGATTCAGCTTGCCAGAAAGATACTATTTAAAGCAACAAGAAAGTGTGAGGAAAACAGTCTTTCACATTCTTGTTCAGAACAGCTACCTGCAAAGCACAACCTTAACAGAGGCTGTGCCAATATCCTTGAGATGTTTTCCCCAGGAAAAACAAAAAGTTCTGTTTTTATTTAAGCACAGTAGAGTGTTCCAGAACTGCAATTTTTAAACAGAGGAAGGACTGCTGAAGTATTTAAAGTTTTTCTAAACACAGTCCCCCTTCAAGCAACACAAGCAGCTGAAAGTTACTGTTTCATTAAATATATTCAACTAGAGCAGTCCACATTCAGTGATGACCCCTCCCTTTTGCCAGCCTTGTGATGAACTAAGCACGTTAAGCCAAACTGTACTGGCCATAATTATCATGCAATACACCAAGCTGTAGGACTTTCCTAACATCTAGCTTTCTGATTTGAAATGACCATATCCCCTCAACAGGAATTCCAGCATAAATTTAAGTATGTCAAGTTGAAAATCCCACTTCCAACAACATCCCAAGAAAGGATTCTCCCTTCTTTCTGCACCATTCTGCAGTTTCAGGTACCTCTGGTGCTTTGGAAGCAAGCATTTCCCAGCCCTAGTCCCTATCTTCCCAAAGCATTCTTACCTTCCTTCATCAATGAAGTCTACTAAAAGTGTGCTGAGGATGAAGACAATGAGAAGAGCGATGAACATGTGGTAGATCGTCCTGATGTGACTCACTTCAAAGAGCTCACTAAGGGAGAGATTCAAATGCCATCAGGCCATTCACATAGCACATCACACCTCCAGTATGTTAGCTTTCAAAGTGTTTCACAGTAAGGTAAGATGACATCACTGCCATCCCAATTCAAAAGACTGAAGTTAACACACAATTTAGGTGCTAGTCTACACAGACACTTCCTCGGTTTATCCTCAGACAAAGGATAATTAGCCATTATCTTAGTAGTACTGAGATGACTGTAATTAAGGTTTACATTGAGGAAGCCTGCAAGTTGTAGTAGAGATGTTTTAGAAAGAAACAGAGAAGTTTAAAGGGATTAGTCCACTGGGGTTTGAACATAAGATCACAGGTGGTCGTGGGGAGAGTACCCCAAAGCAAAGGCTAGTTAGTTTGCTATCAAGGGTATTTTCAGTCAATTTAATGGAAAATGTGAAGCTAAGTTACTCACTCCAAGAGGGACCTTCTGGCAGTAAAGATCTTCCCATGTTCTGGAGGGGCCCTCAAGGTCCTGCAAACAAAGAGACAAGAAAGGAAACAAGGCTTCCAGGAAACATAACCTTGTTATAGGGACAGCTTAAAACTGACTTACTTGGCTTTGTGCAGTTCCTTCTCTGAGCAGGCAGCTGGGAAGAGGGAGGCTGAAGATGAGGAGTCCAGGAGTACTGATTTTGCTACCAAACTGTTCACAAACTCTGTGAAATGACTGTCCACTTCCTTCATGAAAGCTGGCTTCAATTGCTGTTAGAGTGAAAACAGAGCAGAAAATTGTTTAATTCTCTAAATACATTTTCATAAAATATTTATATTGCTTTTTACCCCAGAGCAGGACAGAACAAGGCATCAAGAAAACATTCCTGTACCATTTGCCAACAGTCGGAGCCAACTTGGACAGGATCAGGGGCTTATCCTGGCCTGTTCACATACCTCAGGCCAGAGGACTTTGAATAATGTTTATCTTCTCTATCAGATGCAACATGAAGGAGCAAAGTAAACATACTGATCTTCATATATGTCTGGAGTGACAGGTATTTCACATATTTTATTGTGCCAAGAAGGTTGAGCTAAACTTAATACACGAGCCCCAGAAAACATTTCTCAATTTTAACCAGAGTTACATCCTGAGCATACAAAACAAGTACAACGAGATTTACTTTTTAGCCCATCTAGTGTTATTGAGGGAAAAATGGACCTTTTCATGCTTGTGGCTAAGCAATCAACATTGATATTCTCATGCATTAACGCAGAAGCAATCTCAATGATGTGAGTGCAGGAAGGACCAAATTTACCCTTCCACAGCTACCATTGTTTGGATGAAAACTTTCACGTACCACTGACATTACAGAATACACAGAAAATTTTCACTAAAGCAACAAAACAGGGTAACATTGCTAAGCATTATGACTGAGCAGTGAGAGAGACAAAACTGGCAGGCAGCAAGAATGAAGTTCAAGAATTCAGGGGATCAAATACCCCAGCTGAATCTTCTATGCTCCCTTTTCTTCAGACAGCTTTATACAGGTTGTCTTCTCTATTACAGCCAGTTGTGACAAAGTTGCACCATTTTTAGCCTACTCATATTTTTCTTCTCCTAATTTATTAGACAAAGGCAACCTCTGAAGCATCTGGTTTACTAGAGACCTTGACTTCTAGGGGTGCATGAAAAACCATCAATGAGTATCTCTCTCTCTACCACCTTTTTGGGAAAAATGCACTGATACAATGCAAAAAAAGGAGATAATCAGCTGTGGATAAAGCATAGCCCATCCTGGTCAAAGACTGCTTGCTTCACCTGATAAGAGTTTCTTTTCCAGAAGGGAAAACATTAATTAACCTTCCCAATAATAAGTTATCCAGACAAGGACTATAATTCATCTTCTAAAGGCAGATTGTAAAATGCTAAAATGTTTTCATATCCCTTTTGTCTTGCCTGAAGACTAGCACATGTAATTCATTCCTGTATTTTCCTGTCTGCAGTATAGCTGGATCTGCTATTTAGTCTCATAACATGAACTTTCAAAGACCTGATCTCCCACACCCCAGGCAGAGTTTTTAAAACTAGATGCATTTAGAAGAAACCGAATAATAAAATGTTCAAAGTTACTTATTTCTGCAGAAAGTGGTACACTGAGCTCTGAATGGCTCTTTGCTGTGGTACAAATTCTCTTACTCTTTATATGCAGAAAGGATCCCGAGATTTGCACAGTGGCGTGTTATTCTTATGACTAGAAAAAAAGCAGGCAAAATGAATTCCCTCAAGGAAAGACAAAGGCAACATGCGTTCACTGTATTTCAGTGAGAACTTTGGGAATCTAAAGATCCTAAGATCTCTGGCACTTCAGAAGACAGTGATTTTTCAGACTTCCGAGAATTCAGTTCCTTAACGTCAAGTCCTCAGACACCAAACAGTTTTCCCAATACTTGAGCCTAGTGATGAAGCATGGCTGAAAGCCAACCCCTGAGTTCCTGAACCATAAGCCTTTCGAGAACATTCTGCCAGATAGCCATCATCTTCAGCACCGGAGATAGGCAAGTTTCAAGAAAAATTACTTCAAATCTAATTGCATACTGTGTTTTGGTTTCTTTATGCAAGTGTCTACTAGCAACATTTGTCTGACCATGCTTTTGTCTGGGATTTTTCAAGTTTGCCTCCAGATTCAAGGTCCAAGTCTTCCTACATGATAACTACATATTATTTCATCTAGTCTTCCTACTTATCAGCTGCTTATGCTTCCCTGATCACCTTCAGAATTCCTGACTGCTATGTACTTTCTAATCTTTAAGGCTGAAAAGTAACAAAACCAAGAAATCCATTTTCAAGGCAGGAAAGAAAGAGCCTGGAAGTTGTACACAAAACCGATACTTCCTCAAAAAGGCATTTGTGACACTTGAGCTCATTTGTCAAAAGGTGTTTGTTTCAGTGCCTAACTATTAGGCTAAAGAAAGCTGGAGCAGCATTGTTTTAGCTAAGAAGGAACAGGCACAAGGTCTAAGAAAAGAAGGAAAAGCCAGATAACTTAAACAGGACCTGTTAGCTCTAAGCTGCAGCAGTGATGTTTGCCTCTTACACAGACCTCTTTCCACAGCTGTGTTTTAAGGAGTCTGTTTCCACTGATGGACACTTGTCATCCATGATATATCTTCCATTTTCCAAGCACGCTTGGATTGATTTTGTAAAGTAGATCACCCAAAAAACTAGGCTAAAAAGTTCTCTCTAGAAGCAAAACTTGTAGGCTAACAAAATGTATTAATAGATGATGTATTCTTACAAAATGCTGCTGTCTAACGTGACAAAAGCCAAGAAAGCAACTTTTAGTCTCTGGCAGGAAATACAAGAAAATCTGAAATGAGACCACATAAACCCAGAAGACCCTGAAGTCAAGATGCATCAGAACTGTACATTCTTCCTGTTTCATACTGGTCAGATCCAGAGAGATCTCTTGAAACAGAAGCTGCAGTAGGAGAAGGAGCAGATTAATAGTTAACTTAATAAAAACATTTCTCCCTTATTTGGCAGCTGCCAGTATAGAATAAACAAGCTTCACCAGTGGTTAATGAAACAGAAGCTCTTAGGAGCTGGTTGCTCTTAGATATTGCTTTTCTGGGAGGCAGAGAAGAGGATTGTCTCTGCAAGAGATGTGGACTTGTTCCTTTAAAAACGGGAGGGGGGGGGGGGGAAAAAAAGAGTACTTTGGAACTACAACCTGTAACTGAAGACACTGGTGCTCTCTGGCATAGCCTGCTTTTACAGCATGCATGCACATATCCCTACCGAAAAAGTCAAATAGAAATTCCCGCTCCTCTTGGAGCACTCAAATTTCCATGCCAAACAAAGCCCTATTCATTCCTACCAAAACCCCGCCTTTTCTTTTTTTTTTTTTTTTAACGTCTCTGCCCTTTTTTCAGCCTAATTTCCTCTCAGCAAGAGTTTAACAGAAATTTCCTTAAACTACCTCTTCCTTTTAGTTAGCACTCTGCTGAGATTGCCTCCTCCTGATACAACCTTCCAGGGCTGATATCAACATATGCACGTGTTTGGATTGGGAGAGCAGGGCATGAGTTCTCATTAGATTAAATAAAATACAATTACTATAGGGTCTATGCTCTGGTTGTAATTCTGTACAATAAAACTGCACAACATATCATGCTATAGTATCAACTATTACTACTGCCACTCAAAGAGCAATTTACTTGAGCAATTGCCAGAGCAACTGTTCGTGCTCAATAAGCCAAGTGCATTTCACCCAGGCACCAAAGAAATGAAGCTTAGGAGAATGCACCTCCCACCCGCCGTCACTCTGACGGGGCACAGATACACAGATGGCCTCGTCGCAGCTTCCCCCAATGGAGAGCACTTAACCAAGAGTTTCCTAAAGTGTGCTTGAAGTCTCAGACAAGGAATTTGGCAGATCCACTCAGCTGTCACGATTAAGTTTTAAATAAAAGAATCAGATCATTACAAGACCAAAAAGGGGGGCAAGTATGAAAGGAATGCTATGCCATAAAAAGCAGAAGCTGGCCAATAACTGATGAGAAGTCAGAGAAAGTTGAAGGAAGTAACCCTGTAGCTTACTTGTAAAAAGAAAGTTGCAAAAGTTCCCTAGCATTTTACCCATTCTAACAGATTTAATAATTTCAGTCACTGAAATATGATAACATCCAGCCCTGACCAAGTGACAGAACACACCATTCTTGATTCAGTTTAGGATGAACAAAGGACTAGATTTTCAGACTAGACTGCAGATGCATGGAGGCATCCTATGCATGAATAACACCTAGCACCTACACATCCCATTTAAATCAGTGGGAGTTGTCAGTGACCAGCACTTTTCAGAAGTCAAGACTTGAGATACCTATCACCTAAAAAATAAACTGCAATCCAAGCCTTTGTTCAGTGGTTCACACAACAAAAGGGCCAGGCACTCCAGGAATTCTCAGGAATTTCGCAGTAGATGGAGGTTTTTACTTAGTCTTATAGCTATTATTGTACCTTTGAGGCACGTTAAGCAAATTTGCAAGCTGCCTAACTCAGGTTTTAAAGCCTGAACTCCCCATGTTTTGGGAGAAACTTCAGTAATTAAAGTGCCACTGCTGGTTTTCTTCATTCTCCTTGCAGATAAGAACTTTGTCTACAAACTAGCGTGTCTCAAAGCTGGCGGCCAGAAAAAAATTTAGAAACAAGAGACATTCCTGAAGAAAGAAATCCAAAATCAAGTTGTCCCCTTGCAAGCAACTAGTGTTCCCTGGAACTTAAAGCTACATGTGCTTAACAGTCAAAGCTTTCTCATGCAAACATCTGTTGCCAACATAGTGATTCGTAGTGGCTGTTTTGTCTGCAGAGAAGAGATACGAGGCTTGCTCTATCACATCCTTAGTAAGAATCATGCAGAGAAGACAACATATGAAATAAAATTCAGAGCTGACTATCCTTCTAATATGTTGAATTTTAGGAGTTTCAGCACAAAAGCAGTACACCTTTTGCAGAAGACATTTAAATGTGCTTTAGTTATATCTGTTATAAAATACACACCACCTACAGAGGTGAAAAAAAGACTTTTAAAGCGGAAAACATCTCAAAGGTGCAAGATATTTTCTCTGTCTTATAAGTAGCCACTCCCTTATATTGACAATTAGATTACTTCATCTTTACCAGGGAATTTTCTGCAATAAAATGAAGCAAGAGTGCAGGACGACTTGCCCTGGAGAACATACATGCTACAAAACAATTGTTAACAAGGAGGGTGCAGTTCATTGTTAGCTAATATCATTTAATTTGGGCATAAATCACTTTAACATAAGCTAAGACAATGGCAGCTAACAGATACAGATGATATTAGAAATACCCAGTGCTATTTTCTGTGAGGATATTGTTCACTGACAAAAAGAGTGGGCAGCCACAGGGCAACAGATGCTGTGGGATACAGGCTACACGCTGCCCTTTACCAATGGATAACAGGACACAGAGCATTTTAAAGACTAAATACGCAAGCAGGCTAGCTAATAATCACACTGCCAAGAGTTAGTGGTGAGGGAAGTTCCATTTTATTTACAGGCCTCAAAGTTCATTCTTATCTTCGGACTTCAACCTATTGGGGTCAAGTAAGACAGAACTGCATTTGATAATACTAACTCTCTTGTGCAAAGTCAGAGAGGGGAGTGGGAGGAGAGAAAGACGGCTGTATAAAAGTCACTGCACTCAAGCTGTGACTGAAGAGGGGTATTTGTGTTCCAGGAAGAGTGACTCTCCAAAAGACATTCAGTCAATTATCCCGCTCCTCCCCACAAGCAAACGTTAAAGCATATTTACCTCAGCTTCTGCTATTAGCTGCATTTTCCTTGTTATCACATGGTCGACATCAACCCAGCCTAAGGAAGGAAAGCAAATATTTAACATTTGCATTTTCAGTGATGCGAGCTGCATGTCTGAAAACACAGAAAGCAAAACATACAGTAGCTCAGTCACTGATTTTTCATTAGCGTTTCTGACTTCTAACAAGGTCCCAGTAAGTTCAAAACTAAGCTGCAGAAAATTCATAAGCTATGACCAAGCCTTTTAAACAGTCATTTAGGATCACAGCATTGTAAAGTCAGTCAACAGCTGATAACATGCTGGATTTTTGAAAGCTTTATTTTCTATCAGCAACGCTGCAAATCTTCCCAAGGTCCCTAAACATATTCAGCCTTGAAACAGCAATTAGAACAACTCTTAGAAGGTCATATCCAAGTGTGCTGATCTTTTATCAGAGCTTTATCTTATGCACGGTGAACTAGACGCAAGATTAGGTTGTCTGGAGGTCTCTACATTGCCAATAGACAAGGCAGTCAAGTCATGACTATCTGTAAAATACCATAACCAGCTCTGAAGACAGGCTAAAGGGCAAGTTGGAAGGTTACCCTGTGTTCAAATCTGACTACTCCCACTCCTTTCATTCCCCAGAAGTGCTAGATACCAGTCTGACTATATTCCTCAGTATGTTTCATTGCTTAAGCAAACAGTCAGGTCTAACCATGCCATGAACATCATCTGACTTTTATCATTACTAATACCATTGGCTAATATGTAAAGCCTCAAATACCACCTTTCATTTGCATAAAGAACTATACGCATACACAAATCTGACATTTCAGACTAGTTGAGTTTTAAGACAAGGTTTGTCTGCAATGGTTGTAGAGTGCTGGCAAGGCAGGTGGTGTTTCACTTCTCCAATAAGAACGGCAACACAGAAGATAAAGTTACTTAAAACAGTCTTGCACATGAAGGAAAGGCAAGATTAAAGCAGCAATATCCCCCTCCCCCCCCCAGATACTAGTCAGGGTGAAAAGATAGCAACAAAGCTTGCCTTGTGCATGTCCTTTGGCAATTATAGCTACACCGGTACCTTACACAGTAACATAGAGCTAGCATTACAACTTTCATGTTCAGTTTTTAAGACAACACTACCACTTTGAGAAAAAGAGGATACTGAATTGATTCTGTAGTAATGTTCCAGTGAAATAGGAGCTAACAGATTTCCAGCAGAGTTGCCAATATTGTGCTGCTGCATGACAAGAAGACAGGTTCATAGCAATATCACAGCCCATAATACAGCCTCCTTGCCTCGTCCTCCTTGTATGTGCGCAGCCTACACACACAAAATGCAGTGTGTTGTTTTAATAGAAGCAAGTACTTCTGTGATGCTCTTATGAGCAACCATTTGTAAGAAGTTTAAACAGACCTGCTTCAGAGATGACTCCAGTTCCAATACTGGAGAAGAGTTAAATGAAACAAGAGACTATCTTTAATGAAGCTATGCTCAGTTGTCGGCATTAATTTCCCCCCCCACCCCAATCAAGCAGGAAGATTTTTTTTTTGTTTATAAAAATTGCTACACAAGCTATAGACTTATGAATAGACCAGCAACAACAGCCTATTACTTAGCAGCCTTGTAGTGCAAAAACAAACAAGGAAACTGCTTAATACCATGAATTTTTGGCTGCACGCAAAGATCCATTTTCAATTCCTGGTTGCCAAGCATCTCACCTCCAAGACAAAGAAAATTACATCAGCATTTAAGTTCATCATGCTGTTACACTTGCCGAACAGCAGCAGTTTGGAAAACAATTCGAGAGAAGAGTGTAAGACACCACAAGAGTCCCTTGTCCCACTCAGCTCATGCACTTCATTGGTCTCAAATGGAGTCCCGCCTTCTCCCTGCTAATAAATTAAAAAAACAAAACAACCCCAAGTTGTTCCACAAGCAGAACTGTATCCCCTTCATATCATCTCAATGGCTCTACTCCCTCACTGCACCATTCCACAATTGTATTAATAGCCCCCTGCCCCCATTACTACTATGCTAAGAACCACCTTGTGCTTACCTGCTAGAAAACAGAGCAGAACTGTTGAGCTCAAAGCACAACTAACCTTTCCTGCAGAAAGGTAAGAATTTGTGTCTCTTATCCAGTTGCCAGTCTTCAAGACTCTAAGTTTGCTTGAAGCTGTCCAACATGGCCAAAGAGGACAGGACACAAGAGACTTAAGGGATTGCACTATTTCTTTTGTAAGCTAAGCTAAAAATAAATAACCACTGCATTGAGCATGTATTTCCTGTCAGATCTTACATTCGAAGTCTCAGTTATTATAACTACCCAGGAGTGGCTCACTTTGGAAATAAAACCCCCTTTTTGATTTACAAGGCCTTAAAGATGGATACAGTTTTACAGATACCTAATGTACAGCTTTATTGGTCGTATAGGAAACGAGGCCGGTCTCTGACCTGCTGATGCTGTGATTGCTAAACGGTATGCAGTGTCCCTCCCATCACTTTATTCACCCACACACCAGTGTGCATGCACAGACTAGACTAGAAACACAGCATCTTCTAAAAGGCTTTAAAATCAAGATGTCCACGTCTTTAGTATATGCCTCTCATATAGCAAAATAAAACCACCTGTAAGCTTGTTGCTCCTTTTCCAGAACAAAGAGTTTCCTGTAGAAGAAAACCCACCCCAAAACAACTCATTCTGCTGCGTTGCACAGCCCCATAAACTCAAGCTGCATCACAAGGCAGATACCAGAGAACACAAACTCATCATCTCCTTGAATCACTCATCTTCTGTTGTGCAAGCTGCTATTTATGTTCTGTGAGGTCATTCAAGAAGAGAATCATCACATGATTTTGAGTTTACAAGGAATTGTACACTGTTGAAAAGTAAATCTTCATTTTCCTTTGACACTGAAAATGAAGACTGGATCCCGCTGTATCGCTTTGGACTGCAACATCACTACAAAAATTAACTCAAGGCTGCACAATACGAGCAAGCACATCTTAGCATTTAAAACAAGATGGGATACACCTTTAAAAAAACCAGCAAATACATTTTAAGTCATAAGGAAGAAAATCTTTGAAGGCTAGTATGAACAGTAGCAAATTTCACAGAAGACTGAAGCAGGGTTTGCTTTCAAAGAGCTTTGTTCACAGGGAGAAGTTTTAACTCAATGGGACTTGTGTTCCCTTCTCAAAGACGTTGATAAGATCTTTGCCCAGCTAACTGCTTGTCTTGGGCTTGTAGAAACTGATCCTTGTAGGATGTGATACCTCTGCACAGCCCAAACTCAAAGCAGGTTCAAAAAGTCAGAAGAAAAAAAAAAAGAGCAATTTAAATGTAAGTTTTGTTTTCATAGGAAGCCAGGCTACTAAAAGATCACCTGAAGATTGAGAAAGCTTTTTACTGTTGAAAACTTGAGCAACTTAAGTTTCACAAAAGATTACAAACTACCTTTCCTAAAGGATCTCATTATCCCTTTTTCAATCTACTCTTGTACATGTTACAGACAAGTGACATTTGAGATGACTAGAGAAGCGTCCCATTCATATGATCTGTTACTGTTGCAGCTTGGGATCCAACAAAACCAGCTTCTACACAAGACGCTAGCCAGCACTCTACTAAGCAAGCTCTCAAAAATAAACTGTGTTAAAAAGCATTCATTTTATTTAACCGCTACAGTCTGCAATTACCACCAAGGACACAAGTGGGAATAAGTAATTTGAGTAAAGCTGTGGCTTGCGTGCAGCGTTACAGTTCCAGCCTGTAGTGACTTCACCAGCCACAGAAGCTGCCTGCAGCCCCGCACTCTTGAGCCATTGCCACTCAAACTCTTCCTGCATTGTGGCAGTAAGTTTATTATTGAGTAGTTAAAACAACCCAGGGAAACTCCTGCTATCTAAGTTTCTCCACAGCATTGAAGACAAAAATGCCTCTTTGCAGAAGAGCTAGGAAAAGCACACAAATAAACTTCAGTTTATTGCCACATGTACTTCAAAAAAAGACACTTCTGAGAACAACCAAGCACAGCACTCAGTTCAGAAACATTTTCCCCTAATGATGTCAGGATCTGTTTAGCTTCAGGATCTTCATGGAAAGTCAGATACAAACTGTACCCAATATCGCCATTCCCTAAAAGGGTTTAAAAATATTAATCTTCATTATTTCTTGATCAGACAACTTATCACTCAGGAGGTTAAAGCAACACAGGCAGAAGGACTTCCTGTTACTGTTGGATACCTTGATTCAAAGGCTCCATCTTTAGAAACACTGAAGATGTTATCTGAAGGAGAGCAATGTTAAAGCCAACCTAGTGCAAGGCTACTGTAAAGACAGGAAGTCTTCCATATCTGGTACAATACAACGTATGTTAATAATTTGATACTAATATTTTGACTTATGATAATTTATTTGGCCACTCAGCAGATAGAGGCAAGTTATAACTAGAATGCTCCCAGAGCTCAGTTGGTCCGCTTAAAGGACGCACAGGCCATAGGTCACTGCACTGCAGCTGGGCAAAGAATTCAGCTTAAAAGTCATTTCTACAGGGATATGGGACCCAAACAGCCACTTCGCTAGCAGGACGAAACACCAGCATTCTCTGTTTCATGCCAGCATGTCCACAGGCTCTTCACGAGAAACTGCTCAGCCTTCACCGAACCCGCAGGTTGCAAAACATGAGGGCGCCTACAATTACCAGAATCCACCTGGTCACAGACAAGACAGCTCTGTTTGATCCATCTCCTTGAAACACATCCAAGAAACTCAATTCAAGCAGCTTAATCCCAAAATTCATTAATCCATAAGAAAGAGCCTGTTGATACGAACACGTATTGCTGTGAGTCAGACAGCAAACGCTAAAGCTTTCCAAAATGCTCCCTGTTTTAGACCTTCCTCCTCCCACATCTATCACTAGGCACACACAATTCATGCAGCTTCGTGAACTTTTGCACTGAGAATGATCAATAGTAACCTCTTCACTGGAAGATAACAACCCCTTTCTAAGATCAGCATTACCAAACAGGCTTACTCACAGCAAACAAACATATGCCACACAGCTTGTTTGCAGATCAGTCTCTGGAGGCACTTCTAATCCTTTCCTGATTTCTGATGAAACAAGGGCAGACTCCACAACCATCTATTTACTGTTTTGCATGGTCTAATCTTCGCATTTTAGAGGCACTCAGATACAGGCTTAAGAGCCATGTCCTCTCTAAACCTTTTAAGATCTACCCATCCAGTTTCTATTACACACATTCCAGGTAAGTTTTCCTGCAACTGGTACTACCTGATATCAATATCCCATTAAGCAGAACGGTTTTATATTTATTTATATATCTCCTGCTGAAAACATATAAGACTAATCCTATTAAGGAAGCCCGGCTTTTGACAGGGGATTATTGCTGCCTAGATCACCTGTTGACTCTATGCCAGGACCAAGTTAGTTTAATTATGACACTGGAGCCAGTTCAAGGAGGAGAAGTGATATGTGAGACTGAAGTTCAGCTACTCTGTCAAAGTGAAATTATAGGTTGAATGATTACAAGACAGAAACACATCAAGGGACAGAAGAATTATTCTGGCAATCTCAAAGCTATGAATATTTCCACCCAACTATCCATTTGGGGGTACCTCAGTACAAACCAGTCTTAGAACTCAGCAAGCAATGAGACAGTTTTCAGCAGCATTGATGAAGCAACAAAAAAACCCCCTAAACTATGCAAATGGAAGAGTCAGACCATTAAAGTCACACCTCTAAAGACAATATATGGATTAAAATTATTCCTCAAAGCAAGTTCAGATCAGCCAATGCACTTAAGTTTTAATAAAGAAAGGATTAATGGCCTAGACGTTTCTGTAGAAAGTGCACACACTTCTGTAAACAAGTCAATTGGCCCTTGACACATTAACTCTTAAGTTAAAAAGCAGATTATGTTTGCTAATCACAGAGGATCAAGGCTGGGAAATCACATTAGCGATTTAGTTTTTCTACAGAAATAATTGCTACAAAGACACTACATATTTACTTGCATACAAGATACTGTCTTGACATGGCTAGAATCCCTTGACTGCAATAAATTGCATCTTGTCTAAAACTCTACACAACACCTAGTGTTAAGACGCTACAGTATAAAGAGGATGTTGCCAGACAGCAGATCATTGCTGCCTTTGTACGCATCAGCTTAGAAATAGCTACTCAAAAGTGAATGGCTAGGACAAAAGAAAGCCAGAAAAAAGTCTATGGCTACTCCTTTTGAGAAATTCTTCCACCTCAGCTGTGCTTTCACAGAAAGCCCTACCTACTTACGCAAGCATACTGGACTACATGAAGAGGCCACTACCTGGAACACGTGAACACTTCAACTTCGTAAAGCTTCAACCTTTGTGCCACAGAGATGCTGATCTAACCCCACCGTACAGAGGAATTCCTGACCAGGCGGATGCACCTTCCTCCCAGGCCCATAATGTGGTCAGACATCAGACTCGTACCTCCTACCTCCCTGTGGCATTCCTGTTATCCCCATCACTGTGCTGAGCAAAGAGTCTGCAAAAACTGGTAACGCTTAAGTCTTGTGACACTTCTGCTGAATTGGCAGCAACCCTGAAGGTAAGAGGCACCTAATCTTAACTAACCAGGACTCCTCCCAGCTGTCCTTGCTGTCCTTCGCTGCAGTTTGTACTGTATTAAAAGACACTGCATTGTTCTAAGGCAACCCACCAGGTACATGTATACGCATGAAAGCTCAGTACACTTACAAAGAGATCTACCCCAGAATGTTTACTTGCTACGCACCCACAGTATCTCACCCGCAGTGACATTATGCCACGTCTCAGAGGTATTAAAATGAAAGGCTTTTAAAGACAGGCACATCCACCTATCATGTGCTAATTATCACAGCTATATTTATTCTTTACCCACAAGCTTGCAAGAACTCAAATTCATGCATAACAGTTAAGGGTTTTCATAGATAAAAAGGTAGAATTCTGCTTCAAAACCCGTAAGAACTGTTCTCCAGTAGCCATCAACTCCTTGCAATTTTCTAAAAACAGTATTAATGGAGCAGTCCCACTTGATTCAATTAAAACAATGGTACCATCAACAGCTTAAGATCCCAGTTCTCTAGTTTGTGGGATGGCTTTCTCTACAACGTATTTTTTGCAAGAAGAAATCTGACTTGTCCTAAACTTAAATTTGCTCCAACTCCCATTTCAGTTGAAAGAAGTACTATGAAATAGTGACAATATTCAGAAGCGTACCAGTAAGAATTATCTCCTTGAGTCAGTGGCATCAGGGTTTTGGACCTTATGCTCACATGGCACATTGTGATAAACTAGTTTAGCTTTTTGCTTATTCAGTCTCCCAAAGAGAAAGGAAACAAGCTGCAATTTCATCACTAACCTCCTTATCACTGGGCTAGAATGTGGTACAGCATAACCCAGGAATCTGAGACAGTCACAGCATCCACAGGCAAAACCACAGGACAGGACATATGCAGCATTGACCCTTCCACAAAGCCAACTATAAGCTACATTATTTTTAAGGTGACCACAATATAAATGAATACAAACCCAGCTGTTTATTGTTCTATTACACCTTGGTTGAGCAGCCAAGCTTGAGACTGGATAGAAGGGAGCTGTTCTGACGTTAAGAGAGCCCCACAGAAGCAGAGAATCATTCTTTACGGCATCCTACCTCCACCTGTCTGTCAGGATAGATACGCCAGCTTAGCCTGGTATGTTAAAGACCATTTTGTTCAGTCTTGAGGAAGCCACATACTTAAAGCTTGTAAAGGAAGCAAGGTAAAGTTTCCAGAAAAAGTATTTGCCAGCATTACTCAAAATTGTTGTCAAGATGCATTTGCACCATTTACAGCATTGAAGCCTCTCCTCATCATCACACACATTTCTCCTGTGACAGTTAATCACTTCCTTTACTCTAGATCCCTGTAAGCACTGCAGTACACAGCCCCTGGGGGAAAGTTCTGCAGGAGAGCGCTCCAAACAACCTAAATCTGCTGAAGTAGTGCAGCTGGTACACAGGGAGCTCCACACTGGCAGCCCTTCTATGAGCAGAAAAACTGAAATGAAAGAGCAAAGAGGCAAGAGCCATGAGCTAGAAAGGACACCTTAGAGGAGATCACATGCTAGAGATGCAACTAAGTGAAAGAGTCTCACCATTGCTTGAGTTTTGAAGTGACCTCTCGCTCTCAGGCCTCCTCTGCGTTTCTTCATTCTCAGAGGTCTTGCGGGTTGTAGTGGAGCCAGACTGGCGTTTTCTTACACAGTCTTCCCCTGCCATTGTTGCCTAGCTAGACCAGAAAAGGATAGCAGATAATTAATGACAAAAGAAACTCATTTACTCTTTACGTTGTTCAAGAACAAATTTGCATAGCCTTCTTCACACTAAAGTTAGACTTTCTTCCCTCCATTATGAATTCAGAGCAAGGGTAGGGGAAATGAAGCACACGCTTGTACTAGTCATTTACTGTGGATCACACTTCCTCTCCCTTACTAGAGGCAGTAAAGGAACAAAGTAACCAAGCCAGTTCCCCCACCACTACCAAAATATCTCCCCACAGCTCCCTCCTTTCCCTACAGACCTTCTAAGTATTTAAAATTACTCAAGCCTTTGTGAAATCTTTAAAAGGCCAAAAAGCCCTTGAAAATGCTTTCCAATAGTCAGCCGGACAGCAAAATTTGTCTTCCGAGAGATCTGGCAGGTTTGCTTTGCAGAATCACCCACATTATTTTGCCTGAGCCAAGCCCCTTCCTGTCAAGTTTTCAGTGCTTACTGAAAGAGCAGCTTCCTCAATAGATCCTTGTACTCTGCTTGGCCAGACAACGGTCGCATTGCAAACCACGGAAAAACAGGAAGAGAGAACCAGGTTTGAACTACGCCAGATTCAACGACAAAGGTCACTGCTGGGGACAGAGCTGCTAGTAGGGAACACCTGAAACACCACAGCTAGGCTGAAAACAGAAAATTCTCAATAAAAAGAGGGGAAGGGGATTCTAATTTGGCCACGAGGTGACGTTCCAGCACGCTCTCCACAAAATTCAGCTCAAGAAGCTCTCAGAGATGTAGCTACAACCAGGGACAATTTTCAGAAGCGGACTTCCAGTAAATCACACAGGCACGAATGTAACCACGTTTTCAAACTAACGCTTTTCCTTTTTGATATATTCTTTTCACCTTGGCACAAACTCTTAAACAGACATGTGTTTTGTTGCTAGTGAACAGAATACGTGCACCAGCACAGTTGAGCTGTTAGAGACAGGCAAGGAAAATTCATGTACTTGTAAAAAAGCTAAGAAGGCAGAACATAATTATTTAAGGATGGACTTCCTCAGAATACTGAGGCTCGCACTTCTGCAAAGGGGAAATAAAGACTTATGATCAGGTGTTTTCAGGACTCAGCTTCCTGTATTTGTCCCTCCAGTAGAACAGTCTCCCATTCTCCTTTCAGGCATCACAGCATATAGGAGAAAAAACCCTTCTGCAACACCAAACAGCAAATCCCTGATTCAGTCACCACCACTTCTTGCAGCACTGCCTCTCTTAGCTCCCTCTGTCTCAAGAGACTATAGCCTACAAGCTATAAAACAAAGACAATAAAAATGATAAACTTCCCAGCTGGCTCTGTACAACATCTGAGAGCTCACACTATCATAATTTACATAATGTAAAAAGTATTTACATGAAGAACAGAAAGAGCCAGGCAAGAATACAGCAAATCTTCCTACAGTAACCATGCTCACTGGCACAGAAAGGTCACTAGGAGGACATACCCACTTCTACCAGCTCTGTGCACAGTCACTGCTCCAACCCTCCTGAATACCCCTCTCGCCTTTAAACACAAATCAGTCACCATCATGAAGACATTACCCCTTCCGTCTCCCAGCCTTCCCACAAGGTTCCCAGTACAGACGCAGCCATATGATGAGAGCATGAGAGCAAAGGAACACTGCCCACTTGGGGCTTACAACCAAGTGGAGACCCTGGACAGACAAACATTTCAATCTTTCTGCTCTTACACAAGAGAGATGCTCAAAACCCTACCAAAGGATAAGATGGAACACTCTGATCACACAACAGGGTCTATAGAGCAATGGAGGGGGAAAAATCCAGCTGCCGTATGAATTCATGCACTAACAAGTTTCTCCCTGGGCCACTAGCAAGCCTCTCCACTGCCTTCTGATCCAAGTTAAGCTGTTCCTCTGAGCCACATCTGTCCTTAGAGGTGCAGGTTTTCCAGACCTAACAGAGGACCACAAGTTTAATTATTTTCTCAGTTCACTTTTCAACTTCTTCAAGAGGTGAAGAAGGCATTGGTTCCTCTCCAGTGCAGACTGGTTAGAGTATCTGACTGAAAGGCTAACAGAAAGGAGTGAAAGAGTTGCAGGATGGGGGAAGGAAAAAATGACGTGTGGGAGAAAAAAAAAAAGTTAAAGCAATTAACTTAAAGAGTTACTCAATTCAGATAGGCTAAGTGATCGCAACAAAGCCTTCTTTACACGATGCAAGAACTGTGCTAGGGGACATCTATGAAAACAAACAATTTCCTAGTCTAGTTTCTACACGACAAGAGGTGTAACAGTACAGTAAGCAACTATCAACACATCAGCGCGTAAAGAGGGCATCAGACCTTCCCTCTAATCTCTGCCAGAACTAAATCAATCACAACACAATGCCAGGGTAACTCCAAAATGTTCACCATCCCCTTCAGAAAAGGAAATCACTCCTCACAATTAGTAAACAGACACTCCATTCACCCCACTCTGAGCACTTGCAGGACATCTAGAATAACAAATGCGTCCCATTATCAGATTTCCCAGCAGAAACTCCCTGATTTTATAGGCATGACTGCATTATGATACTCGTAAAAGGTCTCGGAAACCTTGAGTTTCCCCATCTTCCCTTTCGAAACACTGGTAATTATAAGTATGCCTTAGGAGAAAGGCAACACCCTATAGGAAGTACATCTTTGCATTTCAAAAGGCTTGGTAGCACAGTGAGGGCACATCTACTTCCAATACCGCTTATGCTAAATAATAACCTTATGGCAAACACCTTTCAGATCTCCAAGGTCTTCCTTTGGCCCTCGGGCATAACGTTAACTAGCAGACCCGGCGTGCTACATCCTCGCTATCAGCGGAGCTCTTCACGAACTAGGCAGGTACCCAAACAAAGTTAAGGTCATTCCACAGTACAACCGCAACGCGCAAAACATTCAGCAGGAGAAGAAAAAAAAAAAAAAAAAAAAAAAAGACCAAAACCTGCAGCTAACAATGGAAGCAGCTTAAAGCACTGCCGAGGCTCCGAGCACACCCGAGACCATAAACCCAGCTCCCTTCTCCACTAACNCGCGGGGCGGGGGCGGTGGGAAGCGGGGTGGGAGGCGGCACGTGAAGCGCACGTGGGGCGCGCGCGCCCCCCTTCGCCGCCCCAGTGCTTCTCCCCAGCTCCAGTTTCCCGCCTTTCCCCCGCTCCGTCCCGTCGACTTTCCTGTCAGGCAGCGCGGCGGGACGGGGCCCGCGCCGCCACCTTATCCCGGTCCTCTTGAGGTGGAAAGTGAAGCGGAGGGAGAGGTGAGCCTCATCCCCGGGGACGTGGGACGGTCGCGGCCGCCGGCCGAGGTCCTGGGCGGGCTCAGTCAGCACCCACGGGCAGGACTGCCCTCGCCCTGAGAACCCCCCACCTCCCCACCCCCC